>CM039437.1:13263940-13604735 GCA_022379115.2 Bauhinia variegata
TTAATTTCTTTGAATTCATACTTTTTCTATTTTTTTTTTAATGTAATTCCATTGTCTCTAATCACAAATACAAATAAGATAAAAACATTGTTGACTTCTTCGTACCGGAGTTATTGCTTCAATATTGGACATCCATCTTATTTCTAAGAAATTTCATAGCTATATAGACAATAATGAGACAAGAACAAAAGGAGGTGAAAGTTAAAAATAATAATTAGAATAGAGAATGATTGAAAAAGAAGTGGGAATTGGTTTACAAGACTTTGACAAACACAGTTGAACTCTCAAACACTTGGAACTTTTTACATCTAGGTGAATTAACGCAAATCAACTTGAGACCTCAACTTTTCTTTGAAGGAATCCACAAAAATTATATGTTTCAAATTTACCATTTTTTTCTTTCATCGTCTCTTTATAAAATTAAAATTTTCCCTATATAGACTTAATTTGTAGGATAAAGTTGAAAATAATAAGTCATTAGAATAGATAGTGATTGAAAAAGAAGTGGGAATTGGTTTACAAGACATTTTCAAACATAGTTGAAATCTCAAACACTTGGAACTTTTTACATCTAGGTGAATTGATGCAAATTTAAACTTGAAACCTCAATTTTTCTTTGAAGGAATCCACAAAAATTATGTGTTTCAAATTTACTATTTTTTCCCTTTGCCTAACTCAATTTTTTTTTTTTTTTGTAATGAAATATATAGAGCTAAACTTTCTAGATAGAGATATAGGAGAATTAATGTAGATTTTAATTGTGAAATCTAAACTTTTCTTCAAAAAGAATCCATAAAAACTATGTGTTTCAAATTTACTAGTTTGTTTTCCATTATAAATTATACCCTTTATTGACTTAATTTGTAGGATAAAGTTGAAAATAAGTTATTAGAATAGATAGCGGTTGGAAAAGAAACGGGAATTGGACTATAAAAAATTTGACAAACACTAATGTAGTGTTTTGTTGGAGGAATTTTGAGGGGAGACGAAGGGAAGGGAGAGATTCTTGGAAGATTACGTAATTTGGTCCAAAAATTAGAAATCCCTCTCTTCCCATTCTTCCTCTCTAATAGTGGGGTTTGGGGGGTGTGGAATCTGTTAAATGGTTATATCGTCCTTTATATTGTGTCTCTTTTTTTCACTTGTATTGTTATAATATTATATTTACCATTTTCCTCCCATCCTCGATCTCCCCGAGAGGTCCCTCCCTTCCCCTCTGTTAAGCCACGAGACCCTAAAAGAGAATAATCAAACACCTTTGGAACTTTTCGCACCTAGTCATGGTTGAAAATCCCAAAGCTTTTCTTTTATTTATGTATTTTTTTTACATGAGAAATGCTTGGATGCAACACGCATATTGAAATTCATAAAAGGCTTTGTTGGCAAAATAATTGATATGCTAGTTGAAAACTAAAAGTTGATAAACTATTTCAATGAATTAAATGTGTTTGGTAAAATTAACTGTTAAATTAGCTCAAAAATATAAAATGACATAAAAATTACATATTTATATAAATTTTCATATAATTTTTATTTTTATTTTGTAGAGAAATATATATTTTCAAGTAATTATAATTATAATTTTTAATTTAAATTAAATTTTGAATTTTCTTTTTTAAAAGATCAAATAATTTATTAAAATCAAAATAGTTAAAGTAAGCTTTGATTTATATAGGATAGAGTTGTTAAGAACTCACTATAACAGAGCGGTTGAAATAGATGTGGGAATTGGCAACAAGACTTGGGCAAACAGTAAGAAAGATTAGTCAAACACTCGGTACTTTCTGCTCCCAGAAACTCCAAAGTTATTTGGAGTCAATGATTTGTAGTTCTTCTGGTTATTATTATTTTTATATGTATTTCTATTTCAGAAAAAAAAAATACAAACAAGAGAAAACATCGTCAACTGTTTGGAAAAAACTTCAGCTTCAATGGACACCTTACCAAGAAGTTTCGCTGCATTTTGGTGGTAGTTTCATTTCTTTGAGCTCAAATAATTAAATGCACAGCCCTATGCCACAATCAATTAAACACACAAACTTTTGAAAGGCCATCCCAATCATGGCTATGTCATCTTGCCTCACTAGTAAACCAAAGTTCAAGTATGATGTGTTTTTGAGTTTTAGAGGTAAAGATACCCGCTATACCTTTATGATATTTTAATGGTAACAGTAAATAGAAAAATAAAGATTTTGTGAGGAGAAGTAAAATTTTGAAATGAAAATATGATATTTTAATAATTTTTATAACAGTATTTTTGATAAAAAATTATCTATAATTTTTATAATAGTGTTGGAGTTTCAATGTGAAAAGCAAACAATTAAAAAAAATAAAATGGGTATAAAATGGAAAATATGATATTTTAATATTTTTGAATATATTTGAATAATATATTAATAAAATATAATGAACATTGAATTGAAAAGTTAAAAGTATGTAAAATAATTAAAAAAAAATTATGAGAGAGAAGGAGAAGGAAGCTCCTCCAAAAAATGATTCTGTTTTTGTGATTATTTGATAATGACAAAGACAAATAGAAAAGTGAGTCAAATTTGATTGAGTTGTTAGCAAAATAAGTAATCCACTTAGTGACTCGTTATTAGTCCACATGGACTGTTGATGGATGAGAAATAAAGTAAAGTTAAGAGCAGTACAACACACGCTAATTTTGGAAGAATTTCACTCTCTTTCCTTAGAAAAACCAGTGAAAGTTGATGGAAAGTGAGCGTTACAGTTGGGAAGCTTCCAAGAACTTGATGAGAAATTTGGGTCTAAAATATTGAAATGGGAATTTGACAAGCACTAACAAGAAGAATCAAACACTCGCGGTACTTTTCAACGCCCGTCACGGGTTGAAAACTCCAAAAATTCTTCTTTAATGCAGTTCCAGATCATAATCACAAATCACAAATATAAATAAAATAAAAAAATTATTTTATTATTATTATTTTTTTTAAAAAAATTATATTTTAAATTAAATAAAACGAACATTTATATTTTAAATTAAAAATAAAAATTATCATTAATTAAGTACTTGAGATTTAGATATGAAACCTCAATTTTTTTTTCCCCAAAAAAGAGCCATAAAACATTGTGTGTTTCATTTCATAATGGTTTTCTTCATTGTCTCTGTTAGTGTAAATAAATTACGCTCTTCAAAAATTGAAAAGAAGGCACTAAAATAGGTAGTTATTGAAAGGGAAGTCGGAATTGGGCTACAAGTCTTGGATAAACACTATAGTCAGCAAATGGGAAACGTTAAATTTTCATTTAACAGTTCATCTTCATCCAAGTTATTCGTACATTTTAGCATATACTATAAGATGAGATTGAATATAAACTAGTGGATGAAGATGTGACAACCTACTGTAGTCAAAGTAGAGATTTTAAACATTAATTACAAATTCAAAATTATAATTATATGAAGTCAAATAACACGAAACTTTAGTCGAGCCACATCTTCTCGTGTCTCGCGCTATCCTTTTTATTGGTTTAAAAATAATAAAATATTAGGGCATATAACTACCAAAAGAAAATAGTAAAATTAAGAAATGTTAGTTTAGTTTGTAAGAATGGAATTTATATCTCAAAATAATATATATCTTAATTTTGTTATTAATATAAAAATTTTATTGATGTGTAATATGTAATTACTTTTGTAAGGTTTATTTAAATTTTTGTGGCACCTTGACCATAGTAAGTTATTGGCAAATAATAGATTAAAATTTATTGACCTTTTTTTTTTTTAATCTTATTCTTTGTTTATTTTTATGATTTGTTAAAAAATTATAAATTAATGTTATTGATACATTTTTTATTTATTAACCAATTTATTATAATGAAATAATTTATGTGAGTCACTATATGTAACAATAAATTTAATTTTAAACGTAACACACGTAAATTTTATCAGACAAGAATAAAAAAATTATATTTTTAATATACTTATAATATTATTTTATTATATTTTATTAATAAAAAATATATGAGATAAAATATAGTGCATAAATGTATTATTTACAGTTCCCAAATTCACTTCTAGTTTTATTATTTAAAATTAAAAGAAAATTTTATTTTTATTCTTCACACTTAAAAATTTAATTAATTTAATTTTTAAATTTATTAATACTAACAGTTATTTAAAAATTTAATGGTAATGTAAATAATTATTTATATTGATAAATTTAAGAAATAAAAATAAAAATAAAAATAATTAAATTAATTATTATTTCAAGTGAAAAAAAAAATGCATTTCCTCTTAAAACGGTAACCACAGTTTGGCAGTCCGCATCAATGGACAACCTACCAAGAAATTTCCTTGCGCCTTGGTAATGGTGTTAGTTTGATTTATTTGAACTCAATTTTCTATTTATGTATAATAACAAAGGCTTATGCTACTGTTACAAAAACACACCAACTTCTAAAAGGTCATTCCAAACAAGCCTCTATTATCTATTCTCACCTACAAACCGTATGTTACTTTAAGAAAAAAAATTCAGCTTGAAATTTAAAGAAACACTTGATGCAATTTTTTTCTTTTTGACATGGAAAATTTAGGATGGAGAAAGCATTTTGAAATTCATAGAAGTGTAATTATTTTCGTGTAACAATATTGTGATACAATTCTCTTTTTTTTAGGTCATGAAATAATAGAGCTAATTAAATTTTTAATTAAAGATATAGGTGAATTAATGGAGATTCAAATCTGAAACCTTAACTTTCTTTGAAAGAATCCATAAAAATCAATTTGTATTGTGTGTTTCAAATACACCGTTTTTTTTTTCTTCATAGTCTATTTACATAAATAATTTATGCTATTTATAGACTTAATTTGCATGATAAAATTGAAAATAAGTCAAATAAGAATGGAATTGGACTACAAGAATTCGACAAACATATACCTGTTTGGATGGGGAGAAAATTTGAGAAGAAAGAAAATACTGAGAAAAACAAATGTAAAAATAGATTTATGAGAGAAAAGTAAGAAAAAAAGAAAATAGAGAGAATACACATAAAAGTTTTTTTTTAAAAAAAATTACTATATTTTATATCAATCATTATATTCTAAAATTATCTTATACTTATAGTTAATTCTACATAATAATAATAGATATTTTTATTATTATCAAATTAACTATTTTTACTTCCTTTCTATTTATTTCCTTCATCTAAATATCGAGAGAATATTTTTTTTCCTTTTTTTTTTTTTTCTTTCACTTTCTTTCCTTATCCAAACAAAGTATAGTGTTTAGTTGGAGGGATTTGTTAAGGAGAGGAGGAGAGGGGAAGAATTCTTGTAAGATTATCTCATTTGTTTGTTTTTTTTTTCCCCGAAAAAACAGTGATAAGATAATAGTATTTTATTATGAAAACCATTTTCCTAATTGATAATTACAGATCATGAACTGTCGTGCTTAATCAATTTTAAAAGTCTTAAAAGGAATCATTTGAATATCTTGAATGCTTTACAATAAGAATCAATTTTATAATCTTAAATGCTTTAGGATGGCATTCACTTTTTGAACAAAAACGAGACAAATAAAGCCGCCCAATTATGACTTTTGAAAATTAGAATCTTTTTGTGTAGCAGCTATGACTCTGGCTTCACATGATTAGCAATTAGAGGTGGTGACAAAATAAGATGTGATAAGAGAAAAGAGTTAATATAAGATGTGGAGAAAAGAAATGAGCAGTTGTAAATCTAAAATTATAGAGAGAAGAAATAAAAGTGTAAAATAATTTGTAGAATTTATTTAAAAAGTTTTGGAAATTTATAAAAAATAATACGTCACAATAAATTTATAAAAATATAATATAAAATTAAAATTAAAAACTTTAGCGGATAACACCAATAGAAATCGCATTAGCAGACATAATTTGCTTTAATATGCTTTTTCACCAACTAAATACTTATTTGTCTCCTTAACAGCACACATAGTGATGAGTTTACGGAGTCTTGTCTGCAGGACGATTCTCGAGCTTACGGAGAACCAAACGACAAAAAAGAACGAGTCAAAATAAAAGGTGGGTGTGAGGGAAAAATTAGAGCCAAAATAAAAGGGTTAAATTGTAATTCTATTTTATTTTTTAATTAAAATAAGTTTTCGTTTCACTCCTCATACTCCGATTTGGGAGGAAACAGAACTTGAGGTTTTGGATAGAAAGGAGAGTAACAGTTTCCATTAGCTCCTTTTAATTAAATAAACTCCCAAATAATAGAAGTTTTTGAAGTTTTTTCTTCTTTCCCATCCCTTTCCATCCATCCAAGGATAGCCTTACGAAACTTCCTGCACCTAGTCACGGGTTGGAAACTCTAAACATCAAATAATAGAAATTTCGCTGCACCTCGGTGGTTGTTTTGTTTCTTTGAGCTCAAAAACTTCTATTTATGCATAAATGCACAGCCCTATGCCACAATCAATTAAACACAAACTTTTTGAAGGTCATCACAATCATGGCCATGTCGTCTTGCCTCACTTGTAAACCAAAGTTCAAGTATGATGTGTTTTTGAGTTTTAGAGGTAAAGATACTCGCTATACATTTACCGGCAATCTATATTGTGCTTTGTGCCAAAAGGGTATCAACACCTTCATGGATGAAGAGGAACTTGGGAGAGGGGAACAAATTTCAGCAGTCCTTCTCAAGGCAATTGAAGAATCAAAAATTGCTATTATCGTGTTCTCTGAAAATTATGCATCTTCCACATGGTGTCTTGACGAACTCGTTAAGATTCTTGAGTGCATGAAGCAGCAAAATCAACTAGTTTTTCCAATTTTTTACAAAGTGGAACCCTCAACTATACGGCATCAGTTAAACAGCTACGGGGATGCAATAGCCAAGCATGAAAAGAGGTTCAAAGATAAGATGGATAAGGTGCAAAAATGGAGATCAGCTTTGTTTGAAGCATCCAATTTATCTGGTTGGGAGTTCGAATCAGGGTACGTGGCATTTCCCCCACTTATATATGGCTTTGTTACTTTTAGTTTTGTTTCTTTGTTTTGATTTTTCTGCATCATTCTAGGACAAATTGTTCCATTTTGAGAGTAAAGAAATTTAAAAAATATTGGCTAGACAATTTTATCTCAACAGTCAAAACAGATTCTCAAGTCTTTAATGGCATTTTACCTCCCAACTTCAGAGAGCAAGTCTTGCTTTTCACAAGATATTGTTTCTTGACCACATGAGGTTGCAAATCAGCTGCACCTTAACCCACGTGTCTGGACATTTCAGTCCATTCATGCGTCAACACAATTTTTCATTCCATGTCATCCCTCTTTAACCAGTAATAACAACTTGTTTTACAATTTCTTGTAGAAGGTACTACAAAAGCAAGAAATGTGTAGAATGTGAGTGGCATGAGTGTCAACTATGGAAATTAGTTATTTTGTACAGTTAGTACTAGGTAGTTGCTTATGTAGTTGAAGTTTTGGTATGATCTAAGACAAACTAGTGATAAATGATTAATTTTTGCCATCTTTTCTAACTAAATCAAACTCTTAATATTTTCAATTGGATGCTATTTGATTTCTAATTTTATTCCATGTGAAAAAAAAAAATACCTTTCTTTCAGCATTAAGTGTTTAGCATTGTTTTTCATTTTGCTAGGTACGAATTTCAATTTATTGAGAGGATCACTGAAGTGGCCTTTGCAAAACTAAATTCCAAGTATTTAGATAAGGGCGGCAACTTAGTTGGACTCAAATCTGGCATAAAAGAAGTAAACTCAATTTTAGACATTGAGTCTACCAAAGATTCTTTCATGGTAGGAATTTATGGGCCTGGAGGTATAGGTAAAACAACACTAGCCCGATTTATATATGACATAATTGTTGATCAATTTGAATGTTCGTGTTTCCTTGTTGATGTTAGAGAAATTTCGAATAGCAAAGGCCTATTAAAACTTCAAAAGACACTTCTAGCTAATGCTCTTGGGAAGGAATATGTCAAGTTGTCCAATGTTTACGAAGGAATTCACATAATACGAAATAGGCTTCAATTCAAGAGAGTTCTTCTAGTTCTTGATGACGTTGATAAATTGGAGCAGTTACAATGGTTAGCAAGAGAATGTGATTGGTTTGGGCCTGGCAGTAGAATCATCATAACAACAAGGAATAGACATTTGTTAATTGCTCATCAGATTGAAAAGACATATCAGATGAAAGAGCTCAATTATCATGAAGCTGTTGAACTCTTAAGTTGGAATGCCTTCAAAAGGATGCATCCTCCATCAAGTCATCTAAATATTGCAAAGAGTATAGTGCATTATGCTAAAGGCCTTCCATTAGCTTTGAAAGTAATAGGTTCAGATTTGTTTGGAAAAAGTTTACAAGAGTGGGAATGTGCATTGGATAAATATGAGAGAATTCCAAATGGAGAGCTTCTAAAAGTACTAAGAATAAGCTATGATAGCTTGGAGGAGAATGAGAAAAATATTTTTCTTGATGTTGCTTGTTTCTTCAAATGGGAGAAATTGGAATATGTCGAAAAAATATTTGATGCTTGTGATTTTTACTCACAATATGGTATTGGAGTACTAGTTGATAAATCTCTCATAAGTATTGAAGATGGTATGATGAAGATACATGACCTATTAAGAGACATGGGCCGAGAGATCATTAGACAAGTTTCTCCCTTAGAACCAGGTAGAAGATCCAGGTTATTGTTTCATGAAGATGTTCTTGAAGTATTAACACAAAATACGGTAAGCGCCATATTTGTATTAATTATCCTTAATTAGGGAACATAGTATTTAAAATTTGATGACATTCTAATGATACATATTTGTACTTATATTGAAGGGAACTACAAATGTTGAAGGAATAATGCTTGATTTGCCTAAATCCGAAAAAGTTCTTTGGAACGGTACTGCATTTAAAAAGATGAAAAATCTTAGAATTCTTATTATTCGAAATGCAAAATTTTCAATTTGCCCAGAATATCTACCAAACAATATAAGGTATTTTGAGTGGAAGGAATATCCATCAAAGTCTTTGCCACCTGGTTTTCATCCAAAGAAACTTGTTGCCTTCAAGGTACCTGGCAGCTGCATCAGACTAGATAAGCCATTCAAGGTACAAGTTAAAGCAAGTTGTCTTATTCTTATTATTGTTGTTGTTATAACTTGCATCTAATCTATTGAGTTCTTATTATTATTATTGTTGTTGTTATTGTTATTAGTATTATTACTCATTTGAATTTATTTGTTTTTCAGGAATTTCAATTTTTGGTAGAAGTAGATTTCTCAAATTGTCTATCCCTAACTCAGACGCCTGATTTTTCTGGAGTTTCAAATTTACGGTCGTTATATCTTAAAAACTGTATAAATTTAGTGAAGGTTCATGATTCTGTTAGATTTCTTAGTGAGCTTGTAAGGCTTGAACTTAGTGGTTGTAGAAGACTTGAGTTATTTCCAAATATCTTGGGAAAGATGGAAAAATTGTCATTTATTTCGTTGGGTGGGACTGCAATTAAGGAATTACCTGATCTTTCTGGAGCTCCAAATTTAAGATCTTTGAATCTTACTGGCTGTAAAAATTTAGTTAAGGTTCATGATTCTATTGGATTTCTTAGTAAGCTTGTTGATTTGAAATTTTCAAGGTGTTACAAGCTCAAACATTTTCCACATAGCTTCCACTCGAAATCTCTTGAATACCTTGACCTTAGCCATTGTAGAAGACTTGAATTCTTTCCAAATATTTTGGGAAAGGTGGAAAAGTTGTCTGAGGCTCAGCTGACTGGGAGTGCCATCAAGGAGCAGCCTGATTCCCTTGGTTGTCTTACAGGGCTTATTTATTTATATGAGACAGCTTGCAAATTTCTTAGAAATCTAGCAAGTACTTTATCCATGCAGCCACACTTTCTGGAAAAAGATATGCAAGACAGTCCTCAACTTGTAAAATCATTAGTACAAGTTGATGAAACCATTAGCCCGAGTTTACATACCCTGTATCTGGACAACTGTAGCATATCTGAGGATGATCTTGGCATGATTTTTAACTCTTGTCCAAAATTGACAATTTTGAGGCTAAGAAGAAACAATTTTGAAAGGATCCCTACATCCATTAAAAATGCTCTTAATTTGGAATGTCTTGATGTTGATGACTGCAAGAATCTTAGAGAAATTCCAGAAATTCCATCAAATCTAGGGGGCATCAAGGCAACAAATTGCAAATCATTAACTTCAGATTTATCAGGCAGGTTGTGGAGTCAGGTTCGGTTACTTTTTTCTCTTCCACATTTATATATCCAGTCTTTATCATATGCATTTTTAGTATAAAAATTTAACTAACATTTCAAAGCAAAATTAATATTAATAGATTTAACGATGAATGAAAGATACACACAATCACAATTTAATACTCAATCAAACATGTTTATCAGAATAACCATAATTAAATATAAGTAAAAGCATGAATCTTTTGTTTCTTTGTAACATATAGATGTTTAAGGGATTACTTAAGGAACTTAGTTTTTGCTATCATTCTCTCTCTTTATTCTTTCCACACTAAGGAAATTATTAGTTAGGGAACTTACATTTTGATGATATTAAACTCAATCATATTGCATTTGTTAATGAATTTACAGGTATTCAAAGATGTCTGGTTAGATGTAAGAATGCCGGCAACAGAAATTCCAGAATGGTTTGACCATCATATCAGAGGAGAAACATTGACCTTATGGATTCGTAAAAAATTCCCAAGTGTTGCGATGGCTTTTATCTTTAAAAATCTGGATCAATGGGGGAATGAAATTCTACCTCAAAATGAAGATAATTGTCTTGCTGTCCAAATTTTCATCAATGGTAACCTAGTAATGGTCCAGGACTCCCGTGGTACAATTATGGGAGGTAATGTATGGCTTTTTTCCTTCGATGGGAATCGATGGGATTTTCTTGATGCATCTCTAACACATGATTGGAACTATGTGGAGGTCCGGTGTATCAATGGATGTCCAACATTGCCAATACTGACAGTGGAATGCTGTGGAGTTTATGTCTACGAGCAAAATATAAATACGGAGGATATTCAATTCTACTGTCCAATAAATCCATTAAAGCAACCAGCTTCACTATTTTCTCCTCAACACATCCTGTCATAACACAAGCAATTGAGGTTCCAGATTTTGGAGAAGAGTTAATTTTGTTCACCTACACTTGAAATCATTATCAAGTTGGTCTCTCGTATTTCGAAATCATTATTAATTTCGTCTTTGTAATATTTTTTAGAGGTTTAAACTATTAGTATTGTAAGTTAGAGGTCAAAATTAATACTTTTAAGGTTTAAGACATGAAATTTACAGCGATATTGAAATATAAAATAACAAATTAATAAACTTGAATTATGAAAAATCAAAATAATATTTAAATTTAGTAGAGAATTGTTCAAATTGCATGAGAGCTATTCTTTAGCTGGAGCACATTCAGATATACGTGATAAAATGCTTGTAGCCGAAGTTTAGAGTCAATTGTTAGTGGGATTTTGTAGATTATATTATGATTTGTAGTATAATTTCATCTATCAGTTCATATCTATCCAAGCTCTTAATAAAATTATTTAGTTATTCAAGTATCTTAGCTTATCCTTATCCTGTTCTTGAAGCTTGTTCGAGCTCTTGTTCTTCAGTACAGTGAACTAGCAAAGCAAGGTAGGCGACACTCTCTTTCTCTCTCTGTCTGTTCTTTAAAAGAACTTCAAAATGAAAGATGGTTTGCAAGTCAGCTAAGAGAAGAGTGCGGCAATCAAATGCCCGTAGTTGCAGTGCTAACGAAATGGTGAAAGCTTATTCAATAATTTCAAGATTTCTTCTTTTTAATTACCATGTGGACCGCTCTGTGAAAGAAAGTGTGGTTGATGATGAAGTGATATATCGTATATGTATTATGTTGTTGTGGGTAGATAAGCTTGGCACGTGTGGATATGCATGAGTTACGTGAGAGGCGTTAAGTCTTGTAGTTATCATTATTCTTTTGTTTACCTTATCTTTAGTTGTTAGCTAGCTTTATCTCTTGTAGAGTCCCAGTAAAGCCAGGGCGGCGTGGTGAATGTATATGTATGATTCCCAGTAAAGTTAGCTTTAGTACAAGCCCAAGAATGAAGATTGAAAAGGAAGTCTCAATTGGGTGAAAGATTAGTTGGACTTGAGGGGAGTGTTAGAAAACGATGAGAATTTTTTTTTTTAATATTATTATTAATTTTTTTTTTATGTTTTAAATTAAATAAAATAAATTTTTATATTTTAAATCTAAAATAAAAATAAATCTTTTATATAAGTAAAAAAATACTTTAATAAAATTTATTTTTATTTTTAACTTAAAATATAAATATTTATTTTTTTAAAATTTAAAATATAATTTTTTAAAAAATTAATAATAAATATAAAAATAAAATAATAAAAAGGAGAATTCCCACGTCAGTGGGAACATTGAAAAGAGAAGTGTATATAAGTGTAAGAAAAGCTGAAGTCTAATTGTCTTAAAGACATTTTGGAGAAATGTGTTATTCTTCCTTTATTGCATAATATTTTAGACCATAAAAATAGATCAGGCCTACACACTTATTAGACTCAACACTTTTTTATTTTAAGTTATTTTTTTTTCCTAGATTACAACGGCTAAGTTTGTAAATATGTAGGCCTTCAAGGAAAAAGGCAACTCATGCATATATTCATGACATTAAACTACTAAGAAATTTGGCAGCACCTCGCTGCTTCTTTCGGGTTGAGCTCAAAGTTTTTCATTTATTTATTAACGTAAATGCAAATCCAATGTCTCTTATCGCACACATTGTCATAGCGTTGGATATTAATAATTTTAAAAAATACAAATTAATATTGAGAATTAACTTTTTCTTATTTTATTGTCAAATTAAGAATCCGCGCGCGTCAGCCTCAATTGACTATCTACCAAGAAAATTCGCAGCACCTTCGTTCTTCTTCGAGGTGAGTTTTACATATATTCAAGTGCAAAGCCACAGCTCTGTGCCTAAATAATCAAACACAAACTTCTGAAAGGTCAATCCAACCATGGCTTTGTCATCTTGTCTCACCAACAAAACAAAGAACATCTGAAAAATTAAAAATTACTATGATTGTGTTCTTTGAAAATTATGCATCTTTTTATACGGTGTCTTGATGAATTTGTTAAGATTTTTAAGTATACGAAGAAACAAAACTAACTTGTTTTTCGAATTTTTTACAAAGTCCAACCCTCAACCATACGTCATCAGATAAACATCTATGGGGAAATAATAGCCAAGCATGAAAAGAGGTTCAAAGATAAGATGGATAAGGTGCAAAAATGGAGACCAGCTTTGTTTGAAGCATCCAATTTATCTGGTTGGGAGTTCAAATCAGGGTATGTGGCATTTCCCCCACTTATACATGGCTTTGTTACTTTCAGTTTTAGTCTCTTTATACAATCTGGCTTTGATTTTTCTGCATCATATTAGGACATATTATTCCATTTTGAGAGTAAAGAAAATCCTACCATATTAATAAAATATTGGCTACACAGTTTTATCTCAACAGTCAATACAGATTCCCAAGTCCTTAATCGGCATTTAATGTGCCTAAAATAGCCTTATTGTTATTGTTATTACTAAAATCAAAAGAAAAATCTTTATAAAAATTATAACTTATTTCATTTTCAATGAATTGTGAAATATCTCTCTTACATTAGAGAATTTCTTGTTTGAAAATACTTTTATAATTATTAGCAATATAATATTATTTTAAAAATTAAAATTCTAATATAATAATATAGTATAACACTGTGCCTAAGCAGTATAATTAAAAAATAATAATTATTAGATATTAGATAAAAAAGATAAAAGAGATAAAAAAAAAAAAACAAAATACATCGTATGAAATGTAGCCCATGTAATAGTGTGGGCAATTAAAATCTAGTCTAACAAAAAAATAAAAAATAAAAAATAAAAAGTCTTATTAACATTTTCAATTCAAAGTTATTTAATTTCTAATTCAATTTCACTTGAAAAAAAAAAAAAAAAAGTTCACCATTCTTTTGAGTGTGAGGTGTTTAACATTGTTTTTCATTTTTGATAGGTACAAATTCCAATTTATTGAAAAGATCATTGAAGAGGTCTTTGCAAAACTAAATTCCAAGCATTTATATATGGGTGGCAGCATAATTGGGCTCAAATCTCATATGGAAGAAGTTTTGGGGGTTTCTTTTCATACCTGCAATCTTTTCCGTTCATACCCGCTTACCCTGTTTTTTTATTATACTTTTACTCGTTTGCCCTTAAAAAATAGAACATTTCTGGTTATCATTTTTGGAAAGAAAACACCTCACTACAGAGCGACACTCGCACACAGAGAAGACGAAACCTATAGCTGCTTTTAACTAAAACAAAGTCTCTTGATTGAAGGTTATAATAGGCGTGGTAGGGTCAGAGCCGTGCTTTGGGCCTTAGGAAAAATTATTATAAGATATAGTGTAATATAACTTATTTATCATTATATTATTTTTTGAACTTTTTAAGTTACAAAGTTATTTGTTAAATTTTTATAATTAAATAATTTTAATCATTTATTTTTAATAAATAATATAATTAATTTATTCAATGTATGTTGTAAGATAATTTATTTAAGTGAGGATTTAAACAATTTAAATTTTGAAATTTTTTTCAATAATAATATCGGTTACATGTATTTGAAAAATAAATTAATCTTCTGATACAGTTTAGTATTTTAAAGAAACATAAGATAAGGAGGAAAAGAGATAAAATAATGAGAGAGGTGAAGACTAATAGTTATTATTGATAATGTTAGAGATAATCATATTTCTTCAAATAATTTCTGCACTTTTGATGATTCAATTCTTAAACCTTATATTTTATAATTTATTTAATCATTTTAAACTTTACATATAAATATACATAATTATATAAATGAGGCCTAAAGGAGATATGGGACCTAAGACAATTGCCTAAATAGCCTTGCCCAATACACGGCCCAGGGTAGGGTTTGAAGAGTACAATAATTTTCTATTCCAAGGAGAGCCTGTAGAAAACGTTTATATTTGAGTGCAATCTTGGAAAATTTAAGCATTAATGGAGACACTTCTTGTACTGCGACATGCGTGGTGGAGGGATTGAAACACCTCACCTTCTGTTGCTTTTGCTTTTTCACCTTCTTCTTCGACAACTTCAATTTTTATTTTTTTTTGGATGGGTGGATATGAAAGAAAAAATAGAGGAATGAAAAAAAAAAAAAAATTCCCTTTTAGATATTGAGTCTAACAAAGATTCCCAAATGGTAAGTCTTTATGGACCTGGAAGTACAAATAAAACAATACTAGCTCAATTTATATAACATAATTGTTGATCAATTTGAATGTCTGTATTTCCTTATTGATGTTAGAGAAATTTCTAATGAGAAAGGCCTATTAAAACTTTAAAAGACACTTCTGGTTAAGGCTCTTGGGAAGGAATATGCCAAGTTGTCCAATGCTTATGAAGGAATTTCTATAATACAAAATAGGCTTCAATTTAAGAGAATTCTTCTAATTCTTGATGATGTTGATAGATTGGATCAATTACAATTGTTAGTAGGGGACTGTGATTGGTTCGGTTCTGGCAGTAGGATCATCATAACAAGGAATAAACAGTTGCTAAATTGCTCATCAGATTAAAAAGACATATCAAATGAAAGAGCTCAATGAACATGAAGCTCTTGAACTCTTCAGTTGGAATGCCTTCAAAAGGATGCTTCCCCCACCAAGTCATCTAAATATTTCAAATTGTATAGTGTTATGCAAAAGGCCTTCCATTAGCTTTGAAAGTAATAGGTTTTAATTTGTTTGGTAAAATACTAGATGAATGGAAATGTGCACAGGATAAATATGAGAGAATTCCAAACCGAGAGATTCTAAAAGTACTAAGTTAAGTTATGATGGGTTGGAAGAGAATGAGAAAAATACTTTTCTTGACATTGCTTGTTTCTTCAATTGGCGGAGATTGGAATATGTTGAAAAGATATTAAATGCTTGTAATTTCTATCTACAATTTGGTATTAGAGTACTTATTGATAAATATCTCATACGTATTAAAAATGATAGTTTATGAATGCATGACCTAATTAGAAACATGGGCAGAGATAATATTAGAAATTTCACCCTTAGAACCTATAAGTAGAAGATCCAGGTTATGGTTTTATGAAGATAGTTTTGAATTACTAACTCAAAATATGATAAGGACCGTATCTAAATTAATTTCCATAATTTCGGAAGATATTGCCTTGCTGTAAAATTTGACAATGTGCTAATGATACTTATTGGTTCTTTTAAATTGAAGGGGACTGAGAACAATTTAAGGTTGTTTGAGTGACATGAATACCCTTCAAAGTTTTTGCCACCTGGTTTTCATCCAAAGAAACTTGTCGCCTTCAACTTACCTGGCAGCTGCATCACACTAGATAAGCCATTCAAGGTGCAAGTTATCAAGAATTTGTTGATGTTGTTAAATCTTACATCTAATTAGGCTCTTTGGCTTTCTTGCCCAGGGACTCATTTAACTTATTTGTGATTTTTAAGAATTTCAATTTTTGATCCAGATATTTTTTTTATTGTCAATTCCTAACTCAAATACTTGATATTTCTAAAGTTTTGAATTTAGGGTATTTGATCTAATTGAGTGTATAAATTTAATTAAAGTTGACTATTCTATTAGATTTTTTTTTAATAAGCTTGTTGGTTTGAGGTTTTCTAAGTGTTACAAGCTCAAACATTTTTCGCATGGCATCCACTTGACATCTCTTGAATACCTTTACCTTATCAATTGCAAAAGACTTGGATTCTTTCCAAATATTTTGGGAAAGATGGAAAATTTGTTTGACATTTATTTGGATAGGACTGCCATTAAGGAAGTGCCTGATTCCTTTGGCGGTCTTACAAGTCTGCAGTGGTTAAAAGTGGGACCTCATTAACGTCCTAGGAATCTACCAAGTACTTTACTTGGTTGGCTAGGTATGAAAGACTCTCCTCAACTTGTAAAATCGTTAATACAAGTTGGTGTAATCAACAACCCAAGTTTACTTTACTTGTATTTGAACAATTGTAGCTCATCTGATGATCATGTTCGCCTGGTCACTAACTGTGTTCCGAAATTGGAGCACTTGAGCCTAAGAGGAAGCAGTCTTGAAAGCCTCCCAACATGCATTAAAGATGCTATTAATCTGAACTATCTTTATGTTGATGACTGCAAGAATCTCAAAGAAATTCCCGTGATTCCATCTAATCTACAGACAATCTGGGCAAAGAATTTGCATATCATTAACTTCAGAATCTTCAAGCAGGTTATGGAGTCAGGTTTGACTATTTTTTTCTCCTCCACTTTTATATACCCAGCTTTTAATCTGTACATTATAAAAATGCAACTAAAACTTCAAAGCAAAATTAATATTAAGAGATTTAGCAATGAATAAAGATACACAATCATAATTTAAAACTCAATCAGACACGTTTATCAAGCTAAGTGGAGTTTAGTTGAGTTGGTACCATCTGACACACAGATTTATCAAAATGATCATAATATAAATAAAAGCATGAATATCCTATTTCTTTGTAACATATAGATGTTTATAGCATTATTTAAAGAACTTAATTTTTGCTATCACTCTCTCCTTTTATTTCTTTTCACACTAAGAAAATACTTTGTCAAGGAACTTACTTTTTTGATAATATTAAACTCGATCATATTGCATATGTCAACGGATTTACAGGCATTCAAGGAGGTCCTTTGGTTACGTGTAGTAATGCCAGCAATAAAAATTCCAAAATGGTTTGTCCATCTTATCAAAGGAGACACAGTGTCTTTTCGAATTCGTCAAAAATTACTATGTGTTGCTTTAGCTTTTTTTTTTTCTTGTCTTTAAAAATTTGGAGAATGAAATGCTGTCTCAAAGGGAAAGATCCCAGCCAGTTGTCTGCATTTTCGTCAACCGTATCAAAAGATTTACTGGGCCTTTCATTTATGGAATTTGGGGAGGTCATGTAGTATTGTTTACCTTGTTTGGGCGCCACCTCCTTCATGAATATCTAGTACATGATTGGAACCTTGTTTGTCGAAGACTATAGTGATGAAGATGACTAACCCCATTGATCCGATTTTTTTGATTTGAATTGCTTGTTGTTTTCTGATCTATGTCGTTGAATCTTTGGTTAAGGCATGAAAGAAATTCAAAAGTAAGGATGTTTAATTAGTTTATGAATCCCCAATTAATTTCAGCAAATTTCTTAAATTCTAATACGATAGAAACGGTTTTGTATCTTAAACTTGTATATAATGTGAATTTTCCTTATTCTATGTACATATATCATTGTAGCATATAGCTCATAATTGGACAGAACAACTCTCAAGCTGCGATCTCAGCTTTGTCTGTTCATGGGCAGGCAGACAAGCTTTGAATGTTTTAAGGGATTGTAACACTTTTATGTCACTACAAATGCACTGGATGAACCTGTAAAGTGAGTGATTGATCCAAATAATCCCTTGGCAGAACCGAAATGTCGTATTCTGTACACACCACGGACTGCATCCTGCGGTATTCTCCATTCCTTGGTTGCTGTAATCCTAGCACTGAGTTCGAAAGGTCTTGAACACTTGAAGGGCAGGCAAAAATCATCGTCATCATAAGCAGGAACCCTTTCCTTTGAGAAATTCAACGAGGGCGAATGTGCCTTCAGTCATGAGATCATTACGAAGGCAACCAGAAGGAAACTGACACCATGTCACCTCTCTTATACGTGGAGTTCTTCGGTACGTCAGAGCTAACATCTCCGAAACTGACACCAATTGGGGTTGCATCCACCACCACTGGCGGAAGTAAGCTCAATTGGTTATCCAGGAGATTGATTGGAAGAAAAGAAATGCTTAATGTTTTGTAAGTGTAAAATGCCTCCATAAAACTCTTTGGGTTTGAGTTGTGGTTTGTTTAATGTTTACTCGTTTAAGTTGTTGAATTTTTGGTTGAGCCATGAAATTCAAATGACGGAATGTTTAATTAATTTACAAATTCCCAATAAATTTCGGCAACTTTTTAAATTCTAGTATGACAGAAACGATTTTGTATCTTAAACTTGTAAATAATGCGAAATTTTGGTTACTGGATAGCGGTATGCTATCCACTCCAAGTTGAGAAAAGGAGAAAATACCTAGCAGCGTCTGTAACTCTCCTTGATTTAAAATATAGATTGATCAGTCCAACTAATGAAGTAAGATAGGCAAGTTTAATTTAATGGATACTAAAGCTGGAAGTCTGGAAGCTTATCTGAAAGGAAGAAATATATATATATATATATATATATATATATATATATATATATATTGTGTTGTAAATAAGAAATCTCTTTTTGTCCCGATCCGTAGACCTTAGTTTTTTGCCCCATTTTCTCTTCTATTTGTGGTTTTTAAAATAGATTTATCAATACATACTAAATATTCAAAATCGTACCGATATATACAATTTGTCAAAAGTTGTATCATGATAATACAACTTTTATGATAATTTGTGACAAATTTTAAGTCATATTATCGTAATTTATAGTGCATGCATGTATGGAAAAAGAAACATTTTTTTGCTATCAAACCAAAAGTAAATCGTCCTTTAGTTGAATGATTAGTGCTGATGTTTAGAACAATTATTTTGCCCACTTTTCCTTTACACTCTTCGTTCATGTTGACATTTCAGTATCGTCACTATTATGGGACAATTACAGCTGCGGTGTCTTTCGTATCACCACTTGTGGTTAGATGTTGGGAACAAGAGTATTTGTGAGTTGAAGTCCTATACTGCTAAAATTTAAAACTTGTAGAAGATATATATGTTGCAATGACCCAAATTTCTAATAAACTTGGACTTTCAAGTGGAAATGTAGTGTTAGACCCACAAGTATGTCATAAATAAAAGATTTTAGCAGACTGTTTGTTTTGTCCATTCTACCCATAGATAACCTACAAGTTGATGGTAGATAGGAAAGTGAGCATCGTGCTAAGGCAAGCTTCATTACTTGGAGAAGCTGGAATTTAATGAGAAATTTTGATCCACTATGTTGAAAATAAGGCACTACATGGTTGACATATTATATAGAGAATCTGATAGGCCGAAGAAGTTCATCAAGGGTGCCAAAGATAAAGGAAAAGATAACCTGATAGAGAATTAACAGGCCATGCCTCCAAATTGCACTCTACAATTAATTGCAAAAAAAAAAAAAGGTTGGTTTGTTGCATACGTGTATAGATATGTGTGTGTTTTGTCATTCTAGGATTAATATTTGCTATAAAAACTTCTCTTTCTGTCATTTATTTTAGAATAAATATTTATTTTGGTCCTTTACATTTGAAACTCTAATCAATTTCGTCTCTTACATTTAAAATCCTAATCAATTTCGTTATTCACACTTCAAATTTTTTATCAATTATGTCTCTTAAATTTATCAATATTTCTGAAGTGTGAGGGACTAAATTGATAAACTTAAAAGTGTGAGGGGTCAAATTGATAAGAGTTTTAAGTGTGATGGACAAATTTTTTTTTTTGAATCTATTTTTTTATATATATATAATTCAAAATTGAGTAATAAATTATATTCATTTTTTATATTTATATTAAATATTTCTATTAATAGAAATATATAATATATAATATATAATATAATTCTATAATTAATTATATATTAATAGAAATCTTAAAAATTATTAGATGAAATCTAAATATTTTATTTTTTTATAATAAAAATAATAAATAAAATATCGAGTTAATTTGAATTTTTGTTAAAACTTCTTTAAAAATTAGCCAGTCATATAAAAAGAAGTATAAAGAAAGTATAGATTATTTTACTCTGACTATGTATCGACTGAATCAATGACTATTCATGATTTCATAATTGAATCAATTACATATTTTTTTTTTTTTCCAAACTAGAGGAATGTTATGGTGGGGCCCCCTTGATTCAATTCCTCAATAAGAAACTATCCACTATGAGTCTAGTACATATATTTCTTACTGCATATACTTACTTATTATATTATATGAGATTAGAATATATGTACATAGATATATGTTATCCGCATAGTGACTCATTAAGGAACAAAAAAATTGATTTACCCAGTGAGTATAGCATAAGCAAAATGGTTTGTTAATATTAGCTCAGCATGTGTGGACCAAATAGTGTGGAAGCACGTTCAAGTTTGAAATAATCTGCATATAATAATATAAAGAGTAATGATGTAAATACACTTCTTTAATTATATATATATATATATATATTGTATATTTTTCACTTTTTATCTCATATTTTCTATTTATAATTTTGCTGCTACAAATAAATAATATACACTAAGCGTATAGACTGGACATGCATCTATAACTGTGGTTCTTGTGGTAGCGTTTGGTCCAAACAGTTCCTTTTTGGGGAAAGTAAGCAGGAAAAATCAGGCAAATACGTTAGATGAACGTTTGATTGGAGGGAAGGGGAGGGTAAGTTTAGTAGGTAAATTCCTTTTCCTCCCCTCATATTATTTCTCTCAAGAAAAAAAATTGATGCATTTTAAATGGATAACTTATTTTTTATAATTTTTATTTTTTCTTACTTATAAAATTATAAGAACAAAATTATTCTTCCCTAATTCCTTCTCCCCTCGCTTATAAAAGAAGTATGCGAACGCATCTCTATATTAAAATCTCTTTAATTGCTTCTTTATTCAGGAGAGATTTTGAATTCTGTACAAATTAAAAACGTCAAGATATTGCTTTGGGATTAAATAAGATATTTTATCTGAAAATTAGGTTAGATTTAAACTTAGGAGACATGGTGGAGTGGGAAGTGTGGCTCTGATTAAATAAGCATAATAATGTATTTTAGCAAGCACACTTATAAAACAGTGTGTACACATGCTTACTTTCCAAAAAAATTCACTCTCCTTTTTCTTTGGTGTTGATTAATGATTGATATAGAAACACTAGTATGAGTTGATGGTACAGTGGAAATTGAGGATTATGCTTAGGAAGCTTCATTACTTGGAAAAAGCAGGAAAATAATGAGAAATTTTGGTCCACAGAATTGAAAATAGATATATAGTGCTTGAAAAGTAAGTGGGAATTGGAAAAGACATGGACAAGCAGCAAGAAGAAGAATCCAACACACCATGGTTTAAATATAGTTTCAGTTCATAATAACAAAGACCAATTCTTTCTTTTTCAAAAAGAAAAAGCATTGTTGACTGTTTGGTAGGAACTTTAGCCTCATTAGGGGATCTATCAAGAAATTTCTCTGCACCTTCTGTTTATGTAAATAAATTATGGCCTTCATAGAACAAATTCGTAGGTGGCTTGCATCTTAGTGGTTGTTTCGTTTCTTTGACCTCAAAGACTTCTATTTATATGTAAATGCACAACCCTATGGTACAATCAATTAAACACACAAACTTCTGAAAGGTCATCACAATCATGGCCATGTCATCTTGCCTCACTTGCAAACCAAAGTTCAAGTATGATGTGTTTTTGAGTTTTAGAGGTAAAGATACCCGCTATACATTTACCGGCAATTTATATTTTGCTTTGCGTCAAAAGGGTATCAATACCTTCATGGATGAAGAGGAACTTGGGAGAGGGGAACAAATTTCACCTGTCCTTCTCAAGGCAATTGAAGAATCAAAAATTGCTATCATTGTGTTCTCTGAAAATTATGCATCTTCCACATGGTGTCTTGACGAACTCGTTAAGATTCTTGAGTGCATGAAGCAACAAAATCAACTAGTTTTTCCAATTTTTTACCAAGTAGAACCCTCAACTATACGGCATCAGTTAAACAGCTATGGGGATGCAATAGCCAAGCATAAAAAGAGGTTCAAAGATAAGAAGGATAAGGTGCAAAAATGGAGATCAGCATTGTTTGAAGCATCCAATTTATCTGGTTGGGAGTTCAAATCAGGGTACGTGGCATTTCCCCCTCTTATACGTGGCTTTGGTACTTAAAGTTTTGTTTCTTTGTTTTGATTTTTCTGCATCATACTAGGACAATTTATTCCATTTTGAGAGTAAAGAAATTTAAACAATATTGGCTAGACAATTTTATCTCAACAGTCAAAACAGATTCTCAAGTCCTTAATGGCATTTTACCTCCCTACTTCTGAGAGGTAGTATTCCTTTTCACAAGATATTGTTTCTTGACCATATGAGGTTGCAAATAAGCTGCACCTTAACCCACGTGTCTGGACATTTCTGTCCATTCATGCGTCAACACAATTTTTCATTCCATGTCATCTCTCTTAAACCGGTAATAACAACTTGATTTACAATTTCTTTTATAAGGTAATACAAAAGCCAGAAATGTGTAGAATGTGAGTGGCGTGAGCGTCAACTATGGAAGTTAGTTATTTTGAACAGTTAGTACTTGGTAGTTGCTTGTGTAGTTGAATCTGTTGGAAGTTTTGGTATGACCTATGACAACTAGTGATAAATGATTAATTTTTTATCATCTTTTTTTAACTAAAACAAACTCTTAATAAATAATATTTTCAATTGGAAGCTATTTGATTTCTAATTTTATTCCATGTGGAAAAAAACAATACCATTCTTTCAGCATTAAGTGTTTAACATTGCTTTCCATTTTGTTAGGTATGAATTTCAATTTATTGAAAAGATCACTGAAGTGGCCTTCGCAAAACTAAAGTCCAAGCATTTAGATATGGGTGGCAACTTAGTTGGCCTCAAATCTCACATCAAAGAAGTAAACTCAATTTTAGATATTGAGTCTAACAAAGATTTTTTCATGGTAGGAATTTATGGGCCTGGAGGTATAGGTAAAACAACACTAGCCCGGTTTATGTATGACATGATTGTTCATCAATTTGAATGTTCGTGTTTCCTTGTTGATGTTAGAGAAATTTCTAATAGCAAAGGCCTATTAAAACTTCAAAAGACACTTCTAACTAATGCTCTTGGGAAGGAATATGCCAAGTTGTCCAATGTTTACGAAGGAATTCGCATAATACAAGATAGGCTCCAATCCAAGAGAGTTCTTTTAGTTCTTGATGATGTTGATAAATTGGAGCAGTTACAATGGTTAGCCGGAGAATGTGATTGGTTTGGGCCTGGCAGTAGAATCATCATAACAACAAGGAATAAACATTTGTTAATTGCTCATCAGATTGAAAATACATATCAAATGAATGAGCTGAATGATTGTGAAGCTCTTGAACTCTTTAGTTGGAGTGCCTTCAAAACAACACAACCTCCATCAACTCATCTGAATATTTCAAATCGTATAGTGCAATATGCTAAAGGCCTTCCATTAGCTTTGAAAGTAATAGGTTCTGATTTGTTTGGAAAAAGTTTACAAGAGTGGGAATGTGCAGTGGTTAAATATGAGAGAATTCCAAATGGAGAGGTCCAAAGAGTACTGAGAATAAGCTACGATAACTTGGACGAGAATGAGAAAAATATTTTTCTTGACATTGCATGCTTCTTCAAAGGGGAGAAATTGGAAGATGTTACAAGGATATTAGATGCTTGTAATTTTTACCCACAGTTTGATATTGGAGTACTTGTTGATAAATGTCTCATAAGTATTGAAAGAGGTAGTTTGAGGATGCATGACCTAATAAGAGACATGGGCCGAGAGATCATCAGACAAGTTTCTCCCTTAGAACCAGGTAGAAGATCCAGGTTATGGTTTCACGAAGATGTTCTTGAAGTATTAACTCAAAATACGGTAAGGGCCATATTTGCATTAATTACTTTCCTTAATTTGGGAATATAGTATTTAAAATTTGATAACATTCTAATGACACATATTTGTGCTTATATTGAAGGGAACTATGAATGTTGAAGGAATAATGCTTGATTTGCTTAAATCCAAAAAAGTTCTTTGGAGTGGTACTGCATTCAAAAAGATGAAAAATCTTAGAATTCTTATTATTCGAAATGCAAAATTTTCAATTGGCCCAAAATATCTGCCAAACAGTATAAGGTATTTTGAGTGGATGGAGTATCCATCAAAGTCTTTGCCACATGGTTTTCATCCAAAGAAACTTGTTGCTTTCAAGGTACCTAGCGGCTGCATCAGACTAGATAAGCCATTCAAGGTACAAGTTAAAGCAAGTTGTCTTATTGTTATCATTGTTGTTGTTATAACTTGCATATAATCTATTGGGTTCTTATTGTTATATTGTTGTTGTTATTGTCATTAGTATTATTACTCATTTTGAATTTATTTCTATTTTTCAGGAATTTCAATTTTTGGTACAAGTAAATTTCTCAAATTGTCTATCCTTGACTCAGCTATCTGATTTTTCCGGAGTTCCAAATTTACAGTTTTTAAATCTTAGAAATTGTATAAATTTAGTGAAGGTTCATGATTCTATTGGATTTCTTAGTGAGCTTGTACAACTTGAATGTAGTAATTGCATAAGACTTGAGTTATTTCCAAATATCTTGGGAAAGATGGAAAAGTTGTCATTTATTTCGTTGATTGGGACTGCAATTAAGGAATTACCTGATCTTTCTAGAGCTCCAAATATAAGATATTTGTATCTTTTTGGCTGTGGAAATTTAGTTAAGGTTCACGATTCTATGAAATTTCTTAGTAAGCTTGTTGAATTGAGTTTTTCTAGGTGTTACAAGCTCAAACATTTTCCACATAGCTTCCACTTGAAATCTCTTGATTACCTTAACCTTAGCGATTGCAGAAGACTTGAATTCTTTCCTAATATTATGGGAAAGATGGAAAAGTTTTCTGACGCTCAGCTGGCTGGGGATGCCATCAAGGAACTTCCTGATTCCCTTGATTGTCTTACATGGCTTATTTATTTATATGAGACAGCTTGCAAATTTCTTAGAAATCTAGCAAGTACTTTATTCATGCAGCCACATTTTTCGGAGATAGATATGCAGGACAGTCCTCAACTTGTAAAATCATTAGTACAAGTTGATGAAACCAGTAGCCCGAGTTTACGTGACTTGAATCTGAACAACTGTAGCGTATCTGAGGATGATCTATGCATGATTTTGAACTCTTTTCCAAAATTGAAAATGTTGAGTCTAAGAGGATGCAATTTTGAAAGGATCCCAAGCATTAAAAATGCTGTGAATTTGGAGTATCTTATTGTTGATGACTGTAAGAGTCTCAGAGAAATTCCAGATATTCCATTAAACCTACGGAAAATCATGGCAACTAATTGCACATCATTAACTTCAGATTCATCAGGCAGGTTGTGGAGTCAGGTTCGGTTACCTTTTTCTCTTTCACATTTATATATCCAGTCTTTATCATATGCATTTTTAGTATAAAAATTTAACTAAAATTTCACAGCAAAATTAATATTAATAGATTTAACAATGAATGATAGATACACATAATGACAATTTAATACTCAATCAAACATGTTTATCAGAATATCAATAATTAATTATAAAAAAGAGCATGCATCTTTTGTTTCTTTGTAACATATAGATGTTTATAGCATTACTTAAGGAACTTAGTTTTTGCTATCATTCTCTCCATTTATTCTTTCCACACTAAGGAAATCATTAGTTATATTAAACTCAAACATATTGCATTTGTCAATGAATTTACAGGTATTCAGAAAGGTTTACGGGATTGAAGTAAGGATGCCGGCAACAGAAATTCCAGAATGGTTTGACCATCATATCAGAGGAGAAACAGTGACCTTCTGGATTCGTAAAAAGTTCCCAATTGTTACGGTAGCTTTTGTCTTTAAAAGGTTGGATGACTTGGAGGATCAAATTCTTTCTCAATATGAAGGTACCGATCTTGGTGTCCAATTTTCCATCAATGGTATCGGCGTATTGAGCCGGTATATGAGGGTGACAATTATGGAAGGTAATGTATGGCTTTATTCCTTGGATTCGTATAATTATGGGTGGATTGAAGCGTCTCTAACGCGTGATTGGAACTATGTGGAGATCCGGTGTATTAATAGATATCCAATATTACCAAAACCGACAATAGAATACTGTGGAGTTTATGTCCATAAGCAACAAACAAATATGGAGGATATTCAGTTCCGCTGTCCAGTAAACCCATCAAAGCAGTCAGTGTAGATATTATATTTTGTTTAAATGTTTTATTTTAATTTTTACATCTTATATTAATTTAGTTGAAAAATTAATTATTAAAAAAAAGAGGCGCACACTTTAAAAGTAATAAAAAAAAAGTAGTAAAAAAAAGAAAAAGGGCAAAAAAAAAAAGCGGAAAAAAACGAAGGAGGTAAAGCGGAAAAAATATCAGCGAAGAGAAAAGATAAAAGAAGAGAAGGGGGAGATAAGAAAATTAAAAAAAAAAAAAAAAAAGCGTGAGAAGAGA
This sequence comes from Bauhinia variegata, assembly GCA_022379115.2. Lineage (NCBI taxonomy): Eukaryota > Viridiplantae > Streptophyta > Magnoliopsida > Fabales > Fabaceae > Bauhinia > Bauhinia variegata. The sequence continues at coordinate 13,291,282 of CM039437.1, forward strand.
TCGTGCAGGAGTAGCAAGGGCAGAGTGCAACGGCAAGGAGGGCACCAAGGGTCTGGTGCAGAGAGAGAGACATTCGCGGAACAAAGGAGATTGGAAGGCTATAGAGAGCCAGGGAGAGAAAGGAAGCGAAGGGTCTGGACTGAAAGGAAAAAGAGAGCGATAGGGAAAGAGGAGCGAGAGGGGAGAGACGTTGCGAGAAAAAAATTAAGAAGGGGAGCTTGATTTTCAGTTTTCTGGGGTTCGGGATTCTACTCTTTGAGTCTTAGACTGTGAGGCGGCAAGCATGATTGAAGAAAGCGAGGCTCTCAGGTGTGATTTTGGGAATCTGTAAATTTAAGTTCTCAATTTGCTTATTCTGAGTTATAATGCTTGGTTTTTGGTTTCTAAGATCATGAGTTTGGAGTTTCCCTTCTATAATGGTGTTTGGTTTAGATTTCTCTTATATGATGAGGTTTGAATTTTGATGTTGTTTAAGTCCGTTTATAATCCCCTTGAATTTTAGGTCTGTTCTTGATCCCCTTGTAATGTGAGCAGCTAGCTTGCATGCCACTAGTTTTGCCTTTTAAGTAATGGATGAAATTTTGAATGGAAATAAGGATATGTTTGGATTGTTGACTGTCTAAGTCTGATTTGGTTTGAAAGTACATGAGCTCGTAGATATTTGCTAATTCTTTGGTTTTCTGTTGATGGCTTAGTATGTAGTCTGTCATCATCTATGTGGTTTGTGCTTTCTTATTTTTAGTGCATTACTGTTCTGGTTGTCAGCTTGTACTCATGAAGCGATTATGTGCGTTCTTGGATTATTACTCATGTACCATGAGTATGAGGCTTGTCCCATTGCTGCTTTGCCTTTTAACGAACTATATCCTTCTGTCATTTGCATTGAAAATTTATTGGGAATAATGCCTTTGTTGTTTGAAAGTTGCATATGTGGCTGCAGCTTTGTTCTTTGGTTTATTAATGTTTTTACCATTTGTTACTTTGATTTTCAAGCAGCCACCTGTCCTTTGCAACTTCATCATTGCCCTGTTTCTTGGATTTGTGTTTCATTTGTTTAGTTTCTTTATAATCCAGTTTTCTAATCTTATATGTTGCCTTGTTACCTGTTGCGTTTGGGCTATTGATTTTATCCTTTCAATCATGTATCCATCCCTATTTGCTTACCAAATCTAGTCAATCTTGTTATCTTTTTTTTTTTTAAGTATTTTCATTAATGTGTTTTTTGTTGGCTCAAGGGTTAACTTACTCCTTTATTATGTTTGATTTTGATGATGAAAAATAATTTTGTATAGTTTTTAAAATTACTTCCACTTTATTTCTTCTCTTAGTGCCATGGGCACAATTTAGTTGTACATGGGTACTAAAGTGTTCATTTCTTTGGCAGTATTGTATTGTTAAAAGAAGGTCAACCTGGAACATTTTTGAAATCCTTTTTGCATGCCTCTCATGTCTTGATAACTGCTCTATAAGTGCTTTGGTTTATTCTATGGTTATTAAGCAAAAGGTTTTACTCATAAAGAAATGTTTTGGCATCTTGTGTTTGTCTTATGCAATTTGTCTTGGGTTTCTAAATATTTCAGCATAGCCTGCTGCCCTCCTTTTGACTTTTTGGGCTTCACGTGATTAAGGCAAATGGAAGAGTTTTTGGGCACGGGTTATCACATCAGTCCAAAAACTTCGACTTTCATGCAATGTCTGTTTTTTGTAAAATGCAGCATGAGCTCAGAAGCTATGAAGTCAAACTCCTTTCTACAGTCTTGGGTTGCACGTTCACAACAAAAGGAAAAGTCTCTCATGAACCTTTTGCCTCATCAGTCAAAGAATTACCTTTTTCATGAAGATAACAGTAACCTGCAGAATCAGGGATATTTTCAGAACTGCATAATGTCATCCTCATTGACTCAGTCTGCTATCAAGGGATGCTGAACTTTTGAAGGAAGGACCTGCGTGGATCATAACAGTAACCTGCTCTGCTCTTGTTTTGAAGGCTTTTATCATAAACAAAACAGCTTCTCGGTTAAGGTGATTTCAAGCCCAGTCAGATATGCTGCAACAGTCATACTTTGAAAATCCTATAAAAGAGGAAGGAGAGCTCCATAACCGTGTGAAGAGAAAACAACATATACAAAAGTTCATCTGAAACTCTCAAGTGCTCTGACGATCTTTAATCCTCTCTTCATTTAGTGCACTATATTCATACTTGGTATATTCTTGAGTGCATAAGAGTGTATTGGAAAATCTGTTGAGTTGAGCAACATACTATACTCTCTATTCTGACTTTTGAAATTCTGTTAAGGCATTATTGCCTTGGTTGTAATCCTGTGATAGGAAGAGACATAGTCCCTTGTGACATAGTCATATTGGTAAAAGGTTTTTGGTGCTCCTGGTAAAACCAAGTTAAAGTCGTGTGCTGTCCTTCGAAGAAATTGTAAGAGGTGCTGGAATCCTGTAAACCGGATTTATAGTGAAGATAACTCTCTTAACTAAGTTTGAGAGGAGTGGATGTAGGTCTAAATTGAGACCGAACCACTATGAATTCCTGTGCACATCTTCTTCCCTTATCCTCTTTACTTTCGGCACATTTTACATTCCATTATTATTATTTGGTTTACTACATTGAACTGCCTTATTATTTTCTCTAATCTGTGAAGTTTCCAATCTCAAGCTAATGTTGTTTAAACCAAGCTTATTTACTTAAGCTTAATTCTGTTATCAAACAGTTTTTACGAAAATCTTTTAAAAGTCTTATTCACCCCCCTCTAGGACATTTCACTTGGACTTTCATTTGGTATCAAAGTCTTGTGTTCTGTTATTGGACTAATATCCTTGAGTTTAGGATCCAAGGTTGTGCAAGATTATGGAAGACTTCAAGGTTGGAAACTCATGCAACAAGCCTCTATACTTCGACGGATCCTTTTACAACCACTGGAGAAACTGCATGGAAATGTTTATGGGTTCAAATCATTTTGAACTCCTAAGCTTCATAAAGATTGGCTATGAAGAACCAACAAAAGAGGAAGATGGAGTAAAAGTTCCAAAAGGTTTAGATGACTATACGGAAGAAGAAAAGAAGAGAGCCTCACTACATTTGAAAGCTATATATATACGATAAACCACATGGAAATGCTTGTGTTTGCATCTTAAATTGTGCTCCCTATAAGGATACTGTGATTTTTTTTGGTTTAGATGTTCGAAAATGTCTTTGTTGTCACTGCTATGGTGCTTTATTAATTCCATGATGTTAGTTTAAATCTAATTTGTCATTGATTATTGGCCATTCAGTTTGAAAGGTTGTGAGAATTTGAAATAGTTTTGTTCTTTGATCAATGTATATATGTGGTTTGTCTACAAGGTGTTGGACAAAATGGTGAGAATAATGCTGTGACAGAATTCTTACATGAAACCTTTCTTGTGCTGGAGCTACTGATAGGTTGAGCTCTTTCATTTAGTATACATGTGTTGGTTAGTATTTGAAGTTTAATTCTCTCTTTCCATTGGATAAGAAATGCATTAAATAGTTTAGATTACCCTGCAAGTTAGTCGGTAAATGGTATGGGATGTATCATGTATTCTTCTTTGTTTTTGTTTGATGAATTAGTATACCAAGCATGTGGGTTTATCGTGTGAAATTGGATGTTTGTTGATGGCCTTGATTTGGTGGAGTATTCATTTTATGTGCGAAAAGAAATTTAGGGGTGTGCAAAATAAAAAATAGTGAATGAGTGAGGCCCATTAAGCCCAAGTGTATGAACGGAAAAGGTGGAGTGTGAAAAGAAAATAACAGATTGGGCTCGAGAGTGCGGTTAGGAATTGATGAAGTGAATATATATATATATATATATATATATATATATATATATATGGGGTAGATGAAACGGGGCAAGGGGTGTTAAAAAAAGAAAAGTGGAGTGTGGGAAAAAGAACCTAAGATTGTAATATACTAACTGGGTTTGAAGAGAATTAAAGGGGTGTTATTAAGTGGGAGCTCATCGTGGGTGTGTAAAAAAAAAAAAAAGATTGTAATTTTATTTTATGAGATGGATATGGAGATCAGCTTTGTTTGAAGCATCCAATTTATCTGGTTGGGAGTTCAAATCAGGGAATGTGGCATTTCCCCTACCTATACATGGCTTTGTTACTTTCAGTTTTAGTCTCTTTATACAATATGGCTTTAATTTTTCTGCATCATATTAGGCCATATTATTCCATTTTGAGAGTAAAGAAAATCCAACCATATTAATAAAATAGTGGCTACACAGTTTTAACTCAACAGTAAAAACAGATTCCCAAGTCCTTATTCGGCATTTAATGTACAAAAATTTGCCTAAAATAGCCTTATTGTTATTGCTAAAATAAAAAAAAAAAAAATCTTCATAAAAACTATAACTTATTTCATTTTCAATGAATTGTGAAATATCTCTTACATTAGAGAATTAATTATTTGAAAATATTTTTATAATTAATAACAATATAATATAATTTTAAGAATTAAATTTCTAATATAATAATATAGTATAATACTGTGCCTAAGCAGTATAATTATAAAATAAAAAAATGAAATAATGATTAGATATTAGATAAAAAGATAAAAGAGATAAAGCAAAATAAAAAAGAAAAGACAATATACATCATATAAATGTGGCCCATGTAATAGTGTGGGCAATTAAAATCTAGTCTTAAAAAAAAAAACTCTAATTAATATTTTCAATTCAAAGTTATTTGATTTCTAATTCAATTTCACGTAAAAAAAAAAAAAAGTTTACCAGTCTTTCGGGTGTTAAGTGTTTAACATTGTTTTTCATTTTTGATAGGTACAAATTCTAATTTATTGAAAAGATCATTGAAGAGGTCTTTGCAAACTAAATTCCAATCATTTTTATAGCATAGTTAGGCTCAAATCTCAGATAGAAGAAGTAAACTCAATTTTAGATTGGAGGTTTCTTTTCATACCTGCAATTTTTTCCGCTCATACCCGCTTACCTTTTTTTTATTATTATACTTTTACTCATTTACCCTTAAAAAATATAACATCTCTGGTTATCATTTTTGGAAAGAAAACACCTCATTACACAGCGACACTCGCACACAGAGAAGACGAAACCTACAGCTGCCTTTACCTAAAACAAAGTCTATTTGTGTTCAAGGCTATAATAGACGTGGGAGGGTCAGAGCCGTGATTGGCCTTTGGCAAAATAACTGGAAGAGATAATGTAATATAACTTATTCATTTTTATATTATGATCGTTTTAACTTTTTGAGTTACAAAATTATTTGTTAAATTTTTACAATTAAGTAATTTTAATCTTTTATTCTTAATAAATAATATGATTAATTTATTTTGTAAAATAATTTATTTAAGTTAGGATTTAAACAATTTTAATTTTGAAATTTTTTTTCAATAATAATAAAGGTTACATGTATTTGAAAAATAAATTGATCTTCTGATATAGTTTAGTATTTCAAAGATATATAAGATAAGGAGGAAAAGAGATAAAATAATGAGAGAGCTAAAAAAGTTTGAAGACTAAAAGTCAGTATTGAAAATCAAATTGTCAAAATGTAATAATATGATAGGTAGATTGGGTTGAGAATTTCAATAGAGACTCAAAGGTGTTCATGGGTTTTAGGTTTTACCTTCATACACCCTCCTTTTCCCGTGAAATTTCTGTGTGTGATGAGTGAGAGGTGCGATTGTTTCTGCCTTCTCTGCAAGTGTCTCTATGCAAAGGGAGTTCTTTTCATCCGTTAGTGTATTCTCAGATGTGGGGTGCGAAAATAATGACCAAATTGTTTCGTTCTTAAGGGTAAATAAGTAAACAAGTACAAGAAAAATATGGATGGGTGGATATGAAATAAAAAATAGAGGTATGAAAAAAAAATCTCCTTTTAGATATTGAGTCTAACAAAGATTCCCAAATAGTAATATTTATGGGCTTTGAAGTATAGGTAAAACAACACTAGCCCAATTTATATAACATAATTATTGATCAATTTGAATGTCCATATTTCCTTATTGATGTTAGAAAAATTTCTAATAGCACAGGTTTATTAAAACTTAGACACTTTGTTAAGACTCTTGAGAAGGAATATGTCAAGTTGTCCAATGCTTATGAAGGAATTTCTATAATACAAGATAGGCTTCAGTTTAAGATAGTTCTTCTAATTCTTGATGATGTTGATAAATTGGATCAATTACAATTGTTAGTAGGGAATGTGATTGGTTCGGTTGTGGCAGTAGGGTCATCATAACAAGAAGGAATAAACAGTTGCTAAATTGCTCATCAGATTAAATAGACATATCAAATGAAAGAGCGCAATGAACATAAAGCTCTTGAACTCTTCAGTTGGAATGCCTTCAAAAGGATGCTTCCCCCACTAAGTCATCTAAATATTTCAAAGTGTATAGTGTTATGCAAAAGGCCTTCCATTAGCTTTGAAAGTAATAGGTTCTAATTTGTTTGGTAAAAGACTAGATGAAAGGAAATGTGCACTGGATAAATATGAGAGAATTCCAAACCGAGTAAAGTACTAAAGTTATGATAGCTTGGAAGAGAATGAGAAAAATATTTTTCTTGACAATGCTTGTTTCTTCAATTGGGGGAGATTGGAATATGTTGAAAAGATATTAAATGATTGTAATTTCTACCCTCTATTTAGTATTGGAGTACTTGTTAATAAATGTCTCATAAGTATTGAAAATGGTAGTTTATGGATACATGGCCTAATTAGAGACATAGGCAGGGATATTATTAGATAAATTTCACCCTTAGAACCTCTAGGTAGAAGATCCAGATTATGGTTTTATGAAAATACTTTTGAATTACTAACACAAAATATGGTAAGGACCATATCTAAATTAATTTCCTTAATTTGGAAGATACTGTCTTGCTGTAAAATTTGGCAATGTGCTAATGATATTTATTGGTTCTTTTCCATTGAAAGGGACTGAGAATATTGAAGGAATAATGCTCAATTTGCCAAAATCAGAAATAGTTTATTGGAGCGGTATTGCCTTAAAAAAGATGAATAATCTTAAAACTTTTATTATTCCAAATACAAAATTTTCAATTGACCCAGCATATCTCCCAAACAATTTAAGATTGCTTGAGTGGCATGAATACCCTTCAAAGTCTTTGCGACCTGGTTTTCATCCAAAGAAACTTTTTGCCTTCAACTTACCTGGCAGCTGCGTCACACTAGATAAGCCATTCAAGGTGCAAGTTATCAAGAATTTGTTGATGTTTACATCTAATTAGGGTCTTTGGCTTCCTTACCTTGGGAGTCATTTAATTTATTTACATTTTTAGGAATTTCAATTTTTGACACAAATATATTTTTTTGATTGTCAATTCCCAACTCAAATACCTGATATTTCTAAAGTTTTGAATTTAGAGTATTTGAATCTAATTGAGTGTACAAATTTAGTTTGAGTTGATGATTCAATTGGATTTTGTAATAAGCTTGTTGGTTTGAGGTTTTCTAAGCGTTACAAGCTCAAACATTTTCCGCATGGCAACTTGACATCTCTTGAATACCTTTACCTTATCAACTGCAGAAGACTTGGATTCTTTCCAAATATTTTGGGAACGATGGAAAATTTGTCTGACATTTATTTGGATGGGACTGCCATTAAGGAAGTGCCTGATTCCTTTGGTGGTCTTACAAGTCTCTGGTGGTTACAAATGGGACATCATAAACGTCCTAGGAATCTACCAAGTACTTTACTTGGTTGGCTAGGTAGGGAAGATTCTCCTCAACTTATAAAATCATTAATACAAGTTGGTGTAATCAACAACCCAGTTTACGTTACTTGTATTTGGACAATTGTAGCTCATCTGATGATCAAGTTCGCATGGTCACTAACTGTGTTCCGAAATTGGAGTACTTGAGCCTAAGAGGAAGCAATCTTGAAAGCCTCCCAACATGCATTAAAGATGCTATTAATCTAAGTATCTTTATATTGATGACTGCAAGAATCTCAAAGAAATTCCCGTGATTCCATCTAATCTACAGACAATCTGGGCAAGGAATTGCATATCATTAACTTCAGAATCATCAAGCAGGTTGTGGAGTCAAGTTTGACTATTTTTCTCCTCCACTTTTATACACCCAGCTTTTAATCTGTACATTATAAAAATGCAACTAAAACTTCAAAGCAAAATTAATATTAAGAGATTTAGCAATGAATAAAGATACACAATCATAATTTAAAACTCAATCAAACACGTTTATCAAGCTAAGTAGAGTTTAGATGTGTTGGTATCACCCCACACACAAGTTTATTGAAATGATCATAATATAAATAAAAGCATGAATATCTTGTTTCTTTGTAATACATAGATGTTTATAGCATTGTTTAATGAACTTAATTTTCGCTATCACTCTCTCCTTTTATTTCTTTTCACACTAAGAAAATACTTTGTCAAGGAACTTACTTTTTTGATAAGATTAAACTCAATCATATTGCATATGTGAACGGATTTACAGGCATTCAAGGAGGTCCTTTGGTTACATGTAGTAATGCCGGCAACAAAAATTCCAAAATTGTTTGACCATTTTATCAAAGGAGAGACAGTGTCTTTTTGGATTCGTCAAAAATTGCCATGTTTTGCTTTTTCTTTTTTTTTTTAAACATTTGGAGAATGAAATGCTGTCTCAAAGTGAAAGATCCCAGCCAGTTGTCTGCATTTTCATCAACCGTATCAAAAGATTTACAGGTTTATGGAATTTGGGGAGGTCATGTAGTATTGTTTACCTTGTTTGGGCGCCACGTCCTTCATGAATATCTTGTACACGATTGGAACCTTGTTTGTCGAAGACTATAGCGATGAAGATGACTAACCCCATTGATCGGATTCTTTTGTACGTGTAAAATGCCTCCACGATTCTTTTGATTTGAATTGCTTGTTGTTTTCTGATCTATGTCGTTGAATTTTTGGTTAAGGCATGAAATTCAAAAGTAAGGATGTTTAATTAGTTCATGAATCCCCAATTAATTTCAGCAAATTTTTTAAATTCTAACACGATAGAAATGGTTTTGTATCTTCAACTTGTAAATAATGTGAATTTTCCTTATTCTATGTACATATATCGTTGTAGCATATAGCTCATGATTGGACAGAACAACTCTCAAGCTGTGTGATCTCAGCTTTGTCTGTTCATGGGCAAGCAGACAAGCTTTGAATGTTTTAAGGGATTGTAGCACTTTTATGTCACTACAAATGCAGTGGATGAACCTGTAAAGTGAGTGATTGATCCAAATAATCCCTTGGCAGCACCGAAATGTCGTATTCTGTACACACCAGGACTGCAACCTGAGGTATTCTCCATTCCATGGTTGCTGTACTCCTAGCACTGAGTTTGAAGGGTCTTGACGACTTGGAGCGCAGGCAAAAATCATCGTCATCATAAGCAGGAACCCAAGTATCCTTTCCTTGGAGAAATTCAACGAGGGCAAATGTGGCTTCAGTCATGAGATCATTACGAGGGCAAGCAGACCAGAAGGAAACTGATACCGTGTCACCTCTCTTATACGTGGAGTTCTTCGGTACGTCAGAGCTGACATCTCCGAAACTGACACCAATTGGGGTTTCATCCACCACCACTGGAGGAAGAAAGCTCATTTGATTATCCAGGAGATTTAGTGGTTGTGGCCCCGGTTCCACAGTGCTGCCACTAATAAGAGCACTTGCAAGCTTCTTGAACTCTTGAATGTATGCGCTCAGCGTGTGTGGACCAAACAGTGTGGAAGCACCCTGACAAATACGAGCATTAGAGTTAGAAATAATCTGCATTTATCATCATCCTTGGAAATTCACCATATCCCTCCAACATAATGGAGATATATGCATAGAAACAAATTTAAATTTAGTACTGAAGTAGAATCAAGCAATGTAAAAAGTCAAACTTTTTATATCAATTGTAACCCTAAATCCTAAAGAGTATACTTTTTTACATTGATTCTATTCATAACTGAGGTAAAAAATGCAAAAAAAAAAAGAAAAAAGAAAAAAAAAAAGCACAAAATAAGACTTTTTACATTAATTACACAGCCGTTGTCACATTAGTTATAACTGATGTAAAAAGCACTTCTTTCTAGTAAGTACACACACATGTATATTTTATGTTAAATTTAAGGGTGTTTTAGTATTTTTATAAATTTGGAGATCCTGTGAAAATTTTCTCAAGAAAAATTTTCCCTCTGAACCCCGCTTTGAACGAGAAATCTCTGCCGGTCCCCCAGTGTGTGTGTGTTGTTACAAAAAATGAAGATGCCCAAGGTTGGTGGTGCTCGAAATGAAGAAGATGAACGATGGTGAGCCAATGAGCCTTCGCCTCTCTCTCGGTCTGAAAAAACCAAGCTTTTGATGCAAACAAGGTGAAGAAGAAGAATGCGGGATTTCGAAGTTAACGAAGGGTGAAACTTTTAAACTCAGTTACTTTGTATAACCAAGGTTAAAACTTAACTTAAAATTAAAAACTGACATTTACAACATCAATTGGCTTAGTAATCAATCTAAAGAGTTTTAAACTGGGTTAAAAAGTAACGAATGTTAAACGCATATTTACAACATCGGTGGAGAAAAGGCAACCGATCTTAAAAGTTTTTTAAACTTGGTTAAAAGATAATCAATGTTAAAAGTTAGCCAAAAACCCTAAAAGCCCTATCTTACGGTTAAGAAATAACTGATGTCAAACATACCTTTTTACATTGGTTTAATTATAACCAATGTAAATAATATTTTACTATTTTTTTAAAAATGTCATCGTATTTTTTGACATTGGTTATTTTATAAATGATTTTAAATCTTATTCTAGAAAGTTTTTTCTGCACTAGCAAAGAGTTCCTTGATGCTGTGAAAAGGAAATTTAACAAAAAAATGAAAAACAACTCTACTTACAATTGCTTACTAATACTAAATATCATGGAGACACCGAGATGTGTGGTAGATTGCCACTTAATTGGTTTTGTGTAATTCACATACTATATGGTCATAGAGAATATATTCTAGAGAGAAAAAATTATTTTAATTAGCTTACAGTTTGTTTTGTCCATCTTCTATACTTTTTTTTTTTTAATCCATTTTCAAACATAGATAATTTTACATATCGATGACCTTCTACTTTTGATAAAATCTGGAAGATATAATGATAATTTTTTAAGAGGGTAATGCCATCAATTTAAGAAGTTTGGACCAGATTATTGCATTGGCCCATATCTGGGTTAAGCCTATCCATTCATTGATGGACTTAGGTTTAACCTAAGTGGTCACTTGTTTTTGTACATTTCTTTTTTCTAATTCTATATTTTATGTATGTCAGAAATTTAATTTTAAAGTAATATATATTTCAAAAGTTAAAGTTTTAAAATACATAAGAAAGGCAATCAAATATTTTGATATTGTAAAATTAATTGATCAATCTAAGCCATGCATAAATAGTCTATATAGCTACCCAGACAACTCTTCTCATAATTCACGTTGTTGATTGTGCAAAATTTTGAAAGAAATAGGAGCATGAGAATGTTAAAATATATATGTATGTATTGCTAGGCACGTGAAATTTCTTACGTATCCTATATTGCTACACATTATTGTCCATGAGAGGAAATTCTTTACATATTATATATTGTAAAGGGGGTGCAGCGAGGAAGCTTCCAACAACAACAAGAAGTTGGATGGATGTCCGTTCAAGAGGAAATTGTGATACCAAAAAGTCTACTATGCAATTCACACATAAATAGAGATATTTCAGCACAATGAAATAATAGACGAAATTTCTAGGTAGTTTGTTTTCTGATGTGGAATGACAACAATATAAGAAAAAGTCAGCATTCAATATTCAAATGTTCATATGATCTTAATATTATACGTGAAGAAAAAATGTCCACTAATGCAGAAATTTTCAATACCAGAAAGTTTACACAGCAATTTTCAATTAACTAGAGAACCTTGAGCACCATGAAATAAAGACGAAATTTCTTTGAGGTTGGATGGATGTCCATTCAAGCAGAAATTGCGATCCCAAAAGATCTACATTGCAATTTCACATAAATAGAGATTTTCGAGTACAATGAAATTAAATACGAAATTACTTGATAGGTTTTTTTTTTTTTAATTATTTGAATTGGCAACAAAATAAGAAAACGTTGACACTCAATTTTCTATTGTTTTTGTTACTGTGTAATTATTATATATGAACATAAGAAATTTCTTAGAGGTTGGATGGATGTCCATTCAAGGAGAAATTGCGACACATAAAAGTTTACAATGTAATTTTCACATAATTAGACGAATTGGATATATGTCCATTGAAGTGGAAATTGTCAATACCAGAAAGTTTACACAATATTTTTCAATTAAATAGAGAACCTTGAGCAACACTAAAATAAACACGAAATTTCTTGATAGATTGTTTTCTGATGTGGATTGATATCAAAATAAGAAAAAATTGGCACTCAATATTCAATTGTTTGGTTATTGTCTTATTATTATATATGTAGCTGAGAAATTTCTTACAAGTTGCATAGATGTCCAATGAAGGGGGAATTTCGATACCAAAATGTCTACGCTACAACTTTCACATAAATAGAGATCTTTGTGTTTGAAGAAATTAAAGACGAAATTTCATGCTAGGTTCTTTTTCTGATGTTGATTGCAGCGAAATAAGAAAAAGTTAGCGCTCAATATTCAACTTTCAACTTTTTTCTTCATTGTCTTGTGATTATATATATGAAGTTAAGAAATTTCTTACGAGTTGGATAGATATCCATTCAAGGGAAAATTGTCTATAATGAAAGTCTCCCATAAATATAGATATTTCAACACATTGGAATTAAAGAAAAAATTTCATGGTACATTGTTTTCTGAGGTGGATCTATGGGTGAGTATCAATCAGTTATGGTTAGTTTTGACCATATTTTTAATTGATAGACATTAACTGATAATCGATCGATTATATCTTAAAATTGATAATTTTGTTTTAACTGGTTAAACAATCAGTTTTAGTTAGTTAATAGTTAATTGACAATGACAAAAAGTTTTTGTTTTTTCATTTTAGTTTTATGTTTGCCTAAAGTACATATTTGATGAATTTACTATAAATTAAAAATGTGACTATTTGATTAGTCACTTGTTCTTATACATACCTTCTTCTTCTTCTTCTTCTTTTTTTTTCTAATTTTACATTTTATGCATTCAAAAACTTTAATTTTTAAAATGTAATATTCATTTCAAAAGTTAAAATTTTAAAATACATAAAATGTGCAATAAATTTTTTTAATATGTGTAAAATTAATTGATGTATAAATAGTTAGCCATCGTATAGTAAGGTTCAAGCAACAAATAGAAGTAAAGTATTAAGAAAATAATAATTCTAAAACCTCCTACAACATTTTTTTTTTTTTTTTGTTCAGATGGAAAGAAAATTGAGAGAAAAGAATATGTGTGGGATCCATGTAAAAATCTTCTCTTAGAAAGATTTTAAAGAAAAAATTCACTTTACTTTATGTCAATTATTATATTTTTTTTTTCATAATTATAGTAAATTTTACATAATAATAATAATAGATGTTTTTGTTATTATCAAATTAACTATTTTTATTTCTTCTCTATTTTCTTCCTTCATCCAAACATGCAGAGAAATCTTTTTTTTTTTTTTTAACTTTTTTCTCTCATTTTTTCCTCATTCAAACAAAGCTTAGTGTTTAGTTGGAGGGATTTGTTAGGAAGAAAAGAAAAGGGGAAGAATTCTTGTGAGATTATCTCATTTATTATTTTTTTTTAAAAGAAAACAGCCATAAGATAATAGTACTTTATCATGAAAACCATTTTCCTAATTGATAATTACAAATCATGAACTGTTGTGCTTAATCAATTTTAAAAGTCTTAAAAGGAATCAATTTATATCTTGAATGCTTTACGATAAGGAATCAATTTTATAATCTTAAATGCTTTAGGATGGCATTCACTTTTTGAACAAAACCAAGACAAATAAAACCGACCAATTATGACTTGTTTGAAGGATTAGAGTCTTTTTGTGTAGCAACTATGACCCTAGTACTCTAATAACATGCATGCCTAGTCGCTAGCTAGCTTCACATTAGAGGTAGTTACATAATACATCTAAAATAAGATGTGGTAAGAAAAAAGTGCTAATATAAGATGTGAAAAAAACAGAGAGGCTAATATAATGAGAGTTTCAAGTGTAAAATAATTTGTAAAATTAATTTAAAAATTTAAATAATTGTAAGAGTAAAAAAAAATAATTAAAAAAAAATTGACGTGTCATAATAAACCCACAAAAATATAATATAAAATTAAAATAAAAAACTTTAATAAATAGCACCACTAAAAATGTTCTTAACAGACATTATTTGTTTTAATATGCTTTCTCACCAACTATATACTTATATGTCTCTTTAACTGTTCTTTTAATTATAGTATATTTAGCTTACACTCAAGATATTGCCGTATCCTTGGATATAAGATATAATCAATAATTAATAAATTCAACAGAATAAAAATAATTTTAAGTTTTAAGTTCAGTATCTTTAACTTAAATGCTACAGTTCTAAAAGTGAGAAAGGGAGGGGAAGGGAGAGAAAGTTCAAGTTAAATATCCCTGCAAAAGTGGGGGATTTTAGAGGATTAAGAAAAAAATTGGATGGAAGTTGGAGGTGGTTGTAGCTTAAAATGAGAATATGCATGGGCGTGGATGAGTGAGAGGAAAAATATGGAGATAAGATAAAAATGATTAATTTTTTAATTTTTTTAATTTTTTAATTAAAGTAGTGTTTCATTTCATTAGTTACACTCTAATTTGGGGTAAAAAGAATTTTAAGATTTTGAAGGAGAAATGATGAAAATGTTTCCTTTTCGTTTCATTCCTTTTCACTCTTTTCCATCCATCCAAACACACCCTTACGAAACTTCCTGCACCTAGTCACGGGTTAGAAACTCTAAAGTGTGTTTGTTTTTTTCCCTCTTTAATTTGGTGTCAATGTTTTGTGGGTCTTACATTTTAAATGTAATTCAATTTCATAATCACAATTCAAACAAGAAAAACATTAATTGTTGACTTTTCAGCTTCAATGGACAACCTACCAAGAAATTTCGCTGCACCTTGGTGGTTGTTTTGTTTCTTTGAGCTCAAAAACTTCTATTTACGCATAAATTCACAGCCCTATGCCACAATCAATTAAATACACAAACTTTTGAAAGGTCATCACAATCATGGCTATGTCATCTTGCCTCACTGGTAAACCAAAGTTCAGGTATGATGTGTTTTTGAGTTTTAGAGGTAAGGATACCCGCTATACATTTACTGGCAATCTATATTTTGCTTTGTGTCAAAAGGGTATCAACACCTTCATGGATGAAGAGGAACTTGGGAGAGGGGAACATATTTCATCAATCCTTCTCAAGGCAATTGAAGAATCAAAAATTGCTATCATCGTGTTCTCTGAAAATTATGCATCTTCCACGTGGTGTCTTGACGAACTCGTTAAAATTCTTGAGTGCATGAAGCAACAAAATCAACTAGTTTTTCCAATTTTTTACAAAGTGGAACCCTCAACTATACGGCATCAGTTAAACAGCTATGGGGATGCAATGGCCAAGCATGAAAAGAGGTTCAAAGATAAGATGGATAAGGTGCAAGAATGGAGATCAGCTTTGTCTGAAGCATCCAATTTATCTGGTTGGGAGTTCAATTCAGGGTACGTGGCATTTCCTCCACTTATACATGGCTTTTTTACTTTTAGTCTTGTTTCTTTGTTTTGAACTGCCTTATTATTTTCTCTAATCTGTGAAGTTTCCAGTCTCAAGCTAATGTTGTTTAAACCAAGCTTATTTACTTAAGCTTAATTCTGTTATCAAACAGTTTTTACGAAAATCTTTTAAAAGTCTTATTCACCCCCCTCTAGGACATTTCACTTGGACTTTCATTTGGTATCAAAGTCTTGTGTTCTGTTATTGGACTAATATCCTTGAGTTTAGGATCCAAGGTTGTGCAAGATTATGGAAGACTTCAAGGTTGGAAACTCATGCAACAAGCCTCTATACTTCGACGGATCCTTTTACAACCACTGGAGAAACTGCATGGAAATGTTTATGGGTTCAAATCATTTTGAACTCCTAAGCTTCATAAAGATTGGCTATGAAGAACCAACAAAAGAGGAAGATGGAGTAAAAGTTCCAAAAGGTTTAGATGACTATACGGAAGAAGAAAAGAAGAGAGCCTCACTACATTTGAAAGCTATATATATACGATAAACCACATGGAAATGCTTGTGTTTGCATCTTAAATTGTGCTCCCTATAAGGATACTGTGATTTTTTTTGGTTTAGATGTTCGAAAATGTCTTTGTTGTCACTGCTATGGTGCTTTATTAATTCCATGATGTTAGTTTAAATCTAATTTGTCATTGATTATTGGCCATTCAGTTTGAAAGGTTGTGAGAATTTGAAATAGTTTTGTTCTTTGATCAATGTATATATGTGGTTTGTCTACAAGGTGTTGGACAAAATGGTGAGAATAATGCTGTGACAGAATTCTTACATGAAACCTTTCTTGTGCTGGAGCTACTGATAGGTTGAGCTCTTTCATTTAGTATACATGTGTTGGTTAGTATTTGAAGTTTAATTCTCTCTTTCCATTGGATAAGAAATGCATTAAATAGTTTAGATTACCCTGCAAGTTAGTCGGTAAATGGTATGGGATGTATCATGTATTCTTCTTTGTTTTTGTTTGATGAATTAGTATACCAAGCATGTGGGTTTATCGTGTGAAATTGGATGTTTGTTGATGGCCTTGATTTGGTGGAGTATTCATTTTATGTGCGAAAAGAAATTTAGGGGTGTGCAAAATAAAAAATAGTGAATGAGTGAGGCCCATTAAGCCCAAGTGTATGAACGGAAAAGGTGGAGTGTGAAAAGAAAATAACAGATTGGGCTCGAGAGTGCGGTTAGGAATTGATGAAGTGAATATATATATATATATATATATATATATATATATATATATATGGGGTAGATGAAACGGGGCAAGGGGTGTTAAAAAAAGAAAAGTGGAGTGTGGGAAAAAGAACCTAAGATTGTAATATACTAACTGGGTTTGAAGAGAATTAAAGGGGTGTTATTAAGTGGGAGCTCATCGTGGGTGTGTAAAAAAAAAAAAAAGATTGTAATTTTATTTTATGAGATGGATATGGAGATCAGCTTTGTTTGAAGCATCCAATTTATCTGGTTGGGAGTTCAAATCAGGGAATGTGGCATTTCCCCTACCTATACATGGCTTTGTTACTTTCAGTTTTAGTCTCTTTATACAATATGGCTTTAATTTTTCTGCATCATATTAGGCCATATTATTCCATTTTGAGAGTAAAGAAAATCCAACCATATTAATAAAATAGTGGCTACACAGTTTTAACTCAACAGTAAAAACAGATTCCCAAGTCCTTATTCGGCATTTAATGTACAAAAATTTGCCTAAAATAGCCTTATTGTTATTGCTAAAATAAAAAAAAAAAAAATCTTCATAAAAACTATAACTTATTTCATTTTCAATGAATTGTGAAATATCTCTTACATTAGAGAATTAATTATTTGAAAATATTTTTATAATTAATAACAATATAATATAATTTTAAGAATTAAATTTCTAATATAATAATATAGTATAATACTGTGCCTAAGCAGTATAATTATAAAATAAAAAAATGAAATAATGATTAGATATTAGATAAAAAGATAAAAGAGATAAAGCAAAATAAAAAAGAAAAGACAATATACATCATATAAATGTGGCCCATGTAATAGTGTGGGCAATTAAAATCTAGTCTTAAAAAAAAAAACTCTAATTAATATTTTCAATTCAAAGTTATTTGATTTCTAATTCAATTTCACGTAAAAAAAAAAAAAAGTTTACCAGTCTTTCGGGTGTTAAGTGTTTAACATTGTTTTTCATTTTTGATAGGTACAAATTCTAATTTATTGAAAAGATCATTGAAGAGGTCTTTGCAAACTAAATTCCAATCATTTTTATAGCATAGTTAGGCTCAAATCTCAGATAGAAGAAGTAAACTCAATTTTAGATTGGAGGTTTCTTTTCATACCTGCAATTTTTTCCGCTCATACCCGCTTACCTTTTTTTTATTATTATACTTTTACTCATTTACCCTTAAAAAATATAACATCTCTGGTTATCATTTTTGGAAAGAAAACACCTCATTACACAGCGACACTCGCACACAGAGAAGACGAAACCTACAGCTGCCTTTACCTAAAACAAAGTCTATTTGTGTTCAAGGCTATAATAGACGTGGGAGGGTCAGAGCCGTGATTGGCCTTTGGCAAAATAACTGGAAGAGATAATGTAATATAACTTATTCATTTTTATATTATGATCGTTTTAACTTTTTGAGTTACAAAATTATTTGTTAAATTTTTACAATTAAGTAATTTTAATCTTTTATTCTTAATAAATAATATGATTAATTTATTTTGTAAAATAATTTATTTAAGTTAGGATTTAAACAATTTTAATTTTGAAATTTTTTTTCAATAATAATAAAGGTTACATGTATTTGAAAAATAAATTGATCTTCTGATATAGTTTAGTATTTCAAAGATATATAAGATAAGGAGGAAAAGAGATAAAATAATGAGAGAGCTAAAAAAGTTTGAAGACTAAAAGTCAGTATTGAAAATCAAATTGTCAAAATGTAATAATATGATAGGTAGATTGGGTTGAGAATTTCAATAGAGACTCAAAGGTGTTCATGGGTTTTAGGTTTTACCTTCATACACCCTCCTTTTCCCGTGAAATTTCTGTGTGTGATGAGTGAGAGGTGCGATTGTTTCTGCCTTCTCTGCAAGTGTCTCTATGCAAAGGGAGTTCTTTTCATCCGTTAGTGTATTCTCAGATGTGGGGTGCGAAAATAATGACCAAATTGTTTCGTTCTTAAGGGTAAATAAGTAAACAAGTACAAGAAAAATATGGATGGGTGGATATGAAATAAAAAATAGAGGTATGAAAAAAAAATCTCCTTTTAGATATTGAGTCTAACAAAGATTCCCAAATAGTAATATTTATGGGCTTTGAAGTATAGGTAAAACAACACTAGCCCAATTTATATAACATAATTATTGATCAATTTGAATGTCCATATTTCCTTATTGATGTTAGAAAAATTTCTAATAGCACAGGTTTATTAAAACTTAGACACTTTGTTAAGACTCTTGAGAAGGAATATGTCAAGTTGTCCAATGCTTATGAAGGAATTTCTATAATACAAGATAGGCTTCAGTTTAAGATAGTTCTTCTAATTCTTGATGATGTTGATAAATTGGATCAATTACAATTGTTAGTAGGGAATGTGATTGGTTCGGTTGTGGCAGTAGGGTCATCATAACAAGAAGGAATAAACAGTTGCTAAATTGCTCATCAGATTAAATAGACATATCAAATGAAAGAGCGCAATGAACATAAAGCTCTTGAACTCTTCAGTTGGAATGCCTTCAAAAGGATGCTTCCCCCACTAAGTCATCTAAATATTTCAAAGTGTATAGTGTTATGCAAAAGGCCTTCCATTAGCTTTGAAAGTAATAGGTTCTAATTTGTTTGGTAAAAGACTAGATGAAAGGAAATGTGCACTGGATAAATATGAGAGAATTCCAAACCGAGTAAAGTACTAAAGTTATGATAGCTTGGAAGAGAATGAGAAAAATATTTTTCTTGACAATGCTTGTTTCTTCAATTGGGGGAGATTGGAATATGTTGAAAAGATATTAAATGATTGTAATTTCTACCCTCTATTTAGTATTGGAGTACTTGTTAATAAATGTCTCATAAGTATTGAAAATGGTAGTTTATGGATACATGGCCTAATTAGAGACATAGGCAGGGATATTATTAGATAAATTTCACCCTTAGAACCTCTAGGTAGAAGATCCAGATTATGGTTTTATGAAAATACTTTTGAATTACTAACACAAAATATGGTAAGGACCATATCTAAATTAATTTCCTTAATTTGGAAGATACTGTCTTGCTGTAAAATTTGGCAATGTGCTAATGATATTTATTGGTTCTTTTCCATTGAAAGGGACTGAGAATATTGAAGGAATAATGCTCAATTTGCCAAAATCAGAAATAGTTTATTGGAGCGGTATTGCCTTAAAAAAGATGAATAATCTTAAAACTTTTATTATTCCAAATACAAAATTTTCAATTGACCCAGCATATCTCCCAAACAATTTAAGATTGCTTGAGTGGCATGAATACCCTTCAAAGTCTTTGCGACCTGGTTTTCATCCAAAGAAACTTTTTGCCTTCAACTTACCTGGCAGCTGCGTCACACTAGATAAGCCATTCAAGGTGCAAGTTATCAAGAATTTGTTGATGTTTACATCTAATTAGGGTCTTTGGCTTCCTTACCTTGGGAGTCATTTAATTTATTTACATTTTTAGGAATTTCAATTTTTGACACAAATATATTTTTTTGATTGTCAATTCCCAACTCAAATACCTGATATTTCTAAAGTTTTGAATTTAGAGTATTTGAATCTAATTGAGTGTACAAATTTAGTTTGAGTTGATGATTCAATTGGATTTTGTAATAAGCTTGTTGGTTTGAGGTTTTCTAAGCGTTACAAGCTCAAACATTTTCCGCATGGCAACTTGACATCTCTTGAATACCTTTACCTTATCAACTGCAGAAGACTTGGATTCTTTCCAAATATTTTGGGAACGATGGAAAATTTGTCTGACATTTATTTGGATGGGACTGCCATTAAGGAAGTGCCTGATTCCTTTGGTGGTCTTACAAGTCTCTGGTGGTTACAAATGGGACATCATAAACGTCCTAGGAATCTACCAAGTACTTTACTTGGTTGGCTAGGTAGGGAAGATTCTCCTCAACTTATAAAATCATTAATACAAGTTGGTGTAATCAACAACCCAGTTTACGTTACTTGTATTTGGACAATTGTAGCTCATCTGATGATCAAGTTCGCATGGTCACTAACTGTGTTCCGAAATTGGAGTACTTGAGCCTAAGAGGAAGCAATCTTGAAAGCCTCCCAACATGCATTAAAGATGCTATTAATCTAAGTATCTTTATATTGATGACTGCAAGAATCTCAAAGAAATTCCCGTGATTCCATCTAATCTACAGACAATCTGGGCAAGGAATTGCATATCATTAACTTCAGAATCATCAAGCAGGTTGTGGAGTCAAGTTTGACTATTTTTCTCCTCCACTTTTATACACCCAGCTTTTAATCTGTACATTATAAAAATGCAACTAAAACTTCAAAGCAAAATTAATATTAAGAGATTTAGCAATGAATAAAGATACACAATCATAATTTAAAACTCAATCAAACACGTTTATCAAGCTAAGTAGAGTTTAGATGTGTTGGTATCACCCCACACACAAGTTTATTGAAATGATCATAATATAAATAAAAGCATGAATATCTTGTTTCTTTGTAATACATAGATGTTTATAGCATTGTTTAATGAACTTAATTTTCGCTATCACTCTCTCCTTTTATTTCTTTTCACACTAAGAAAATACTTTGTCAAGGAACTTACTTTTTTGATAAGATTAAACTCAATCATATTGCATATGTGAACGGATTTACAGGCATTCAAGGAGGTCCTTTGGTTACATGTAGTAATGCCGGCAACAAAAATTCCAAAATTGTTTGACCATTTTATCAAAGGAGAGACAGTGTCTTTTTGGATTCGTCAAAAATTGCCATGTTTTGCTTTTTCTTTTTTTTTTTAAACATTTGGAGAATGAAATGCTGTCTCAAAGTGAAAGATCCCAGCCAGTTGTCTGCATTTTCATCAACCGTATCAAAAGATTTACAGGTTTATGGAATTTGGGGAGGTCATGTAGTATTGTTTACCTTGTTTGGGCGCCACGTCCTTCATGAATATCTTGTACACGATTGGAACCTTGTTTGTCGAAGACTATAGCGATGAAGATGACTAACCCCATTGATCGGATTCTTTTGTACGTGTAAAATGCCTCCACGATTCTTTTGATTTGAATTGCTTGTTGTTTTCTGATCTATGTCGTTGAATTTTTGGTTAAGGCATGAAATTCAAAAGTAAGGATGTTTAATTAGTTCATGAATCCCCAATTAATTTCAGCAAATTTTTTAAATTCTAACACGATAGAAATGGTTTTGTATCTTCAACTTGTAAATAATGTGAATTTTCCTTATTCTATGTACATATATCGTTGTAGCATATAGCTCATGATTGGACAGAACAACTCTCAAGCTGTGTGATCTCAGCTTTGTCTGTTCATGGGCAAGCAGACAAGCTTTGAATGTTTTAAGGGATTGTAGCACTTTTATGTCACTACAAATGCAGTGGATGAACCTGTAAAGTGAGTGATTGATCCAAATAATCCCTTGGCAGCACCGAAATGTCGTATTCTGTACACACCAGGACTGCAACCTGAGGTATTCTCCATTCCATGGTTGCTGTACTCCTAGCACTGAGTTTGAAGGGTCTTGACGACTTGGAGCGCAGGCAAAAATCATCGTCATCATAAGCAGGAACCCAAGTATCCTTTCCTTGGAGAAATTCAACGAGGGCAAATGTGGCTTCAGTCATGAGATCATTACGAGGGCAAGCAGACCAGAAGGAAACTGATACCGTGTCACCTCTCTTATACGTGGAGTTCTTCGGTACGTCAGAGCTGACATCTCCGAAACTGACACCAATTGGGGTTTCATCCACCACCACTGGAGGAAGAAAGCTCATTTGATTATCCAGGAGATTTAGTGGTTGTGGCCCCGGTTCCACAGTGCTGCCACTAATAAGAGCACTTGCAAGCTTCTTGAACTCTTGAATGTATGCGCTCAGCGTGTGTGGACCAAACAGTGTGGAAGCACCCTGACAAATACGAGCATTAGAGCTAGAAATAATCTGCATTTATCATCATCCTTGGAAATTCACCATATCCCTCCAACATAATGGAGATATATGCATAGAAACAAATTTAAATTTAGTACTGAAGTAGAATCAAGCAATGTAAAAAGTCAAACTTTTTATATCAATTGTAACCCTAAATCCTAAAGAGTATACTTTTTTACATTGATTCTATTCATAACTGAGGTAAAAAATGCAAAAAAAAAAAGAAAAAAGAAAAAAAAAAAGCACAAAATAAGACTTTTTACATTAATTACACAGCCGTTGTCACATTAGTTATAACTGATGTAAAAAGCACTTCTTTCTAGTAAGTACACACACATGTATATTTTATGTTAAATTTAAGGGTGTTTTAGTATTTTTATAAATTTGGAGATCCTGTGAAAATTTTCTCAAGAAAAATTTTCCCTCTGAACCCCGCTTTGAACGAGAAATCTCTGCCGGTCCCCCAGTGTGTGTGTGTTGTTACAAAAAATGAAGATGCCCAAGGTTGGTGGTGCTCGAAATGAAGAAGATGAACGATGGTGAGCCAATGAGCCTTCGCCTCTCTCTCGGTCTGAAAAAACCAAGCTTTTGATGCAAACAAGGTGAAGAAGAAGAATGCGGGATTTCGAAGTTAACGAAGGGTGAAACTTTTAAACTCAGTTACTTTGTATAACCAAGGTTAAAACTTAACTTAAAATTAAAAACTGACATTTACAACATCAATTGGCTTAGTAATCAATCTAAAGAGTTTTAAACTGGGTTAAAAAGTAACGAATGTTAAACGCATATTTACAACATCGGTGGAGAAAAGGCAACCGATCTTAAAAGTTTTTTAAACTTGGTTAAAAGATAATCAATGTTAAAAGTTAGCCAAAAACCCTAAAAGCCCTATCTTACGGTTAAGAAATAACTGATGTCAAACATACCTTTTTACATTGGTTTAATTATAACCAATGTAAATAATATTTTACTATTTTTTTAAAAATGTCATCGTATTTTTTGACATTGGTTATTTTATAAATGATTTTAAATCTTATTCTAGAAAGTTTTTTCTGCACTAGCAAAGAGTTCCTTGATGCTGTGAAAAGGAAATTTAACAAAAAAATGAAAAACAACTCTACTTACAATTGCTTACTAATACTAAATATCATGGAGACACCGAGATGTGTGGTAGATTGCCACTTAATTGGTTTTGTGTAATTCACATACTATATGGTCATAGAGAATATATTCTAGAGAGAAAAAATTATTTTAATTAGCTTACAGTTTGTTTTGTCCATCTTCTATACTTTTTTTTTTTTAATCCATTTTCAAACATAGATAATTTTACATATCGATGACCTTCTACTTTTGATAAAATCTGGAAGATATAATGATAATTTTTTAAGAGGGTAATGCCATCAATTTAAGAAGTTTGGACCAGATTATTGCATTGGCCCATATCTGGGTTAAGCCTATCCATTCATTGATGGACTTAGGTTTAACCTAAGTGGTCACTTGTTTTTGTACATTTCTTTTTTCTAATTCTATATTTTATGTATGTCAGAAATTTAATTTTAAAGTAATATATATTTCAAAAGTTAAAGTTTTAAAATACATAAGAAAGGCAATCAAATATTTTGATATTGTAAAATTAATTGATCAATCTAAGCCATGCATAAATAGTCTATATAGCTACCCAGACAACTCTTCTCATAATTCACGTTGTTGATTGTGCAAAATTTTGAAAGAAATAGGAGCATGAGAATGTTAAAATATATATGTATGTATTGCTAGGCACGTGAAATTTCTTACGTATCCTATATTGCTACACATTATTGTCCATGAGAGGAAATTCTTTACATATTATATATTGTAAAGGGGGTGCAGCGAGGAAGCTTCCAACAACAACAAGAAGTTGGATGGATGTCCGTTCAAGAGGAAATTGTGATACCAAAAAGTCTACTATGCAATTCACACATAAATAGAGATATTTCAGCACAATGAAATAATAGACGAAATTTCTAGGTAGTTTGTTTTCTGATGTGGAATGACAACAATATAAGAAAAAGTCAGCATTCAATATTCAAATGTTCATATGATCTTAATATTATACGTGAAGAAAAAATGTCCACTAATGCAGAAATTTTCAATACCAGAAAGTTTACACAGCAATTTTCAATTAACTAGAGAACCTTGAGCACCATGAAATAAAGACGAAATTTCTTTGAGGTTGGATGGATGTCCATTCAAGCAGAAATTGCGATCCCAAAAGATCTACATTGCAATTTCACATAAATAGAGATTTTCGAGTACAATGAAATTAAATACGAAATTACTTGATAGGTTTTTTTTTTTTTAATTATTTGAATTGGCAACAAAATAAGAAAACGTTGACACTCAATTTTCTATTGTTTTTGTTACTGTGTAATTATTATATATGAACATAAGAAATTTCTTAGAGGTTGGATGGATGTCCATTCAAGGAGAAATTGCGACACATAAAAGTTTACAATGTAATTTTCACATAATTAGACGAATTGGATATATGTCCATTGAAGTGGAAATTGTCAATACCAGAAAGTTTACACAATATTTTTCAATTAAATAGAGAACCTTGAGCAACACTAAAATAAACACGAAATTTCTTGATAGATTGTTTTCTGATGTGGATTGATATCAAAATAAGAAAAAATTGGCACTCAATATTCAATTGTTTGGTTATTGTCTTATTATTATATATGTAGCTGAGAAATTTCTTACAAGTTGCATAGATGTCCAATGAAGGGGGAATTTCGATACCAAAATGTCTACGCTACAACTTTCACATAAATAGAGATCTTTGTGTTTGAAGAAATTAAAGACGAAATTTCATGCTAGGTTCTTTTTCTGATGTTGATTGCAGCGAAATAAGAAAAAGTTAGCGCTCAATATTCAACTTTCAACTTTTTTCTTCATTGTCTTGTGATTATATATATGAAGTTAAGAAATTTCTTACGAGTTGGATAGATATCCATTCAAGGGAAAATTGTCTATAATGAAAGTCTCCCATAAATATAGATATTTCAACACATTGGAATTAAAGAAAAAATTTCATGGTACATTGTTTTCTGAGGTGGATCTATGGGTGAGTATCAATCAGTTATGGTTAGTTTTGACCATATTTTTAATTGATAGACATTAACTGATAATCGATCGATTATATCTTAAAATTGATAATTTTGTTTTAACTGGTTAAACAATCAGTTTTAGTTAGTTAATAGTTAATTGACAATGACAAAAAGTTTTTGTTTTTTCATTTTAGTTTTATGTTTGCCTAAAGTACATATTTGATGAATTTACTATAAATTAAAAATGTGACTATTTGATTAGTCACTTGTTCTTATACATACCTTCTTCTTCTTCTTCTTCTTTTTTTTTCTAATTTTACATTTTATGCATTCAAAAACTTTAATTTTTAAAATGTAATATTCATTTCAAAAGTTAAAATTTTAAAATACATAAAATGTGCAATAAATTTTTTTAATATGTGTAAAATTAATTGATGTATAAATAGTTAGCCATCGTATAGTAAGGTTCAAGCAACAAATAGAAGTAAAGTATTAAGAAAATAATAATTCTAAAACCTCCTACAACATTTTTTTTTTTTTTTTGTTCAGATGGAAAGAAAATTGAGAGAAAAGAATATGTGTGGGATCCATGTAAAAATCTTCTCTTAGAAAGATTTTAAAGAAAAAATTCACTTTACTTTATGTCAATTATTATATTTTTTTTTTCATAATTATAGTAAATTTTACATAATAATAATAATAGATGTTTTTGTTATTATCAAATTAACTATTTTTATTTCTTCTCTATTTTCTTCCTTCATCCAAACATGCAGAGAAATCTTTTTTTTTTTTTTTAACTTTTTTCTCTCATTTTTTCCTCATTCAAACAAAGCTTAGTGTTTAGTTGGAGGGATTTGTTAGGAAGAAAAGAAAAGGGGAAGAATTCTTGTGAGATTATCTCATTTATTATTTTTTTTTAAAAGAAAACAGCCATAAGATAATAGTACTTTATCATGAAAACCATTTTCCTAATTGATAATTACAAATCATGAACTGTTGTGCTTAATCAATTTTAAAAGTCTTAAAAGGAATCAATTTATATCTTGAATGCTTTACGATAAGGAATCAATTTTATAATCTTAAATGCTTTAGGATGGCATTCACTTTTTGAACAAAACCAAGACAAATAAAACCGACCAATTATGACTTGTTTGAAGGATTAGAGTCTTTTTGTGTAGCAACTATGACCCTAGTACTCTAATAACATGCATGCCTAGTCGCTAGCTAGCTTCACATTAGAGGTAGTTACATAATACATCTAAAATAAGATGTGGTAAGAAAAAAGTGCTAATATAAGATGTGAAAAAAACAGAGAGGCTAATATAATGAGAGTTTCAAGTGTAAAATAATTTGTAAAATTAATTTAAAAATTTAAATAATTGTAAGAGTAAAAAAAAATAATTAAAAAAAAATTGACGTGTCATAATAAACCCACAAAAATATAATATAAAATTAAAATAAAAAACTTTAATAAATAGCACCACTAAAAATGTTCTTAACAGACATTATTTGTTTTAATATGCTTTCTCACCAACTATATACTTATATGTCTCTTTAACTGTTCTTTTAATTATAGTATATTTAGCTTACACTCAAGATATTGCCGTATCCTTGGATATAAGATATAATCAATAATTAATAAATTCAACAGAATAAAAATAATTTTAAGT
Organism: Bauhinia variegata; assembly: GCA_022379115.2. Classification (NCBI taxonomy): domain Eukaryota; kingdom Viridiplantae; phylum Streptophyta; class Magnoliopsida; order Fabales; family Fabaceae; genus Bauhinia; species Bauhinia variegata. The sequence goes on from CM039437.1 coordinate 13,318,981, forward strand.
TTTAAGTTCAGTATCTTTAACTTAAATGCTACAGTTCTAAAAGTGAGAAAGGGAGGGGAAGGGAGAGAAAGTTCAAGTTAAATATCCCTGCAAAAGTGGGGGATTTTAGAGGATTAAGAAAAAAATTGGATGGAAGTTGGAGGTGGTTGTAGCTTAAAATGAGAATATGCATGGGCGTGGATGAGTGAGAGGAAAAATATGGAGATAAGATAAAAATGATTAATTTTTTAATTTTTTTAATTTTTTAATTAAAGTAGTGTTTCATTTCATTAGTTACACTCTAATTTGGGGTAAAAAGAATTTTAAGATTTTGAAGGAGAAATGATGAAAATGTTTCCTTTTCGTTTCATTCCTTTTCACTCTTTTCCATCCATCCAAACACACCCTTACGAAACTTCCTGCACCTAGTCACGGGTTAGAAACTCTAAAGTGTGTTTGTTTTTTTCCCTCTTTAATTTGGTGTCAATGTTTTGTGGGTCTTACATTTTAAATGTAATTCAATTTCATAATCACAATTCAAACAAGAAAAACATTAATTGTTGACTTTTCAGCTTCAATGGACAACCTACCAAGAAATTTCGCTGCACCTTGGTGGTTGTTTTGTTTCTTTGAGCTCAAAAACTTCTATTTACGCATAAATTCACAGCCCTATGCCACAATCAATTAAATACACAAACTTTTGAAAGGTCATCACAATCATGGCTATGTCATCTTGCCTCACTGGTAAACCAAAGTTCAGGTATGATGTGTTTTTGAGTTTTAGAGGTAAGGATACCCGCTATACATTTACTGGCAATCTATATTTTGCTTTGTGTCAAAAGGGTATCAACACCTTCATGGATGAAGAGGAACTTGGGAGAGGGGAACATATTTCATCAATCCTTCTCAAGGCAATTGAAGAATCAAAAATTGCTATCATCGTGTTCTCTGAAAATTATGCATCTTCCACGTGGTGTCTTGACGAACTCGTTAAAATTCTTGAGTGCATGAAGCAACAAAATCAACTAGTTTTTCCAATTTTTTACAAAGTGGAACCCTCAACTATACGGCATCAGTTAAACAGCTATGGGGATGCAATGGCCAAGCATGAAAAGAGGTTCAAAGATAAGATGGATAAGGTGCAAGAATGGAGATCAGCTTTGTCTGAAGCATCCAATTTATCTGGTTGGGAGTTCAATTCAGGGTACGTGGCATTTCCTCCACTTATACATGGCTTTTTTACTTTTAGTCTTGTTTCTTTGTTTTGACTTTTCTGCATCATACTAGGGCAAATTGTTCCATTTTGAGAGTAAAGAAATTTAAATAATATTGGCTATACAATTTTATCTCAACAGTCAAAACGGATTTTTAAGTCCTTAATGGCAATTTACCTCCCTACTTCTGAGAGCTAGTCTTGCTTTTCACGAGATATTTTTTCTTGACCATATGAGGTTGCAAATCAGCTGCAACTTAACCCACGTGTCTGGACATTTCATTCCATATCATCCCTTTTTAACCAGTACTAACAATTTGTTTTACAATTTCTTGTAGAAGGTAATACAAAAGCAAGAAATGTGTAGAATGTGAGTGGCGTGAGCGTCAACTATGGAAGTTAGTTATTTTGAAAAGTTAGTACTTGGTAGTTGCTTGTGTAGTTGATTCTGTTGGAAGTTTTGGTATGATCTAAGACAACTAGTGATAAATGATTAATTTTTATCATCTTTTCTAACTAAAACTCTTAATAAATAATATTTTCAATTGGAAGCTATTTGATTTCTAATTTTATTCCATGTGGAAAAAAAAAATGCCATTCTTTCAGCATTAAGTGTTTAACATTCTTTTTCCTTTTCTAGGTACGAATTTCAATTAATTGAAAAGATCACCGAAGTTGCCTTTGCAAAACTAAATTCCAAGCATTTATATGTGGGTGGCAATTTAGTTGGACTCAGATCTCGCATAAAAGAAGTAAACTCAGTTTTAGATATCGAGTCTAACAAAGATTCTTTTATGGTAGGGATTTATGGGCCTGGAGGTATAGGTAAAACAACATTAGCCCAATTTTTATATAACACGATTATTGATCAATTTGAATATTCGTGTTTCCTTATTGATGTTAGAGAAATTTCTAATAGCAAAGGCTTATTAAAACTTCAAAAGACACTTCTAGCTAATGTTCTTGGAAAGGAATATGTCAAGTTGTCCAATGTTTACGAAGGAATTCACATAATACAAGAAAGGCTTCAATTCAAGAGAGTTCTTCTAGTTCTTGATGATGTTGACAAATTGGAGCAGTTACAATGGTTAGCAGGGAAATGTGATTGGCTCGGTTCTGGCAGTAGAATCATCATAACAACAAGGAATAGACATTTGTTAATTGCTCATCAGATTGAAAAGACATATCAAATGAAAGAGCTCAATGATCATGAAGCTGTTGAACTCTTAAGTTGGAATGCCTTCAAAAGGATGCATCCTCCATCAAGTCATCTAAATATTTCAAAGAGTATAGTGTATTATGCTAAAGGCCTTCCATTAGCTTTGAAAGTTATAGGTTCTGATTTGCTTGGAAAAAGTTTACAAGAGTGGGAATGTGCATTGGATAAATATGAGAGAATTCCAAATGGAGAGGTCCAAAGAGTACTGAGAATAAGCTACGATAACTTGGAGGAGAATGAGAAAAATATTTTTCTTGACATTGCATGCTTCTTCAAATGGGAGAAATTGGAAGATGTTAAAGAGGTCTTAGATGCTTGTAATTTTTACCCACAATTTGGTATTGGAGTACTTGTTGATAAATGCCTCATAAGTATTGAAAATGATAGTTTGAGGATGCATGACCTAATAAGAGACATGGGCAGAGAGATCATTAGACAAGTTTCTCCCATAGAACCAGGTAGAAGATCCAGGTTATGGTTTCATGAAGATGTTCTTGAAGTATTAACTCAAAATACGGTAAGGACCATATTTGTATTAATTATTTCCTTAATTAGGGAACACAGTATTTAAAATTCGATGACATTCTAATGATACATATTTGTGCCTATATTGAAGGGAACTACGAATGTTGAAGGAATAATGCTTGATTTGCTTAAATCCGAATAAGTTCTTTGGAGTGGTACTGCATTCAGAAAGATGAAAAATCTTAGAATTCTTATTATTCGAAATGCAAAATTTTCAATTGGTCCAGAATATCTGCCAAACAGTATAAGGTATTTTGAGTGCGAGGAATATCCATCAAAGTCTTTGCCACCTAGTTTTCATCCAAAGAAACTTGTTGCCTTCAAGGTACCCAGCGGCTGCATCAGACTAGATAAGCCATTCAAGGTACACGTTAAAGCAAGTTGTCTTATTCTTATTATTGTTGTTGTTATAACTTTCATCTAATTTATTGAATTCTTATTGTTATTATTGTTGTTGTTATTGTTATTAGTATTATTACTCATTTGAATTTATTTTTGTTTTTCAGGAATTTCAATTTTTGGTACAAGTAGATTTCTCAAATTGCCTATCCCTAACTCAGATACCTGGCTTTTCTGGGGTTCCAAATTTACAGTGTTTATGTCTTAAAAACTGTATAAATTTAGTAAAGGTTCATGATTCTATTGGCTTTCTTAGTGAGCTTGTATACGTTGAACTTAGTGGTTGCAGAAGACTCAAGTTATTTCCAAATATCTTGGGAAAGATGGAAAAGTTGTCATTTATTTCGTTAGGTGGGACTGCAATTACGGAATTACCTGATCTTTCTGGAGCTCCAAATATAAGATCTTTGTATCTTATTGGCTGTAAAAATTTAGTTAAGGTTCATGATTCTATTAAATTTCTTAGTAAGCTTGTTGATTTGAGTTTTTCTAGGTGTTACAACCTCAAACATTTTCCACATAGCTTCCACTTGAAATCTCTGGAATACCTTAACCTTAGCGATTGCAGAAGACTTGAATTCTTTCCGAATATTATGGGAAAGATGGAAAAGTTGTCTGACGCTCAGCTGGCTGGGAGTGCCATCAAGGAACTTCCTGATTCCCTTGGTTGTCTTACAGGGCTTATTTATTTATATGAGACAGCTTGCAAATTTCTTGGAAATCTGGCAAGTACTTTATTCATGCAGCCAGACTTTTCGGAGATAGATATGCAAGACAGTCCTCAACTTGTAAAATCATTAATACAAGTTGATGTAATCAGAAGCCCAAGTTTACGTTCATTGTCTTTGGACAATTGTAACGTATCTGAGGATGATTTATGCACGATTTTTCACTCTTCTCCAAATTTGAAAAATTTGAAGCTAAGAGGAAACAATCTTGAAAGGATCCCAACAAGCATTAAAAATGCTGTTAATTTGGAGTATCTTTATGTTGATGACTGTAAGAGTCTCAGAGAAATTCCAGAAATTCCATCAAATCTACGGAGAATCATGGCAAGAAATTGCAAATCATTAACTTCAGATTCATCAGGCAGGTTGTGGAGTCAGGTTCGGTTACTTTTTTCTCTTTCACATTTATATATCCAGTCTTTATCATATGCATTTTTAGTATAAAAATTTAACTAAAATTTCAAAGCAAAATTAATATTAATAGATTTAACGATGAATGAAAGATACACAATCACAATTTAATACTCAATCAAACATGTTTATCAGAATAACTATAATTAAATATAAACAAAAGCATGCATCTTTTGTTTCTTTGTAACATAAATGTTTATAGCATTACTTAAGGAACTTAGTTTTTGCTATCATTCTCTCTATTTATTCTTTCCACACTAAGGAAATTATTAGTTAAGGAACTTACATTTTGATGATATTAAACTCAATCAAATTGCACTTGTCAATGAATTTACAGGCATTCGAAGAGGTCCACAAGTTTGAAGTAAGGATGCCGGCAACAGAAATTCCAGAATGGTTTGACCATCATATCAGAGGAGAAACAGTGACCTTCTGGATTCGTAAAAGATTCCCAGTTGTTGCGGTAGCTTTTGTCTTTAAAAATCTGGATCAATGGGGTAATGAAATTCTACCTCAAAATGAAGATACTTATCTTGCAGTCCAATTTTTCATCAATGGTAACCTAGTATTGGTCGAGCAATTCGATGATACAATTATGGGAGGTAATGTAAGGCTTTTTTCCCTTCAATGGGAATCACTGGGATTGTATTGCTGCATCTCTAACACATGATTGGAACTATGTGGAGATCCGGTGTATTAATAGATATCCAACATTGCTAAAACCGACAGTGGAATACTGCGGAGTTCATGTCTACAAGCAAAATACAAATGTGGAGGATATTCAATTCTACTGTCCAATAAATCCATTAAAGCAACCAGCTTCACTATTTTCTCCTCAACACGATCAGCCAAAGCATCCTGTCGTAACACAAACAATTGAGGTTCCATGTTATGGAGAAGAGTTAAGTGCCAATTTGCTAAGCTATACTTGAAATCATCCTCAACTTAGTCTATCACACTTCGAAATTATTATCAAGTTTGTCCTTGTAACATTTTTTTAAAGGTTTAAACTAGCAGTATTGTAAGTTAGAGATCAAAATTGATACATTTAAAATGTAAGACATAAATTTATAATAATTTTGAAATATATAGGAACAAATTGATAAATTTAAAATATAAAAACAAAAATGATATTTAAATTTTTTGTAGAATTGTTCAAATTGCATGTGGGAGCTATTCTTTAGCTGGAGCACATTATCAAATGCTTGTAGCTGAAGTTTAGAGTCAATTGTTAGTGGGATTTTGTAGATGTTATTATGATTTGTAGTATAATTTCATCTAACAGTTCCTATATATCCAAGCTCTTAATAAAATTATTTAGTTATTCAAGTATCTTAGTTTATCCTTATCCTGTTCTTGAAGTTTGTTCGAGCTCTTGTTCTCCAGTACAGTGAACTAGCAAAGCAAGGTAGGCGACACTCTCTTTCTCTCTCTGTCTGTTCTATAAAAGAACTTCAAAATGAAAGATGGTTTGCAAGTCGGCCAAGAGAAGAGTGCTGCGCTCAAATGCCCGCACTTGCAGTACTAACGAAATGGTGAAAGCTTATTCAATAATTCCCAGATTTCGTCTTTTTAGTTACCATGTGGACCGCTCCGTGAAAGAAAGTGTGGTTGATGATGATGTGATATATCGTATATGTATTATGTTGTTGTGGGTAGATCAGCTTGGCACCTGTGGATATGCATGAGTTACGTGATAGGCGTTAAGTCTTGTGGTTATCCTATTCTTTTGTTCACCTTATCTTTAGTTGTTAGCTAGCTTTATCTTCTGTAGGCTGTAAAGTCCCAGTAAAGCTAGGGCGGCGTGGTGAATGTATATATATGATTTGTAGAGTCCCACTAAGGCTAGCTTTAGTAAAAGCTCAATAATGAAGATTGAAAAGCAAATCTCAATTGGGTCAAAGAGCAATTGGACATGAGGGGAGTGTTAGAAGATGATAAGAATTTTTTTTTATATTATTATTAATTTTAAAAAAATTATGTTTTAAATTAATTAAAATAAACATTTACATTTTAAACTTATAATAAAAGTAAAACTTTTGTACATGCAAAAACATATTTTAATAAAATTTATTTTTGTTATTAGTTTGAAATATAAAAAATTATTTTATATTAATTTAAAATGTAAGAATTTTTTTTTAAAATTAAAAATAATGTGAAAGGGTAACAAATAAAATTTCTCGAAAATAATAAAAAGGAGAAGTCCCACGTTGGTGGGAACATTGAAAAGAAAAGTGTATACAAGTGTGAGAAAAGCTTAAAATGAGTTGTCTTATTTTGGAGGAATGTATTATTCTTCCTCTATTGCATAATATTTTAGACTAATAATTTCTCACCATAAAAATAGATCAGGCCTACACACTTACTAGACCCAACAATTTTTTATTTTAAGTTATTTTATTTTCCTTGATTACAATGGCTAAATTTCGCAGCACCTCGCTGCTTCTTTCGGGTTGAGCTCAAAGTTTTTCATTTATTTATTAAGGTAAATGCAAATCCAATGTCTCTTATCGCACACATTGTCATAACGTTGGATACTAATAATTTCAAAAAATATAAATTAATATTGAGAATTAACTTTTTTTTTTTAATTTTATCGTCAAATTAAGAATACGCGCGCATCAGCCTCAATTAACTATCTACCAAGAAAATTCGCAGCACCTTCGTTCTTCTTCGAGGTGAGTTTTATATATATTCAAGTGCAAAGCCACAGCTCTGTGCCTAAATAATCAAACACAAACTTCTGAAAGGTCAATCCAACCATGGCTTTGTCATCTTGTCTCACCAACAAAACAAAGTACATCTGAAATATTGAAAATTACTGTGATTGTGTTCTTTGAAAATTATACATCTTTTTTTATAATGTCTTGATGAATTTGTTAAGATTTTTAAGTACATGAAGAAACAAAGCTAACTTGTTTTTCAAATTTTTTACAAAGTCCAACCCTCAACCATACGTCATCAGATAAGGAGGAAAAGAAATAAAATAATGAGAGAGCTAAAAAAGTTTGAAGACTAATAGTTATTATTAATAATGTTAGAGATAATCATATTTCTTCAAATAATTTTAACACTTTTGATGATTCATTTCTTAAACCTTATATTTTATAATTTAGTTAATCATTTTAAACTTTACACCTAAATATACATAATTATATAAATGAGGCCTAAAGGAGATATGGGACCTAAGGCAATTGCCTTAATAGCCTTGCCCACTACACGGCCCAGGGTAGGTTTTGAAGAGTACAATAATTTTCTATTCCAAGGAGAACCTGTAGAAAATGTTTGTATTTGAGTAAATTTAAGCATTAATGAAGACACTTCTTGTGCTGCGACATGCATGGTGGAGAGACTGAGACACCTCACCTTCTGTTGCTTTTGCTTTTTCACCTTCTTCTTCAATAACTTCAATTCTTATTTTTACTTTTATTTTTTTGTACCTATTCTCTTTGAAGCTAAGAATGTGATAGGTAGATTGGGTTGAGAATTTCAATGGAGACTCAAAGGTGTTCATGGGTTTTAGGTTTTACCTTCATACACCCTCCCTTTCCCATGAAATTTCTTTGTGTGTGATGAGTGAGAGGTGCGATTGTTTCTGCCTTCTCTGCAAGTGTCTCTATGCAAATGGAGTTTTTTGTTTTTTTTTTTCTCCATCCGTTAGTGTATTCTCAGATGTGGGGTGCTAAAATAATGACCAAATTGGTTCGTTGTTAAGGGTAAATAAGTAAAGAAGTACAAGAAAAATATGGATGGGTGGATATGAAAGAAAAAATAGAGGTATGAAAAAAATCCCCCTTTGAGTCTAACAAAGATTCCCAAATGGTAAGTATTTATGGGCCTGGAAGTATAAGTAAAACAACACTAGCCCAATTTATATAACATAATTGTTTATCAATTTAAACGTCCGTATTGTTGTGAAAATATTCAGAGAGAGAGAGTGGAAGAAAGTATAATGCCTCAAAAGTAAAAGTAACATGTATTCATTCACTGAGGGGGTATTTATATACAAAGGAAGTGAAACCCTAAAAGAATATTCTATGGGCATCTAGCAATTAAAAATATTTATAACACTCCCCCTTTGGATGCCCATTACAAAAGAATGTGCCTCATTAAAAATCTAACTAGGAAAAACCCTGTGGGACAAAAACCTAGATAGGAAAAAAGAGTACACAATTCTTTTATACACAATTAAAAATCTTAACAAGAAAACCCAATGGAAAAACATGGTTAAAGAAAAGGAGTATAATGGGTATATCAGTTGAGATTCTTGAGTCGACGAAGGCCAATGCCATGTGCAAACTTCTCAAATGATGCAGTAGGAAGTGCTTTGGTGAACAAATCTGCTAGGTTATCACATGAACGAATTTGTTGAATGTCTATATCACCATTCTTTTGAAGCTCATAGGTGAAGAAAATTTTTGGTGATATATGCTTTATCCTATCGCCTTTAATGTACCCTTCCTTTACTTGGACAATACATGCAGTATTATCTTCATATAAGACTGTTGGGATTAATTTTTCTGCAAGTAAACCACAAGTCTCTTGTATATGTTGAATCACAGCTCTTAACCATACACATTCCCGGCTTGTCTCATGTAATGTTATAATTTCAGCATGGTTAGGTGATGTGGTTGTTATAGTCTGTTTCATAGATCACCATGAAATGGTTGTGCCACCAAATGTAAACACATAACCAATTTGTGATCGACTATTATGGAGGTCAGATAAGTATCCTACATCAGCAAAACCAATCAAATTTGATTTGGATTTATTCGGGAAAAATAAACCTATATTCATAGTACCTTTAAGGTAGCGAAATATATGCTTAACCCCAGTCCAGTGTCTTATGTAGGTGAAGAACTAAATCTTGTGAGTAAATTAATGGCAAATGATATATCTGGTCGTATATGACTAGCAAGATACAAATAGTGCTCTAATTGCACTAAGATATGGTATTTCGGGACCAAGTAGTTCTTCATCTTTTTCTCTAGGCTTGAATGGATCTTTATCCACTTTAAGTGACCTAACGACCATTGGGGTGCACAATGGGTGTGCTTTGTCCATATAAAACCTCTTTAGCACTTTGGATATATAGGCTTTTTGATGCACCAAAATTCCATTTTCTAGGTGCTCAATTTGTAGGCCAAGGCAGAATTTGGTCTTCCCCAAATCTTTCATTTCAAATTCTTTCTTTAAGCAATCCATGGCCTTGGGGAGTTCTTTGAGAGTTCCAATAATATTTATATCATCAACATAAACGGCAATTATAGCAAGCTTATTTCCATATCCTTTTATAAAGATACATGGACAAATAGGGTCATTTTTATACCCTTCTTTCAATAAATATTCACTAAGATGATTATACCACATACGTCCGAATTGCTTTAATCCATATAAGGATTTATTCAATTTGATTGAGTAGTCTGCGCGAGAACGTATATTACATTTTCCAAGCAAGTTAAATCTTTCAGGGAGTTTCATATAGATGTCACTATCAAGTGAGCCATACAAATAGACTATAACAACATCCATTAGACGCAAATATAGGCCTTCCCTTATTGCCAGACAAATGAGACAACGGAAGGTAGTTGAATCCACCACTGGTGAGTATGTCTCTTCAAAATCAATGTCAGGTCTTTGCAAAATCCTTTGGGCAACAAGTCTTGCTTTGTATCTTGCAATATTACCATTTTCATCTCGTTTTCGCACATAAACCCATTTATATCCAACTGGCTTTACACCTTTAGGTGTAGAGACTACAGGTCTAAAAACTTTTCGTTTTGCAAGCGCATTTAGCTCTACCTCCATTGCATCTTTCCACTTTAGCCAATCATTCCTTTGTCGACATTCATTGATAGATTTTGGTTCGTGATCCTCATTGTCATGTATATCACATGCTACATTGTATGTAAAATTATCGTCAACGTTGACTTCACTTCGGTTCCATCGTTTTCCATTCATGACATAATTTATTGAGATTTCATCATTTTCATAAAGTTCAGATACCTGAGTTTCTTCTAGAATAGAAGCTTTAATTGTGTCTGAAGGCCTTTCTAAGCCTCCATCTGGGCACTCTTCTAAAGTTACCTTATCCTCAGTTAGGCCATATTCACTTTTAGCTCCTTTTCTTTTTCGAGGATTTTTGTCTTTGGAACCGATAAGTCTTCCACACTTCATGCATGTTTCAGACTTTGATTGTCCAACAAGGACATCAATTTTTATTGGAGCATTAGCAGCTAAAATGTAAATACATTTGGCAATTAATTTGCTAAATTTTGAAATGAATTATCTTTTGAACTTCTTGTTCACATTGTTTTGTGCGAGAATCAAGACAAGATAATGATGATTCATTCCAGCTAATTTTCTCTTTTCAACTGCTTATGGTTTTCTCCCAATGTTGGAAAAATTAATTCATCAAAATGACAATTAGCAAATCAAGCTGTGAATAGATCTCCTGTTGATGGTTCAAGATATCTTATTATTGATGGAGATTCATATCCAACATATATACCCAATCTTCTTTGAGGTCCCATCTTGGTGCATTGTGGTGGAGCTATTGGAACATAAACCGCACACCCAAAAATTCTCAGATAGGAAATATTAGGTTCTTGACCTAAAACCATTTGCAAAGGGGAGAATTTATGGTAACTTGTTGGCCTAATGCAAATTAATGTTGTTGCATGTAGAATTGCATGCCCCTAAGAGGAAATTGGGAGTTTTGCTTTCATAAGCAATGGTCTTGCAATTAATTTTAGACGTTTGATAAATGATTCTGCAAGCACATTTTGTGTATGAACATGTACTACAGGATGTTCAACCTCAATCCTAATGGACATATAATAATTATTGAAAGCTTAGGATGTAAATTCACCAGCATTATCAAGACGTATTTTCTTAATTGAATAGTCAGGAAAATGTGCTCTTAATCGAATTAATTGAGCAAGGAATCTTGCAAACGCCTGGTTGTAAGTTGATAATAAACAAACATGTGACCACCTAGTTGATGTATCAATTAATACCATAAAATATCTAAATGGTCCACATGGTAGGTGGATTGGCCTACAAATATCACCTTATATAAGTTCTAAAAAGGTGATAGATTCATTCCCAACTTTTACCGGTGATGGTCGAATAATTAATTTCCCTTGCAAACAAGCAACACATGAAAATTTATCTGTTTGAAGAATTTTTTGGCTCTTCAATTCATGTCCGCGTGAATTTTTAATTATTCTTCGCATCATAATTGATCCGAGATGACCCAACCAGTTATGCCAAACAAGAAATATATTATGATTCGTAAACTTCTGGTTTACCATGGTATATGATTCAATTGTGCTAATATATGTATAATACAAACTAAAATAAAATGAAGTTAATCTCTCCAAGATATATCTTATGTTCGAGATAATTCTCATAAGATAGAGATACTCATCAGTTACTTCATTTGTTGTCTCAATATGATATCCATTTTTACGAATATCTTTGAAACTTAATAAGTTTCTATGAGACTTAGAGGAATATAATACATTGTCAATTTGCAATTTTGTTCCTCTTGGTAACATTATGTTAGCTCTTCCGGAGCCTTCAATTAATTTTGTACTACCAAATATAGTACTCACACTACCTTCTTGCATCACTAAATTTGAAAAATATTTCTTATCCTTAAGGATTATGAGAGTTATAGCATTATCCGCAAAGCACATATCCTCATAATTCATGTTGGTGTAAACCAACGGGATAGTCATTCTTAAAAAAAAAAAAAAACATAAAAGAGAATAAATAAATATGACATTTTTCCTCTTTAGGTGAACATATGCATTACGAGAATTACCATCACGATAATGTCCACATCCACGTCTACGGCCACAGCTATGACCACGACCACAATTGTAGCCACGACCACGAGATTGTACATAAGTATGGTAGTCGTATTTTGTTACATTCACTTCAGGGAATGAAGTACTACCAGTTGGGCATGACTCATGATTCTTCATCAATAGCTCATTATTTTGTTCAGCAACTAAGAGGCAAGAAATTAATTCAAAATATTTCTTGAACCCTCTTTCTCGATATTACTGTTGTAAAAGCACATTGGATGCATGAAAGGTGGAGAATTTTTTTCAAGCATATCTTCATCAGTAATTTTTTCTCCACACAGTTTTAATTTGGAGCTAATTCTGAACATCGCAGAATTGTATTCACTTATAGTTTTAAAGTCTTGTAAGCGCAAGTGCATCCATTTATAACGAGCTGCTGGTAGAATCAGTTTTTTGATGGTCATACCTTTCTTTAAGGCTGGTCCAGAGGACAAGTGGGTCTTTTACTATAACATAAATAATTTGTCCTTTCTTGGATGTTTGGTTATCCTTTCTTATCGTGTCACTGAGACCATTTTGCATCTAAATGAATTTTAGCATCTAACACCCAAGATAAATAATTTGTCCCAGTGATATCCAGTGCTACGAAGTCAAGCTTTGCCAAATTTAACATTTTTACACTATATAAAATGTAAAATAAATTAGGTAATGATTATAATATCAATAAGCATGTTCTTAAAAGAAGAGGAAAAAAAAATACTATGTATAAGTATAATTTAATTTGGTTTATTATACAAGTGAGAAAATGCATCAAGGTTATAAAACAGTGATGTGCTCATGGCATGGAAAAATGTACTAAACTAACTAATTTTAGGAATAAGTAATAAACAATGATGGGTTACACATAATTGTGTTCTCGGCCTAGTAGTTGCCGCGTCTCATCTTGCATGAGAACTATGCAGGTTCGCATCCCATCAAGGCCATTCAGATTTCAACTTTCTTTTTAGGTTTATGTATTACGCCAAAAATTACCATAAAAAAAAAAAAGGAGAAGAGGCAAGAGGAAGAAAATGTGTTTCCCATAATAATAATAAATCAAAATAAATTGCAATAATAAACCAAAATAAAAATAAAAGGGTAAAAGAAGGCAAAAATATAATATGTATAATTATTTGTTACATATTATTTGAATATATAACTTCAGGATGTATGTTTAAGAGTAGATAATTTTAAGATCTATTATTTTAAATTAATTTGGTATATTAAATAACTTCAGGATCTACTATTTTAAATTAATTTGATAGATAACTCTTTTATCAATTGGGTGGATAATTTCAAGATTCGTTTTATAATATTTGAATGGATAACTTTAGGATTCATTTGTATCAAATTAATTGTTTAATTGTTAATAATAAAATTCCTCATACTTCTGGATGAGGGTGTATCAAATAAAATTATCTCATACTTTTGGAAGAGATAAATTAAGAAAATTATCTCATACATCTGGATGAGGCAAATTAAAAAAATTATCTCATACTTTTAGATGAGACAAATTAAAAGAATAATCTCATACTTCTGGATGAGACAAATTGAAAAAGTAATCTCATACTTTTTGATAAGAAAAATTAAAAGCAACAAATTAAAAAGAGTTCAAATTTTTTTTCATGCTTCTGGATGATAAATATAAAAGAAATTAAATAAATCTCATAAAACAAAACTCAATTGCCTTCGTACTTCAGGATGAGGCATATTAAATAACAAATGAATGAAATAAAAGACGTGTAATTTTTCCAAAACAATTAAAGCAAATGGTTTGATGAATAATAAGTAATAAAGATTAAAAAACACATACCTTCAATTGATGCAAAAAGTAGGTGATAGATTTGTCTTGTAGTAGTGGCCTCGTGCGGCAGAGTGTTGCTGTGAGAGATGATGCACATGTAACGTTGGCTTGTAACTCGAGTGGGAGCACCCAGCCTTAAGTTTGCTATGAGAGGTTGAGCGGAAAATGGTGAAGTAGTCGTGCTGATAACGTGTTATGAAAATATTCAGAGAGTGGAAGAAAGTATAATGCCTCCAAAGTAAAAGCAACCTTTATTCATCCACTGAGGCGGTATTTATATACAAAGGAAGTGAAACCCTAAAGGAATATTCCATGGGCATCCAACAATTAAAAATATTTATAACATGTATTTCCTTATTGATGTTAGAGAAATTTATAATAGCAAAGGCCTGTTAAAACTTTAAAAGACACCTCTAGTTAAGGCTCTTGGGAAAGAATATGCCAAGTTGTCCAATGCTTATGAAGGAATTTCTATATGACAAAATAGGCTTCAATTTAAGAGAATTCTTCTAATTCTTGATGGTGTTGATAAATTGGATCAATTACAATTGTTAGTAGGGGAATGTGATTGGTTCGGTTCTGGCAGTAGGCATTATAACAACAAGGAATAAACAGTTGCTAAATTGCTCATCAGATTAAAAAGACATATCAAATGAAAGAGCTCAATGAACATGAAGCTCTTGAACTCTTCAGTTGGAATGCCTTCAAAAGGATGCTTCCCCCACCAAGTCATCTAAATATTTCAAATTGTATAGTGTTATGCAAAAGGCCTTCCATTAGCTTTGAAAGTAATAGGTTTTAATTTTTTGGTAAAAGACTAGATGAATGGAAATGTGCACTGGACAAATATGAGAGAATTCCAAACCGAGAGATTCTAAGAGTACTAAGAATAAGTTATGATGGCTTGGAAGAGAATGAGAAAAATATATTTCTGGACATTGCTTTTTTCTTCAGTTGGCGGAGATTGGAATACGTTGAAAAGATATTAAATGCTTGTAATTTCTATCTACAATTTGGTATTAGAGTACTTGTTGATAAATATCTCATACGTATTAAAAATGATAGTTTATGGATACATGATCTAATTAGAAACATGTGCAGAGATATTATTAGCAATTTCACCCTTAAAACCTATAAGTAGAAGATCCAGGTTATGGTTTTATGAAGATAGTCTTGAATTACTAACTCAAAATATGGTAAGGATCATATCTAAATTAATTTCCTTAATTTGGGAAGATATTGTCTTTCTGTAAAATTTGACAATGTGCTAATGATACTTATTGGTTCTTTTAAATTGAAGGGGACTGAGAACATTGAAGGAATCATGCTTAGTTTGTCAAAATCAGAAATAGTTCATTAAAACGGTATTGCCTTCAAAAAGATCAATAATTTTAGAATTCTTGTTATTCAAAATACAAAATTTTCAATTGGCCCAGCATATCTACCAAACAATTTAAGGTTGTTTGGGTGGCATGAATACCCTTCAAAGTCTTTGCCACCTGGTTTTCATCCAAAGAAACTTATCGCCTTCAACTTACCTGGCAGCTGCATCACACTAGATAAGCCATTTAAGGTGCAAGTTATCAAGAATTTGTTGATGTTGTTAAATCTTACATCTAATTAGGCTCTTTGGCTTTCTTGCCCAGGGACTCATTTAATTTATTTGTGATTTTTAAGAATTTCAATTTTTGATCCGGATATATTTTTTTTTATTGTCAATTCCTAACTCAAATACATGATATTTCTAAAGTTTTGAATTTAGGGTATTTAATCTAATTGAGTGTATAAATTTAATTAAAGTTGACGATTCTATTAGATTTTTTTAATAAGCTTGTTGGTTTGAGGTTTTCTAAGTGTTACAAGCTCAAACATTTTTCGCATGGCATCCATTTGACATCTCTTGAATCCCTTTACCTTATCAATTGCAAAAGACTTGGATTTTTTCCAAATATTTTGGGAAAGATGGAAAATTTGTCTGACATTTATTTGGATGGGACTGCCATTAAGGAAGTGCCTGATTCCTTTGGTGGTCTTACAAGTCTCCAGTGGTTACAAGTGGGACCTCATAAACGTCCCAGGAATCTATCAAGTACTTTACTTGGTTGGCTAGGTATGAAAGACTCTCTTCAACTTGTAAAATCGTTAATACAAGTTGGTGTAATCAACAACCCAAGTTTACTTTACTTGTATTTGAACAATTGTAGCTCATCTGATGATCATGTTCGCCTGGTCACTAACTGTGTTCCGAAATTGGAGCACTTGAGCCTAAGAGGAAGCAATCTTGAAAGCCTCCCAACATGCATTAAAGATGCTATTAATCTGAAGTATCTTTATGTTGATGACTGCAAGAATCTCAAAGAAATTCCCGTGATTCCATCTAATCTACAGACAATCTGGGCAAAGAATTTGCATATCATTAACTTCAGAATCTTCAAGCAGGTTATGGAGTCAGGTTTGACTTTTTTTTTCTCCTCCACTTTTATATACCAGCTTTTAATCTGTACATTATAAAAATGCAACTAAAACTTCAAAGCAAAATTAATATTAAGAGATTTAGCAATGAATAAAGATACACAATCATAATTTAAAACTCAATCAGACACGTTTATCAAGCTAAGTGGAGTTTAGTTGAGTTGGTACCATCTGACACACAGATTTATCAAAATGATCATAATATAAATAAAAGCATGAATATCCTATTTCTTTGTAACATATAGATGTTTATAGCATTATTTAAAGAACTTAATTTTTGCTATCACTCTCTCCTTTTATTTCTTTTCACACTAAGAAAATACTTTGTCAAGGAACATACTTTTTTGATAATGTTAAACTCAATCATATTGCTTATGTCAACGGATTTACAGGCATTCAAGGAGGTCCTTTGGTTACGTGTAGTAATGCCGGCAATAAAAATTCCAAAATGGTTTGTCCATCTTATCAAAGGAGACACAGTGTCTTTTCGAATTCGTCAAAAATTACTATGTGTTGCTTTAGCTTTTTTTTTTTTTTTTTTTTTTTGTCTTTAAAAATTTGGAGAATGAAATGCTGCCTCAAAGTGAAAGATCCCAGCCCGTTGTCTGCATTTTCATCAACCGTATCAAAAGATTTACTGGGCCTTTGCATTTATGGAATTTGGGGAGGTCATGTAGCGTTGTTTACCTTGTTTGGGCGCCACGTCCTTCATGAATATCTAGTACGCGATTGGAACCTTGTTTGTCGAAGACTATAGTGATGAAGATGACTAACCCCATTGATCCGATTCTTTTGTGCGTGTAAAATGCCTCCACGATTCTTTTGATTTGAATTGCTTCTGGTTTTCTGATCTATGTCGTTGAATTTTTGGTTAAGGCATGAAATTCAAAAGTAAGGATGTTTGATTAGTTCATGAACCCCAATTAATTTCAGCAATTTTTTTAAATTCTAATACGATAGAAATGGTTTTGTATCTTAAACTTGTAAATAATGTGAATCTTCCTTATTCTATGTACATATATCATTGTAGCATATAGCTCATAATTGGACAGAACAACTCTCAAGCCGTGATCTCAGCTTTTTCTGTTCATGGGCAAGCAGACAAGCTTTGAATGTTTTAAGGGACTGTAACACTTTTATGTCACTACAAATGCACTGGATGAACCTGTAAAGTGAGTGATTGATCCAAATAATCCCTTGGCAGCACCGAAATGTCGTATTCTGTACACACCAGGAACT
This sequence comes from Bauhinia variegata, assembly GCA_022379115.2. NCBI lineage: Eukaryota > Viridiplantae > Streptophyta > Magnoliopsida > Fabales > Fabaceae > Bauhinia > Bauhinia variegata. The sequence continues at coordinate 13,336,826 of CM039437.1, forward strand.
GCATCCTGCGGTATTCTCCATTCCATGGTTGCTGTACTCCTAGCACTGAGTTTGAAGGGTCTTGACCACTTGAAGCGCAGGCAAAAATCATCGTCATCATAAGCAGGAACCCAAGTATCCTTTCCTCGGAGAAATTCAACGAGGGCAAATGTGCCTTCAGTCATGAGATCATTACGAGGGCAAGCAGACCAGAAGGAAACTGACACCATGTCACCTCTCTTATACGTGGAGTTCTTCGGTATGTCAGAGCAGACATCTCCGAAACTGACACCAATTGGGGTTACATCCACCACCACTGGCGGAAGAAAGCTCATTTGATTATCCAGAAGATTTGGTGGTTGTGGCCCCGGTTCCACAGTGCCGCCGCTGATAAGAGCATTTGCAAGCTTCTTGAACTCTTGAATGTATGCACTCAGCGTGTGTGGACCAAATAGCGTGGAAGCACCCTGACAAATACCAGCATTAAAGTTAGAAATAATCTGCATTTATCATCATCCTTGCAAATTCACCATATCCCTCCAACATAATGGAGATATATGCATAGAAACAAATTTAAGTTTCTTTTGATGATACGATGACAACTGACCTCGTATCTTTGCACTTCATACTCTTCATACGTAGTCACATACTGTGAATAATCGTTGGTCAACCCTGCTATAACAACATGAGTACTGCTACCAAAATCTTTGTCCCCGCTTAGCACTGTCCTCACTGCATCGCGGAGACGTCTCCCCGCCATTGTTGAGAATTCTGACAGAATCATCAATTAGAAACAAGCACCCAAAGAAATAAATAGGTCATAGGTGGAAAATGTATAAATGCTTGGATGCATGCCTAAAAGGATTAGTTGCATCAGTTGAAATTCTAAGAAATTAAATGAGACCAGTGAGTTACTTCTAACACCTAGTTAAGTCAAATGGGTAGAGTCATTTCATGAAGCCTCAAGAGAGATGAGTGTAATTTACCCATAGGATTTATATAGAATTTACAGTTTCACACTTGACTAAGATCTAAGATTTCAGAAACTTGTAAGATGTGAAAAAGGGGACGGGCGAGGGAGGAATACAAAGAGGCAGTTGATGATGTCAAGGATGGAAATTCCAATCATATCAATATTACAGGCTTTATGTGAGTAAAATGAGATAAGATAATACCTGCTGGTACACTAAGAATTGCAAGCTGCCCAATTTTGAAGATCTGGATTGGAAGGATTGAAGGCTGCAAAATGGACATGAAAGAAGATAGCTTCATATAAGCAAAATTCATCTATTTATACGTGCATGGCAGAAAAGAATGCAGAAGAGTACAAAAGAAACTTCAATATTGAACTTCTGTTGACAATAAATATGATTAGGAGAAAATTTAATACAGATTAAATCAATATATGTAGCATTCTTATATAACCATTAACCTCACCAGGAAAGTGCATTAAATGATGTCATCTATGCTTGAGGAAGCAATGACTATTCTGATCAAGTGGTCATAACTTGACATTAAAAACACAAATTAAACCTCCATTTAGAAAAACAATACATGCATGTCTATATAATTGGAATCACGACATTTGCTCAAAACCATATAAACAAATAAAAATAAACTATCAACTTTGGAAACAAGCACATAAAATAATTGTAATTGTCTTGGGAAATATATATATATATATATGCCACCAGCACTGTTTACCACGCAATAGAGGAGGAAGACTTTTACATGCTATGCAGTTATATGATCATTGTTTGAATGTTATTTTGCTGTAAATAATGCAAATTTACTGAGAATAACTAAATTGAACATGACATCAGCAGTCGACCAGTCACACAATGTTCCCAATGGGGAAAAAAATAATCTGATGTGGATAGTCTCGATTATGTCAACCTTCCATCGAGTTCCAAATTAGCCAACAAAGAAGATCACTTGAAATGAACCAAAGGACTAAGAAATCAAAATATTTAGGACGTATAAAGTATATCCAAATGGTAACTTACAGCCCAATTAGCCAACAAAGAAGATCACTTGAAATGAACCAAAGGACTAAGAAATCAAAATATTTAGGACGTATAAAGTATATCCAAATGGTAACTTACAGCCCAATCATATGGTTGCTTCATTTCACCAGTATCAAGCAAAATGGGCTTTGGAAGCTGACATTCTCTCTGTTCCTTGGTTGGTGTTTTGAGTAAGTTGCGGACCAACCTCCAGAAAGGATTTCCCTAACATACAATAAGGGAAAAAATACTAAGCATATTTCTTAAGAGACAATCAACAATGGGCACCTTAAAAAGATAAGGCATAGAAATCATAGATTACTGTATCGTCTCCTTGTGTAAAATCAAAAGCTCCGGGTCCATCTGTTGTTCCAGCAGCAAATGCAAACCCCATTGCAGCAGGGCATGTCTTTACTACCTCAGGAGCTCCTCTAGAAATAGTTACATTAAGATTGGAGAAATCTATATAGGCATGTCGGAAATCAACTTTCCCTTTAATCTGCTCAGATGCTCCATTGAAAAGATCTACAGCTTTTTTAAACTGTCTCTCGCCTATAATACGTGTACTTTCAAACTCATCAGGGTAACTGCATCGTCAGATTCAGGATGCAGTTTAGTGACCATGAAAACTTAGGTAACATCTGCATGCAATAAAGAAAACATGAGTATGAAGTAATTACCCAGGTCCTCGGCCATAGCATAATTGATTCTTCCCACCACATGTACTATGATTGAAGTCACAGGGTAGTCCAGTGTCTATACAAAACGCCCCAAATACATTTGGACTGACATCACCACAATTTGACTGGCAAAATGCAGACACAAATTTAGGCTTGTTAGCTTGCCGATGAGCAGCTCTCACACGTCTAGCAACACTTGAGGTTTTGGTTGCTGGTTTGCCAGGAAGAGATTGGAAGGAGGCAGCAATTTCCAATAATTCACGGTCTGTATCAATAAATAGTAAATGAGACAATAGAATTTGTTTATTATTTTCAAGTATGGTCATATCTATTATAAATACTGGCATCAGCGATCATCTGCATATTCCACAAACATTATGACTTTAATGATGGAAACCCCTAACAATAATAACTAAATGCACAGAATTTTCATAAAAGCCATGAAACTCTATGATTGTTTTAAGCACATATTACCATAGGAATTAAAAAACGAAAAGAAAAAAAAAAGGCAGTAAGCAAGTTAGTACAAACATCCAATGTAGCCAAGAGAAATAGATTGTTTCAAACATCAAAACCACAATAGAGCAATTCATGTTAAAAAATTTACCTCCACATGAACATAATGTTCACCACAACTGCTTTTGGAAAAGCATAGTCCAACAACCAAGAGAATGATTTGAGCTATGTTTAAAGACTTATGTTATTCATTGGTAGTTCATTTGCAAAACCATTTCAGGACATAATATCTACCCCATCAACATCATAGAGGAATCTAAGTAGTATCAGAATGTCAAATGTGGGATTAACAAGGCATGTAGACCAAGAATTTTGATGCTGTTTTATCAACACATTAATCCTGTCTCCTGAATCTATATGAATAAGGAAACAACCAATTTCATTAATCGAGGCCTATGGCGAGAAGCAAATTACAAGCTACTTACGATTATCATGAGGACTGGGAATTATGTTTGAGATTCTTCGGGGGATATCATCCTCTTCAAATGCAACAGAATGTGTTCTTCTCGTGTCTTTTTTCTCAAACCAATCTTCCATAAATCGTGCAGCAGCACCTTTATTATCCCCACTTACTAATGAGTTAGTACGACTCATGGAAGTCCCGTGAGTGGCAAACCAGTTGAAGCTTCCAATAGGACCCCACTCATCATCAACAAATTTTAAAAGAGTCATTTCTTTATCAACATCATACATATATTTGCTTCGCTCTGCAGCAGGATTATTGAGATAGGCACTGGGACTGCGATTGACACCAGCATCCAAGACCTCTCCTGCAAGTTGAAGAAAACATTATTAAGTAGATGTAGTAATAACGAGAGGGAGGAAGAAAATAGACTAATCATTTTATCACAGAACATATATCCAATAATTCAATGTAGAGAATAACTTGGCCAAAAACAGTTTAGCAAAAGAGATTTAGTCTTGCAACAACCTCATCACTATTTGTAAGCATGACACAAATTCCTCCATAGGCTTCTTTGTCATGCTGCATTTTTTTTTTCCCATTTATAATTTTAATTCTTGGATATTTAGGTCAGCAAACCAGACATGCACTGCGCTGCACTACATAGATTTTAACTAAATGATTCACACTTACAAAACCTTAACCATGTACTTACACATGCATTTGCAAGCAATCAAAATTATGTTATAGAAAGCTGTAGAAGAAGCCCTTTCCAAAAGCACACTATGCATATTCATACTTTAGATTGATAGTGAAAATAATAGAGACAGGAGAGAGGGAAAAGGGAAAAACACTCGCAAGCCAGAAATTATCCAAGACCGGTAAAAAGTTGTGGTATTAACTAGATGAAGCTGTCACTGACCCCAAAAAAGTGAAATAAAACCAAGCAAATTGGTTCCTTTCATACACTGGATGATGTTTGTGCACATACAAGTGTAAAGTAAGGATGGGGATTCTTTTCCTTACCCTTGTTGACAAATATTGAGCCTGGACGGAGATTCTCATGAGCCTGGATAATGCTTTTCTCAATGCCATCAACAATCGCATCAAATGACTGGGGCACAAATCCAAGAGATGTTACAAGATACACAACATATTGGAGATAACCCCCAGGACCAGCATGTGTGTGAGTTCCACTAATAGCTACATTCTTGTCAGTATACAGGTCACCATATCTGCCAAATAGAATAAAGTGAGATTTAGTCACTTTTGAAATCACTAACATGATTGTAAAGCCCTGTAAAAAAAAAATCAGCTAGTACTAGCAGAAACTGAAACAAAATTTCCCTAATAATCAAGCTACCATAGTTCCTGCAACTTAAAATAGTAAATTCTAATAAAAAGTATAACAACTATCTTGAGAGGTTACGCTATTCATCAATGGTACCTTGCTTTCAACCTCTCAATCACTTTGATTGTCACAAGTTGCGAACCCATTCCAGCATCAAGGTTTACAAACACTACCCGCTTACCATCAGGCTCTGCAACAATGAAAGTACGAGCTCGCAGCCTGAAGTGAATCCCAGATGCAATTTGGTCTAGGTTAGCATATCCCATCAGATTAACATCAGCTGCAGGACCGGTCATGTCATAGCTTCCAAGACCAATCAAGTAATTGGAATCGGAATATACAATATAACTGTTGAGCAGAACAAGCATAACAATGGCCCAAACTCGCATGGTTGCAGATGCCCTCCAAACATTCGCATGAGAGGGGAAAGAGAACTCCATCAACTCCAAGTAAAATGGAAAACAAATCAATTTCAAGCTTACCCAGTTCTTCTCATTTCCCTTCATCAAAGCAAACCGACTAAATGTTAGTTATTAAAATAAAAAAATAAAAAAAAAAAAAAAATATATATATATATATATATATATATATATATATATATATATATAGAAGTTTGAGAAGTACCCTTGATTAGTTACAAATCAATTACTGCAAAACAAGGAAATGATAGTCTTTGCGGGAAATTTCAGTTTATTACCACAGAAAAGCTACGATCTTTACATGAATAAGGCCATGCCTGAGCAGTTTAAGATGAAGAGAGTCCACTGTCGGTGCTTATAGTTAGAAAGGAATTAAAGCAGAGGAAGCAGGAAGAAATAGAGAAAACGGAAAGACAGAGAACCCACCTTCCATGGAGTAAGAGGAAAGAAAGGGACTGGCAATTAGCGAAGAAGCCAAGGCACCGAAGCGCTTGGGTGTTGGTCCATTGGGTATTCCTCCTCCCTGGTATTTGTAGCTTTCGAAAATATCCACTTCTCACAATTAAGAACTTTAGGAAAATACCATAAAAATTCGGTAAAGAAATTGGGAAAATACCCATAAAAAATTTAGTAAAAAAATAGGCATTTTATTTATGTAAGAATAGGCAGTGTTGAGAATTAAAGGGTGAGTGATATCTCACATCAGATAAATTAAAAAGAGGTGAAGGATATATATAATAAAGAGACTCATGTACCTAATAACTTAAACTTTTAGGTTGAAAGATAATGTTAAGTCTATAAAGTATATCTTTTCATAGGTTTATGTCTTAGTGTGTTAATTTCAACAAAAAGAAAATATGATCCCCGTTATTTGGGTATCTCTCCAGCCCAACATGCTAGAATGTGAAACTATTTATTCAGTGACGCGAAAAGAAGAATTTTTACTTAAATGTATGTAAAAAAATATTATTTTACCTGGTTTTTGTGCCATGTTTTCCCAATAAAAATTTTACCTGGCGTGCTATTATAAGTTTGGTGAGAGTTTTTAATGGTGCAATTCATGAAATTCTTTAATTTTATTTTTTTATTATTTTTTGGATTTACGAGCATATATTATTTTTTTATTTAATACAATTTAAATATTTTATCATCTAAAAATCTAAAGAGTTGTTTAATAGATGTATATCTTAATTTCTATCTCTCTTCCTTGTCTCTTTCCTTATAAAATGGCCTCGGATTTGCCTTATGCCCTCCTCACCTTTACTATCCACTGCCCTCACTGTGTGAAATGTCTAAAATGCCCTTACAAGCTTAAACAAGAGAAGTTTTCCCCTCCCTTGTCCCCCCCTCTCTCGTGGCATAGAAGCCATTGCAACCATAGTTACCCGTACAACAAAAAAAGACTATCTAGGTCCAAAAAATAATCAAAACGGCTCACTTCAGCCATTTGGTTGGTTATACAATAGATGTCTATAGCCATACAACGTTCCCTACGGCTCTGTACAACCGTTCCACCCTCTTCCCACATATTTCCACCATAAAACGGCTTTACATGGCCGTGTGAAGAAGAAAACGGCTCTCCATAGCCATTTGCTTCTTTACACAGCCTTATATAGTCGTTTCTCACCTCACTCGCTCATACCACCATTTCCATTTTTTCCAGCACTAATCACTCATTTTTCAATCATCTAAATTGATGAAAAATCTCCACCAAAGTGCACAATAGAGCTACGGCAATGCGAGAGAGAAAGGAAGGAATAACACTTGCAGCGGCGGGGTAGGGCTAGCGTTCCACGCAATGAAGAAGAAGAAAGTGTCATGGGTTGGAAGGGGGAGGCCCTGGGTGATGGGTATGGAGGGGTATTTTGGATATTTTGATAAATTATTAAGTGTGGGGGATGGTGGATGGTAAAGGTGCAGAGGGCGGAAGGCAAATCCCCCTTTTTCATCCTTTGCAACTATACTCTGATTAGATATTCCATTTTTTTTTCCTCTTTCATGTCACTGCCCTGTAATAGTGCAACCCATTCCTTATTTTATACAACTATTATGAACCCCTCCCCCAACTAAACTATGATGAATATTGTTGATTAACTTCATCACATGGACTTTGATATATTATCTAGAAGTTTTTTTTTTTTTTTCCTTTTAAAATTATATTAAACATCAATTAATTTAATTCAAGTTGAATAAAGTTAGAAATAAGGATAGAAATAAATTAAACTAGACCTAAATTTAAATAGATTAAATTACATAACAAATAGTTGTCTCAAGTTTAGTCTATGAACTTAAAATTGGTCAAAATTTATATTTAATTCAACATATTTATATAAATTTTAAGTATAAGATTAATCTATTTAGACCATGCAAAAAATGGGCTTATTAACTTAGTAGATTTTCATTATTAGACTTTTTGATACATGAGCTTAATAGAATTATTATTATTATCAACAATTTTTTTTTAATAGAATGGTAAATAAGAAAAATAAAAAGAGTTGGAGACTTGGAATATAACAGGAATTAACACGAGACGATTCTACTGGTTAAGAATAATTTCTCTTTTTTTTTATAATTATCAAAATATATTTCTTTTTTTAAAATATTAGGAAATGTATTCCTTCTTATAATGTCTCCCAATTCAATATTTAATGATGTTAGATCTCAAAAACTTTTCAGGCAGTGCCTCAGGTAACGATGTAGGGGCTAAATTATAAGAGAAAAAAAAAAAAAAAAAAAACTATAAAAACCGATGACCCATTAATCTAGTTAGCAGCATCTCTTTTAGTACTAAAATTTAATGTTACGGGTTGTATTCTCTTTTTCCAATTATTTGTATTTCTATGTAATAAAAAAATATATATAAAAAAATCTTTATGATAGTGACTAAATAATTACGCTTTTTTTTTTAAAAAAAAAAAGAAGACCTGCGGACCCCTTTTCCTGCATGGCTGCTACCTAACAATATTGTTAACATATGATATATACATAAGGAATTTCAAGAGCAATAATATCAATGTGTAGCAATAATACATAAGAAATTTCATATGGCTGGTAGGGACTACTTTAACTAAACTTGAGTATTAGAAATATATTATGGTAATATTACTTAATTTGAATTTAAAATATTATTTAATATCTAATATTATATCAAATAATTTTTAAAAACATAACATTAAAGTTTTTTATGATGTCTTCACACATTTCATGCTTATTATAAAAATTCATCCGACAAAGATAACAAACATAATATAATAGAGGACTAGCTCTAAAATCCAAATATGATCTGTAAGCACACTGGTAGGCTCAGTTTCTTTTGTCTGATTTCCTTTTATTTTCATTTACGGTCTTTTTCTTCCTCAATGAGAACTTGAACTTAACTTTTTCTGTATCAATACTATTATTTTATTTTATTTTGTAAGAATTGATTTGGACAAAACAATTTCAATTTTTTTTTTTTAAGATGATGACAAGAAGGGTTGTTGAACCTGGTGGCAAAGTTTTTGAAGGGTACTCAAACAACTTACAATTGTTAGGAAGAAATTTATGGCCAACTGAAAAGACTGCATTATGAATAATAAGAGTTTTAAGATATTTGAAGGCAGTACTACTCTATTGCACTTCTTCTGGTTCTGGCAAATTAAGCCTTATATTCTTTCAATGTTTTGAGTCTCCTTCAATAAAAGCAACAATAAGTATCATCAAATTTTACAACAAAGACAATTACTAGCAGCATTATTTATGCAATTGAACAAGTTAAAAAATGAAGAGTGGAACAAGAAAATTGATGAAGTAAAAATGTAAAGACATATCATTGAGCTCCATTTACTTGAACCGTGAAGAGAGGGAGACGAAGAGTGAAATAGTGAAATGCAGTCTGACAAACTAAAACAAAAATCTGCTTCCATATATACTTTCCTCCACCATGCATGACTGTAACTCATCTTGGGTTTGGAAGAAAAAACATAGGCTTAGAATTCAAGATAGACGCGGATCTAGAAATCAAACGAAGGAGGGGCAGAATAAGGGTTCCATTGATCAGCTAATAAAAATACAAAGGAAATGTAATTGAATAATTGTGTGAAAAATTAAAGGCAAATTACCATGTCTTAGTGGAATCAATTGCACAAGTTAAGATGAAGAGTGAGCAGAAGAAATGAAACCCAATAGTTGTTGCGTGTATTCTCTCTTTCCCGCAATGTCACGTACACTTTTTCATAGAAATAATTTTTTATGGCAGAGTAAAATAAAATTTTACTTTTTTTTACAGCTCAATTTTACGTGAAGAAAAAATTTACTCTCTTTGTCATATCACATAAAAGTCCATCGTAAAAGGGCAAAAAAAAAAAAAAAAAAAGAAATTTGAGAGGAGGGGGCCAGCACTACCAAATTTCTTCTCCGCAACGGCCTTATATGTTACCAATAAAATGAAAACTAGAAGCCCCCTGAATCCGTCCCATGGAACAGAGACTTTTGATTGATAGTGGGGTTTCAGGTGAAAACCTGAATTCAGACAACATATTTTGTGTTAAGAGTAAATCCTTTGTGTTAATGAATCTTAATATAAAAATTGAATAAGTAAAGGACATCAAAATTAAATTCAATCTAGTTATCATGTCTTAGCAGATATAAATGAAACAAAAAAGAAGTTTCTAGAAACACGCACGCGTATGCATGTCCACTGAAAATCCCAGATTTAAGGAAACACAAAATCAAACCTATTGTTAGAAGTAATAACACAGAAAAATAACAGCAGAAAATTCAGTGCAAACAAAAATGACAGCAGCACTACTTACAAAATCAAATCATAAACAATGAAAACTAACAACAATTAACAAGATAATAAAGTCAAAAGATGAGTTGATAGTTGCCTGGGTAGCATGGGTTGAAGCACGCAAAAGCGTTATCCTTACAAAGAAAATCCCTCCACTGCACTATTAGAATAAGATTTGATGTGTTTCTCTCCCAAGATACGTTAACCCGTTGGATCAATTGAGTGCAATAAGAGATTCCCGAACTAGTGAACACCAATACTCTTTAAATTTTAATTCAGAAGCAAATTGATGAAAAATAACAAGAAGATGTAGAGAAAAACGCTATTCAATGTGAATAAAGAAAGAGTAGGCAGCAGCAGATATAAGTCATTCATTGTGTGGGATTTTCTTCGATGTCTATATTTTTTAAGAGACTGTTGAGAATTATATATATATATATATATATATGTGTGTGTGTGTGTGTGTTGGTGTTAAGTGCTAACAGCCAGGTATTGTCCCTAGAGGTTAGGGCGAGTGGGCGTGCGAGCCGTCGAACCCAGGACCTTGAGGTTTTGTCCTCTTGAGTTAGTGGTGTGACTATTAGACTAAGAGGCACCTCTAGCCCAGCTGGTAAACACGCCACTGGGTGACGAGGACAAAACCCCAAGGTCCTAGGTTCGAGGCTTGATCCGACCATACTCGATAATCCTAACCTTTGGGGACAATACCTCTTAGAGGCTCTCTCTAAAAGGCGCCTTTTTGTTAGTGTTGGGTGCCAACAACCAGGTATTGTTCCCAGAGGTTAGGGCGAGTGGGCGCGCAAGTTGTCAAACCCAAGACCTTGGGGTTTTGTCCTCTGAACTAAGTGGTGTGACCACTTGAGCTAGGAGACCAACCTCGCCCACCTGTGAGGACAATACCTCTAAGAGGCTCCCTCTAAAAGGTACCTTTTTGTTAGTGTTGGGTGCCAACAGCTAGGTATTGTCCCCAGAGATTAGGGCGAGTGGCCGTGCGAGCCGTCAAACCCAAGACCTTGGGGTTTTGTCCTCTGAACTAAGTGGTGTGACCATTTGAGCTAGAGACACCTCTTAGTCTAGTGGTTACATCACTAACTCAAGAGGACAAAACTCCAAGGTCCTGGGTTCGACGGCTCGCACGCCCACTCGCCTTAACCTTTGGGGACAATTCCTGGTTGTTGGCACCCAACACCAACAATATGTAAACTCCTCATCATGAAACCTTAAGAATAGGTAAAAGGGCCAACATGCAACACCCACAACTATAACGTTCTAAACCCACAAAATCTCTAGAGCTATTTTTTTGATAACATAATCACTAAAAATAGCACAGCAATTATCTACTAAAATCCACCATCTCCTACTTTAGCTAGAAGAAAGAAAAATCCCTAAAAAGTAGGACAGATTCCTAACAAAAACTATCAACAAATACATAAAAGAATAAAGATAAATGTTGAAAACGAAATAATTATCAATAAATAACTTTTTACTTTAAATTTTAAATTACCTGAAAATATTTTCCAAGATTTGATTTGTAGAGTTCACTTTGAAGCCAAAGAATAAAGATTAATGTGCATCATCATCCCAGCTTCCTTGGCACCAGTTAACCCTTTCTGTTATCCTTGGCCCCCTTGGTCAGCTTCTTTGGCCTACCGTGTTGAGGGTAAAATGAAGCCAGTTGCTTAAATAGATTTACTGGATGCTAGTTGTTCATCAGTTTACCCTTTCCTTTATATCTTTGGCACCTTTGATTAGCTTTTTTGGTCTACCATGTTGAGGAGAAAATGAAGCTGGTCGCTTTAATGGACAGTGGAATTGAACATCCTCCATATTTATTTCTTGCTTGTTAGACGTGAACTCCCCAGTATTCTACTGTTATTTGTGGTAAATCTCTATATTTATTACTACAACAGATGTCCACATAGTTCCAATGATGTTCAAGATATCCATCAAGACCCTCATACTCGAAAATATCCCGTAGATCAAACAAGGCTACATGACCTCCCAAAATTCCATAACTTAAATTTTCCTTTTTACTTCGATATCATTGATGAAAATATGGATATCAAGTATCAATCCTTCAGTTTGAGACAGTATTCCCTTCTCCAATTCATTCAAACTTTTAGAGATAAAAGCTAAAGCAACAATAGGGAAGCTTTGACGAAACCAAAAAGAGACTTTCTCCTTTTTTCTTTTATGGTCAAACCATTCTGGAATTTTTGTTGCCGGCATCCTTTCTTGTAACATGTCGACCTCTTTGAATGCCTTTATGCACATTCACAAATGCTATATAAGAGGGATAAAAGAGGGATTGACTTTTGGGGAAAAAAAAAACTTAAAATAATACTATATAAATCATTTATAAATTTAAGATATAAGAGTGACAATTTTTATTTATATATAATCATCTAAGAAATATTTTTTATTGGTTATTAAATTATGATTGTGTATTGATGTGGGCCAAACCTCTCTTATGGGCCATAGGAAGTCCAAAGCCCAGAACTAATAACCCAGCAACTCGGAGGCCCAACAACCACACTTTCCTTTCGGCTAAGAGATTCTGTGTGGTACATTGGAAAGGAAACGAAAAAAATAAAAAAAGAAATGAGTATATAATAGAAAAGAAAAGAAATTATTTCTTTTATAATGTTTGGTTTATACAAAAAATTAAAGAAATGAAATATATATTTTTGTGTAAATATAAATTTATTTTTTTTAAAAAATTTTTTATATATATATATATATATATATATATATATATATATATATATATATATATAAATATTTTTATTTCTTAATTTGATTACTATAAATTTGATATTTAAAAAAATAAAATTAGACTTTTATAATATAATTTTAATTGTATAACTTTGATTTATATAAACTTTAATATAATTTTAATTTTATAATTATAATTATAATTTTTATAATTTAATTTTAATTTTATAATATAAAAAATTAAACTTTTATCAATATACAAAGTTATATAATGTAATTTTAATTTTATAATTTGAACTTTTTTGTAAATGAAAATCTCTTTTATTTCTTTTCTCTGACTTTCCTTCGAATTTAAAAGGAAAGTTGTAGCCTCCAAATTATGAAAAGTCATATCCTAAGAAATTGAACATTTTTTTACCTTAAAGCTACAAAACAGTACAAAATGAGAGAAAGTAAAACGCATTTATTTCCTTCTCTTTCCTTTTTTGCGTACCAAAAGAGTCTTTGCCCTCTACAACCCCACTGGCTTATAAATAAGGGAAAATAGCACACAGGGAGGGCAGATTCTTCCAAACACGCGAACCCCGTACAAACCCAACAACATGTATCTATAATACAAATTTTGAGTGTTTATGAGTGAGACAAGATGATAGAGCCAAAACTCTAATGACTTTCAGAAGTTTGAGTGTTTAACTTATAATGTAGCACATGTCTGTTTCTTTATTCGATATATAAAAATTAATTAATTAATTAAAACCTTGAGCTGAAAGAAACAAAACAAGCACCACCGTGCAGCGAAATTTGTTTGCGGGTCGTCCATTTTATCGTTTTTCTTGTTTTTAGTCGTTATTAAGAAATGAATGAAATAACAGTGCGTTTTCTTAAAAAACAAAAAAAGAATAAGAAAAATCAACCGGCCAAGATAAGAAATATAATATAATAATATTAATAGTGTCATTCACAAATCACACTGACTCCTAAAAACAACTTCTAAGATCCAAATATAATTTATAAACACGCCTTGTGGACTCACTTCTCTAGTTTGTTTCCTTTTATTTTTCATTCAAGTCATTTTCTTCCTCGAAACGTAATCATAACTTTTCCTTTCCGACACATGTACTATTATTTTGTTTGATTTAATAAGATTTGGAGACATCAATTTTATAATTTTTTAAAAGATGGAGTTAAGATCTTTTATTATTATTATAATTATAATAAAAATAATACAGTTTAATTTTATTAATTGTTAAATGCTCTATTATTGACATGCATAAAGTTAAAATAGTTTTATATTTGAAGGTAATTTTTTTTGAAGTTCAAATAACTAAAATATAAACCAATGAATATTTTAATTTTACCAATAAATAAAAAAGAAAGGAATGAATTTTTTGATAACATAAAAAAAAAAAATTGAAAATTAATATCTTACCAACATATTTTATGATGTTCTATTTATCTTATCAAAGGAGTGAAGCTAAAGAAGGGGAGTAATCAAAAAAAATATCAGAGGAGATTTTAACGAATAGCGCATTTTCTATAATCCTAATGGGTTTTCTAATAAGAAAAATAAATTATCTAAAGATTAGCACGAACAATCAAAGTGAGTAAAAAAAAATTAATGTTAATACTAATATATTTAATTTAACATTTAAGATTAACTAAATCAAGCAAATTTACTCATTTTTTTCCAAAAATAAAATAAAATCAAACAAATATTGATAGAAAACAGCAATGAGAACATTAATTTTACTGTCAATTTTTTTTTGAGAATTATGTGGATATAATAGATATAAAGAATTGGGAAGTACTAAGCTATCTCTATTTACACTTAATAGATAATAAATGGTGGTTACAATTACAAATGAAAGTTTATACAATTTATAAGAATTAAAATTATATTTCATAGGGACACGTGTTTGAGTTACAGCATCAATGTAATAAGAAGATTATTGTCCATTGAAGCTGATGTGGATTCTTAGTTTGGCAAATACAATAAGGAAAACATCGTGTCCCATAAATTGAATTGGCTTTGTTATTGTCTCTCTTGTTGTCATTGTAGTATTCTATGAAATTTCTTGGACATTTGATGACTGTCCACATAAAGTGGATATTCCCGAACCAAGAATTTCTTCTATCTTTCTAAACTCTAAAAGGCTTCTTCCCACATAAACCAAAGCTGAAGAGGTTTGATAGAAAAAGGGATAAAAAAAACAAACTGGTTTAATTCGTCATTATCTCTTCTGAGTACAAGCTAGCAAATACATAAACATATACACAAAGTTTTCCTATTCCTACTAATTACTCATCTTTGCTAGAAGACTATTTGGTTGGCCTGGATGTTGTTATTGGATTGAGCAGACCCACTACACAATCAGTAAGCCCAATACCAACTCATTTAGATATATTGTGAATTTGATTTATAACATTTCCTCACTGCTTCACAAATACCTTGTGGTCAAGTTGTAAATATGGGCAAACTGTCATGTTTTCTTAAAGATGAGTTGATAGTACCGTGGGTTGAAGCACGCAAAAGCGTTATCCTTACAAAGAAAATGCCCCCACTGCACTAGTAGAATAAGATTTGATGTGTTTCTCTCCCAAGATACGTCAACCCCGTTGGATCAATTGAGTGCAGTAAGAGATTCCTGAATTAGTGAACACCAATGCTCTTTAAATTTTAATTCAGAAATAAATTGAAGTAAATTAGCAACAAGATGCAGAGAAAAATGCTATTCAAGCTGAATAAAGAAAGAGTAGACAGCAACAGAGATAAGTCATTCTTTGTGTGGGTTTTTTCGATGTCTAAATTTTTTAGAGAGACTGTTGAGAATATATATACATATATATATAGAAACTCCTCATCGTGAAACCTGAAGAATGGTAAAAGTGCTAACATGCAACACCCACAACTATAACGTTCTAAACCAACAAAATCTGTACAGCTATTTTTCTGATAACATAATCTCTAAAAAATAGCATAACAATTATCTACTAAAATCCACCATCTCCTACTTTAGCCAGAAGCAAGAAAAATCCCTAAAAAGTAGGAGAAACTCCTAGCAAAACACCATCAACGAATACATAAAAGAATAAAGATAAATGTTGAAAACGAAATAATTATGAATATATAACTTTTCACTTTAAATTTTAAATTACCTGAAAATATTTTCCAACATTTGAATTTGTAGAGTGCACTTTGAAGCCAAAGAAGGCAATGATTAATGTTCATCATCATCCCAGCTTCCTTGGCACCAGTTAACCCTTTCTGTTATCCTTGGCGCCCTTGATCAGCTTCTTTGGCCTACCGTGTTGAGGGTAAAATGAAGCGAGTTGCTTAAATAGATTTACTGGCAATTTTCCCTTTCTTTTGTACTGTTGTGGGGAAAATGGAGCTGGTCGTTTTAATGGACAGTGGAATTGAATGTCATCCATTTTTGTTTCTTTCTTGTAGACATGAACTCCCCAGTATTCTACGGTCAGTTTAGGGGAATTTGGATTTGCATTTCTACAATAGATCTCCACGTAGTTCCAATCATGTATTAGAAATACATTGAGGCTAATCCAGTCCTTGTAGAAAACATATCCTATATCAAACAACCATGCATGACCTCCAAAAACTCTATCATAAAAATTCCCTCCTACTTTGATACCATTGATGAAAATGAGGACCTCAAGAAAATTGGATATGTATTGGCCGAAATCACTTAAATTTTCATTCTCCAATTCATCCAATCTTTTAAAGACAAAAGCTAAAGCAAGAGCAGGGAATTTGTGACGAACCCAAAAGGACACTTTTTCTCCTTTGTCATGATGGTCAAACCATTCTGGAAATTTTGTTGTCGGCATTTTTATGTTCAACTTGTAGACCTCTTTGAATGCCTGTATATACATTGGCAAATGCAATATGACTGAGTTTAATAATATGAAAAGTACGTTCCTTAACTAAAAAGAATAAAATGTGTGGGTGACTGAAAGAACTAAGTTCTTTAATTAATGCTGCCAACGTCTATCTTTATAAAGATGCAATTAATGCATGCTTTTATTTATATATATGGCTCATGCAAGAGTACTAAATTATTATTGCATATAAACTTCGTCCATCATTAAATAATTTAATATTACTTTCTGTGAAATTTTATTTAAATTCTTAAGTGCACAGGCTAAAACTTGGTTATTGAATTATGGTAGAGAAACAATTATTCTAACCTGAATCCATAACCTGCTTAATGATTCCGACGTTAATGATTTGCAGTATCTTGCGTTGACTTTCTGTAGATTCAGTGGAAGTTCTGGAATTTCTCTGAGATTCTCGCATCCAGAAACATCAAGACGGGTCAAATTAACAGCTTCTTTAATGCATGTTGGGAGGCCTTCGAGATCGCATCCAGGTAGGCGCAAAACACTCAAGTTTGGAAAATAATTAAAAATCATCCATATATCATCATCAGATAGGCAACAATTGTTCAGAGTCAAACGACGCAAAATTGGATTGCAGATTGCATGGATTTGTCTTAATGATTGACAGTCGGACATGTTTAGCTCCTCAAGGTGTGGCAGCATGAAGAATGTACGTGGTAGACATATGCAAGATCCCACATGTATCCGATAAAGACTTGTCAGAGTGCTAAAGGAATCGGGTAGTTCTTCAATGGCAGTATTAGAAAAAAAAGTTATTTTCAAATTTTCCATCTTTCCTCGAACATTTGGAAGGAATTCAAGTCCCGTGTTGTCAAGGAGAAGGATTTCAAGAGATGTCATGTGGATGTCACGTGGAAAATATTTGAGCTTTGAACAGCCAGTAGCATACAAGCCAACAAGCTTGTCATGAAATCCAACAGAATCATGAATCGTAACTAAATCTTTACAGTCTTGAAGGTTCAAATATTGTAAATTCGGAACTCCAGAAACGTCAGGTATTTGAGTTAGGAAATAGCAACCTTTGAAGTTTATTTGTGTCAAAATTTGAAATTCCTAAAAATTATAAATAAATAACAAATGAGTACTAAGGTAAGAAAGGTGAGGTTAGATGTAAGTTTTAATAATAATAATTTTAAAAAAAGCTCACCTTGAATGGCTTATCTAGTTGAATGTAGCTGCTAGGTAAGCTGAAGACAACAAGTTTCCTTGGATGAAAGTCTGGTGGCAAAGTTGTTGAAGGGTATCCATCCCACTCAAACAACCTTAAATTGTTTGGAAGATATGTAGGGCCAATTGAAAAGATTGCATTTCGAATAATGAGAATTCTAAGATTTTTCATCTTCGTAAAGGCCGTGCCACTCCACTGCACTTCTACCTGTTTTGGCGAATCAAGCTTTATTCCTTCAATGTTCTCGGTCCCCTTCAATAAAGCACCAATTAATAAGTATAATTAAATATCATCAAATTTTACAGCAAGGTATTATCTTCCCTAGTTAAGGAAATTAATATAAAGGTATGTCCTTACCATATTGTGAGTTAATACTTCGAGAATATCTTCATGAAACCATAATCTCGACCTTTTACCAGGTTCTATAGGTGAACTCAGTCTGATAATTTCCCGACCCATGTCTCTTATTAGGTCATGCATCCTCAGACAACCATTTTCGAGACTTATGAGAGATTTATCAAAAAGTATTCCAATACTAAACTGTGGGTAAAAATTACAACCATCTAATATCTTTTCAACATATTCCAATGTCTCCCTTTTGAAGAAACAAGCAATGTCTAGGAAAATATTTTTCTCATTTTCCTCCAAGCTATCATAGCTTATTTTTAATACTTCTTGAAGATCTCTATGTGGAATCATCTCATATTTTTTCAATGCACTTTCCCATTCGTCTAGTCTTTTACCAAATAAATCAGAACCTATTACTTTCAAAGCTAATGGATGGCCTTTAGCGTATTGCAATATACGCTTTGAAATATTCAAATGACTTGATGGAGGTTGCCTCATTTTGAAGGCATTCCAACTGAAGAGTTCAAGAGCTTCATAATCATCAAGCTTTTTCATTTGATATGTCCGTTGGATCTGATGAGCAGTTAGTAAATGTTTATTCCTTGTTGTTATAATGATCCTACTGCCACACCCAAACCAATCACAAGATCCGACTAACATTTGTAAATGCTCTAATTTATTAACATCATCGAGAACTATAAGAACTCTCTTCCATTTAAGCCTATTTTTTATTATTGAAATCCCTTCATTAACATTGGACACCTTGATAGATTTGTTCCCAACAGTCTTATCTAGAAGTGTCTTTAGAAGTTCTAATAAGTCTTTGCTATTAGATACTTCTTTAACATCATCAAGAAAACATGAACATTCAAATTGATTAACAATTCGGTTGTATAAGAGACGGGCTAGTGTTGTTTTACCTATACCTCCAAGCCCGTAAATCCCTAGCATGAGGGAGCCATTGTTATGCTCAATATCTAAAAGTGAAATTACTTCTTTCATGTGAAATTTAAGTCCAACCAAATTGGCAGCCACATGCAGATCCATTGGTTTTAGTTTTGCAAAAGCTTCTTCAACGATCTTTTGAATAAATTGAAATTCGTACCTGTCGAATTGAAAAACAGTGTTAAACATGTAAAAGCTAAAAAGATTGGTAGAGTAGCTTTTACACATAGAACTTAGAAAATAGAGAGGTGAGGACAAAAGTTTCAGATCACCCAAAGAAAACAAAAATAAGGTGGATATATAGTAAAAAGAGTGCAAGTCTAAATTACTTTAGACATTTTAAGTTCAAGCAATCTCACACTATATATTCCACGTTAAGAAAGATCAAGCCCACCCTCCCACACATCAAACATGGATTGAGCCACTGAAAGGACGATACACTATTGTAATAAAGGACAATACAAAAGCTTCTCATGACCTATTTTGATGCTAAAAATCTAATCTTGTATCCATAACAGTTAAACAAGTTTTGGTGGGGTTGGCAAAGTCACTTGGTGTCCCTTCCCTTATTTTGCTGCATGTTAGATTGGTTAGTCATGCATGATGGTGAAGTTAAAAATATTATTTTATAATATTAAAATCAATCAAAATTAATGAGACAGAACATGGGACAAGTTGGGAGAACTGATTTCGTCCAAGCAAAATAAATAAATAAATAACAAAATATTTCTTAAATCAAAATGTTGAAGTAACAAAATATTATTTAAAGCATATATATAAATAATAATATATGAAGACTGCAGGTTAGTAATTTACATATGTAATTGATGAAAAAAAAAAAACTATATTGTTGACATAAAACTATTTATCCAAATATGTAGAGTAGTTTATTTGATTCTCTTTCCTTACAAATTGGAACTATATATATATATATATATATATATACACACACACACACGATGAGCAAAATAGGAATCCCTCAATACTTATTATAAGACAGCTTTTAGAAGTTTTTTCATGATCTTTTATAAGTCGTTTTACATTTTTCATGAAAGATTTATTTATTTACTTTTTTTACCCTTAATAATGACTTTAGTAATCCTTTTTATGTTGTTTATTAGCAAGAAGTAATAAAACTTTCTTCCACGCTTGCAAGGCAAACCAATAGCATAGTGGTAGATCTTTGGAGTCTTCTATGTCTACTTTATTACTATTAAGTTTAATTATAATAAGTTAGAGTAAAATTTAAATGTTGCAAATTTTTTTAAAGAATCAAGAAAATCAATTGTCTTTCTTGATATGTGTAATTTGGTTAAACATGCCTTGTATCTGGTCCTCATTATAAGGCATGTTTAACCAAAGTATACGAGTTGATTTTCTTGATTCTAATAAAAAACAAAATTACAACATTCTAATTATTTCTCCATTTATTATTATTAAACTTAGTTGGTAGTGATAAAGTAGACATAAAAACTTTAAATTTTTACCATTTTGATGTTAGTTTGCCTTGGGGGTGTGGAAGAGGGTTTTATTACTTATCGGTAGTGAATAACATAAAATAAGAATGACTAACCACTATTAAGGGAACAAAAGAAAAAATAAATAAATGTTTCTTGAAAATGACCATAAAAAGTTTTTTTAAATTGCCTTGTAATAATAAGGACCAAAGGAGCTAATAAGGATAAGATGGAATATATTAATTGCTCAAAGGAAAAAGAAGGGAAAGAAAAAGAGAAAAAAAAAAAAAGCCATATATAAGTGCGGGAAATAACACACACCCTGATTTGAACTCCCATTCAGCCGAGGATATTGGTGTAATTAGTAATCTACAAACAATTTTTCCAAACTTTTTATACTATTTTGACTTTTGAGATAAAACAATTTATCCAATTTTGTAATTTGTTTGATTATCTTTCCAAGCAATTTTGAATAATATTTCTAAATATTATGCAGAAAAATCAAAGCCAGATTGCACGAAGAAACCAAAAAAGAATCAATGCCAAATATAAGTGGAGGCAATACTACATACCCTGCTTTGAACTCCCATCCAGATAAATTGGATGCTTCAAATAATGCTGATCTCCATTTTTCCACCTTATCCATCTCATCTTTGAACCTCTTTTCATGCTTAGCTATTGCTTCTCCATAGCTATTGATCTGATGTCGTATGGTTGAGGGTTTTACCTTGTAAAAGATTGGAAAAACAAGTTGGTTTTGTTTCTTCATGCACTCAAGAATTTTGACAAGTTCATCAAGACACCATGTGGAAGATGCATAATTTTTAGAGAACACAATCAAGGAAATTCTTGATTCTTCTATTGCGTTGAGAAGAGTTGGTGAAATCTGTTCCCCTCTTCCAAGTTCCTCTTCATCCATGAAGGTATTGATACCCTTTTGGCACAAAGCAAAATATAGATTGCCTGTAAATGCATAGCGGGTATCTCTACCTCTAAAACTTAAAAAAACATCATAGCTGGATTTAGGAGTGCGACAAGATGACTGAGCCATGACTGCAACGAAATTTTCAGAAGTTTGAGTGTTTAACTGGATGTAGCATAGGGCTGTTATTTTAATAGATATAAGTAAGAAGAAAAAAAAAAAAAAAAAAGTTGAGCTAAAAGCAACGAAACAGGCACCACCGTGCTACGAAATTTCTTGGTGGGTCGTCCCTTTGAAGGGGAAATTCCTAGCAAATAGTCAATATCGTTTTTATTGTTTGTATTTATTATCAAGAAACAAAAGAAATAGCATTGTAATTTTTTAATAAAAATTCCAGAAGCCCCACGATTCTAATGCTTTATTTTCAATACAAGTAACCAAAATTTCTTAAAATACCAATAAGGAATAGATTTAATCGAAAGGGTTATAAATGTAGATTCAAATTTTTGTTAAGAGAGATATTCATATTTAATATTTAATAATATTTCAAAAAAAATTCTCCTCAATAAAAAAAATACTTATGAGAAACTCTAAAAAAATGCAAAATTTCTCATTAACTTCCTGTTTTTGCCAGTGAAGCTTCCTAAACACAGTGCTTACATTCCTCTCACCATCAGCTCTTAATTTTCCATTTTTTTATTTCAAATTAAAAAAGAAATAAGTAAACCAAAACTATCAATTCCCAATTGAATTATACATATATATGTACACATAAGTTTCCATTCTATTTTAATTTTTGTAAGAATATAATGTATTCAAGTTGGCAGTTCACATCAAAAGAATATGTACAAATAATTAATCGTCAGTCAAATGGTGACACTGTGCATAGAATTGAAAGGTCGGCAAGGTCAATTTAATTTAGATCTAACAAAGTCACTTAAAATTTTAATTTCTTTCTGATTGAATACTCTAAAATGAGAAGAAGAAAATGTATAACATGTAAAGAATTCGATGAACAATAATGCATAGCAATATTATGATATTTAAGAAATTTCATGTGCTTATTAGCAATACATAATATGAAAATGATTTCTTGAAGAACGATGACTGCTAATATAAATTATAAATTGTTTCATCTAAAGCAAAACAATAATATAAGGTGTTCACACATCATCTTTATTTTTTTCTTTTTGGTATAGTAGGGCATAAATTTATTATTATTTTTTTTAATTTTATAATTAATTTAATTTAATTTAACTAAAAAAATTAAATAAAAACAAAATTTTTTTAATTATATTTTTTATATACATATAAATTTAAACTTAAATCAAAATTATTTAAACAACACTTACTCCTTTCCATTAACACCGAAGTGGTGTTCACACGTTATCTTGTCTTTTGTTCTTCCCAAGTTTTGTGCCTTGTAAAAAAGAAAGAGAAAAATCAGCCGACAAGATAACACCCACTTCTCAAAACAACCTCTAAAGTCCAAATATGATCTGTGAACACGTCTTGTGGGCTCACCAACTCTGATTTGATTTCCTTTTATTTTTCATTTCAGACTCTTTTCTTCCACAATGAGAACTCTTGTGGGCTCACCAACTCTGGTTTTATTTTTCTTCTAAAGTTGGACGGATTTGGAGGAGAAAGATTCTTCATATTTTCTCTTGTTTGCTTCACCGAGGGGAAGGGTGAGATTTTAATCACTCATTTTCCCTCCTTTCCCCTCTATTTTACTTTTTTTTTTACCATAATTAGGAGGGAGAAAAAATATATGTAAAGATTTCAACTTGTAATATTAAAGAATTCGAATTTGGATAAAGAAATTAATAAGAGTCTTGTTAAGAAAGTGAAAATTATTAAGTCAAATCTCACTCTTTTCTTTTTTATCTATTCACCGTCAAAATTAAAAGATTTTAGAAGGGAGAGAAACAATTACAATATTTAGACAAAAATATCTTTATATTTTATCTTTCTTTTTCACTTATAAAATTATAACAGTAAATTTATATATTTCTTTCCCTTCCATTCTCTTCCCTCCACTTATAAACCAAAACTAAACAATAAACACTTCTCCTCCATTAAAATCTCCCTCCTCCCGTGAAACCAAACACTCACTGTAGGTCTCCAAGTTGACCCAGAAAGCAAAGAAAAGTTTGCCAAGTTGAATTCATTGATCAGCTATCCCTCCATTATATATATATATATATATATATATATATATATATATATATATATGTGTGTGTGTGTGTGTGTGTGTGAAATTTCTCGGTCACTTACAATACAATATAACAAGGAAAGTGCTGCGAAATTTCTTGTTATATATTGCAAGAGGATATCTAAATTGTGCTGTTGACTTAAAATGACAGTTGCAATGACTTTCAAAACCGCGATGTTAAACCCTAAACCCAGGGTACAAGTTCAAATTTTACACATTGCCACTAGAGCGTAGCAAGCTGTTTGGATGAAATAAACAACTTCACAAAGAACTCTTATCAGCAACATAAAACATCCTCCTCAGAAAGTTGCTAGAACTAGAACTATCAATGTATGCTCCCATACACAATACTTTGAAAATTAATCTAGCGTCTCTGAGAGGAAATGAAAGTGTTTTCAACAAGAGTCTTCTCCTCCTGAAAAGATTGAGTAGAAGGATCAGAAAGATTGCATAATGGACAATACTGCGTAGCAATATTATGATACTTAAGAAATTTCATGTGCTTATTAGCAATACATAATATGAAAATGATTTCTTGAAGAACGATGACTGCTAATATAAATTATAGATTGTTTCATGTAAAACAAAACAATAACACAAGGTGTTCACACATCATCTTTATTTTTTTCTTTTTGGTATTATACTATTAATATATGTATGACACAAATTTATTATTAAATTTTTTTAATTCATAATTAATTTAATTTAATTTAATTAAAAAATTTAAATAAAAATGAGACTCTTAAACTCGAATCAAAATTATTTAAATAACACTAACTCCTTTCCATTAACACCGAAGTGGTGTTCACACGTTATCTTGTCTTATGGTCTTCACAAGTTTTGTGCCTTGTAAAAAAGAAAGAAAAATCAGCCGACAAGATAACACCCACTTCTCAAAACAACCTCTAAAGTCCAAATATGACCTGTGAACACGGCTTGTGGGCTCACCAACTCTGATTTGATTTCCTTTTGTTTTTCATTTCAGACTCTTTTCTTCCACAATGAGAACGTAATCTTGTGGGCTCACCAACTCTGGTTTTATTTTTCTTCTAAATTCTTATTACAGTGTTTGGTTGGAGGGATTTGGAGGAGAAAGATTCTTCATATTTTCTCTTGTTTGCTTCACCGAGGGGAAGGGTGAGATTTTAATCACTCATTTTCCCTCCTTTCTCCTCGTTTTTATTTATTTATTTATTTTTACCATAGTTAGGAGATAGAAAAAATATATGTAGGGATTTTAACTTGTAATCTTAGAAAATTCGAATTTGGATAAAAAATTTAATAAAAGTCTTGTTAAGAAACTGAAAACTATTAAACTAAATCTCACTCATTTCTTTTTTATCTATTCACCATCAATATTAGGAGATTTTGGAGGGAAGAGAAACAATTACAATATTTAGACAAAAATATCTTTATATTTTATCTTTCTTTTTCACTTATAAAATTTTAACAGTAAATTTATATATTTCTTTCCCTTCCATTCTCTCCCCTCCACTTATAAACCAAAACTAAACAATAAACACTTCTCCTCCATGAAAATCTCTTTCCTCCCGTGAAACCAAACACTCACTGTAGGTCTCCAAGTTGAAACAGAAAGCAAAGAAAAGTTTGCCAAGTCGAATTCATTGATCAGCTATCCCTCCATTGTGTATATATATATATGTGTGTGTGTGAAATTTCTCGGTCACTTACAATACAATATAACAAGGAAAGTGCAGAGAAATTTCTTGGTAGATTATTGTCCATTGACGCTGACATGGATTCCTAGTTTGGCAATATAACAAGGAAATTTCCTGGATATTGTTATTGTCTCTCTTGTGATTATTGTAGTATTCTATGAAATTTCCTGGACATTGGATGGCTGTCCACGTAAAGCAGATATTCCCGAATTTCTTCTACCTTTCTAAGCTCTAAAAGGCTTCTTCCCACATAAACCAAAGTTGAGGAGCTTCATAGGTTGAGAATTTAGAATTTGACATGAATACTATATATTGCAAGAGGATATCTAAATTGTGCTGTTGACTTAAAATTACAGTTGCAATGACTTCCAAAACCGCGATGTTAAACCCTAAACCCAGGATACAAGTTCAAATTTTACACATTGCCACTAGAGCGTAGCAAGCTGTTTGGATGAAATGAACAACTTCACAAAGAACTCTTATCGGCAACATTAAACATCCTCCTCAGAAAGTTGCTAGAACTAGAACTATCAATGTTTGCTCCAATACACAATACTTTGAAAATTAATCTAGCGTCTCTGAAAGGAAATGAAAGTGTTTTCAACAAGAGTCTTCTCCTCCAGAAAAGATTGAGTAGAAGGATCGGAAAGATTGCATATGCTAGAACCACTACCCTTTCAGTTCTATCTTAGCGTTTTGGTCCCACCAACTCTGCATCATGAACTGCCAACCGCCAATTGTCCTCCTCCGACTAAATATATGAATCTTGATAAAGCTAGCTAGTAATCTGCAACCAGGTTTCATAATCTCATAAGAAAAGAGATCAGTGAGAAACTCAGTATTTAAGCTTAATTACCAAAGCATAATCATTATTACTTAGAATAAGAATAAACTACGAAACGAACTGCATGATTTTGCTAAACCAATCACCAAAGTTAATACTGGAATCAGGATGACAATATATATTACATAAAGAATTTCATCCACAATAGTACCTAACCCGATATATATAATTAATAAATAAGATATTTCAGTTTTTTTTTTTTAAAAAGATTTTCACACATTTCAATCTTCTTTAATAAATTCAGCAGGCGAAGATAAAAAACATAATACTGTAGGGTCATTCACAAATCACACCAACTCCAGAAACTACCTCTAAACAAGGAAATTGGTTGTATGTTTCGTCTAGAACAAGTCTTCATTGAATAACATAATTTAAGGAGCAGCTCCAATAATTAGGACTTGATATCATCCTGCTGACTGCATAAATGACAAAAAGTAATTAACAACTAAGATGTTTGATTGATAGTGGGTCTCGGGTGAAATCCTGAATTCAGACAACATACATCGTGCTAAGAGTAAATCCTTTGAGTTAATGAATCTTTATATGAAAATTGAATAAGTAAAGGACATGAAGAGTACTTTCAATCTAATTATCATGATATAAATGAAACAAAAAGTAAATTTCCACAAACACGCACATGCATGCATATCCACTATATAAATCCAGATTTACGGAAACACAAAATCAAACCTATTTGCATTCGTAGAGTGCGCTTTAAAGCTAAAGAAGGCAATAGTTAATGTGCATCATCATCCCAGCTTCCTTGGCACCGGTTAACCCTTTCTGTTATCCTTGGCGCCCTTGATCAGCTTCTTTGGCCTACCGTGTTGAGGGTAAAATGAAGCGAGTTGCTTAAATAGATTTACTGGATAGTAGTTGTTCATCAGTTTACCCTTTCCTTTATCCTTGGCACCCTTGATTAGCTTTTTTGGCCTAACATGTTGAGGAGGAAATGAAGCTGGTCGCTTTAATGGAGAGTGGAATTGAACATCCTCCATATTTGTTTCTTGCTTGTAGACATGAACTCCCCAGTATTCTACTGTCATTTGTGGTAAATCTATATATTTATTACTACAACAGATCTCCACAGAGTTCCAATGATGTTCATGATATCCATCAAGATCCTCATACTCGAAAATATCCCGCAGATCAAACAAGGCTACATGACCTCCCAAAATTTCATACCAGAAATCTTGCCTTTTTACTTCAATACCACTGATGAAAAGATGGATATCAAGTATCAATCCTTCAATTTGAAACATTATTTCATTCTCCAATTCATTCAAACTTTTAAAGACAAAAGCTACAGCAGCAATAGGGAAACTTTGACGAAACCAAAAAGAGACTGTTTCTCCTTTCTTTTGATGGTCAAACCATTCTGGAATTTTTGTTGCTGTCATTCTTACTTGTAATATGTCGACTTCTTTGAATGCCTGTATACACATTCACAAATGCAATATGATGGAGTTTAAAATAAAAGTTCCTTAACTAATTACTTTCTAAGTGCGAAAGGAATAAAATGATTTTGGGAAAAAAAAAAAAAAAACTTAAAACAATGCCATTTAAATCGTTTATAAATTTAAGATATAAGAGCAACAATTTATATTTATATATAGTCATTTAAGAAATAATTTTTTATTGATTATTGAATTTTGATTATGTATCTATATCTATCGATAAATCTTATACTATCATATTTTCTCTCAAATTATAGTTAAATGCTTAAAACTAAAAGGGCAAAAGTTAATGCATAGTTAGATAAATATAGAATTGAGAAAAGTAATCAAACCTGACTCCATAGCCTGTTTGATGATTGTGAAGTTAGTGACTTGCAATTTATTGCCATGATTTTTTTGTAGATTTGACGGAATTTCTGGAATTTCTCTAAGATACTTGCGGTTTTTAACAGAGAGAAACCTCAAACTAACAGCTTCTTTAATACAGGTTGGGAGGCTTTCAAGATTGCTTCCATCTAGGCTCAAGAAATCTAAGTTTGAGAAACAGTTAAAAACCATGTGTAGATCATCTTCAGATGGCATACAATTGTCCAAACTCAATGTTCGTAAACTCGGGCTGTTGATTACATCAACTTATCTAAATGATTTTACAAGTTGAGGACAGTCTTCCATATGTAGCTCACAAAGGCGTGGCATAATAAATAAAGTACTTGGTAGATTTTCAAGATATTTGCAAGACGCCACGTCTAATTCTGTAAGCCCTGTAAGACTACCAAAGGAGTCAGGCAGTCCTCTAATGGCAGTCCCATTCAAACGAATCTCAGACAAATTTTCCATCTTTCCCAAAACATTTGGAAAGAATTCAAGTCTTTTGCATTCACTCAGGTCAAGGCATCTAAGAGATGTCATGGAGATGCCACCAGGAAAATATTTGAGATTGTAACAATTAGAAGCGTAAAAATAAACGAGCTTACGAAGAAATGCAACCGAATCATGAACCTCAACTAAATTTATACATCCATCAAGACATAGTTTCTGTAAATTTGGAACTCTGGAAACATCAGGTATTCGAGTTAAGAATTGACAATCTCGGAAATTCATCTCCATCAAAAATTGAAATTTCTGAAAATTATAAATAAAATAAAAAAGAGTAATAAGTGGCAAGTTTTAATAATAATAATAATTGAAGAAGAAGAAGAAGAAGAAGACGAATTTGTACCTTGATTGGTTTATCAAATGTGAAGTAGCTGTTAGGTGACTTGAAGGCAACGAGTTTTTTTGGATGAAAACCCGGTGGCAAAGTTTTTGAAGGGTATCCCATCCACTCAAGCAATCTTAAATTGTTTGGTAGATATTTAGGACTAGTTGTGAAGATTGCATTTTCTATAACAAGAATTCTAAGATTTTTCATTTTTTTAAAGGCAATACCACTCTAGTGCACTAGTTGCGGTTTAGGTAAACTAAGCATTATTCCTTCAATGTTCTCAGTCCCCTGCATTAAAAGCACAAACAGGTATCATCAACATATTGTCAAAATTTATAGCAAGATATAATACTTCAAGAACATCTTCATGAAACCATAACCTAGATCTTTTACCAGGTTTTAAAGGTGAAATCTGTCTAATGATTCCTCGACCCATGTTTCTTATGAGGTCATGCATCTTCAATTTATCATATTCAATACTTATGAGAGATTTATCAACAAGTACTCCAATACCAAATTGTGGGTAGAAATCACAAGCATCAAATATCCTTTCAACATATCCCAATTCCACCCATTTGAAGAAACAAGCAATGTCAAGAAAAATATTTTTCTCATTCTCCTCCAAGCTATCATAGCTTATTCTTAGTACTTTTAGAAGGTCTCCATTTGGAATTCTCTCATATTTATCCAACGCTGATTTCCATTCGTCTATTCCTTTACCAAACAAATTGGAACCTATCACTTTCAAAGCTAATGGTAGGCCTTTAGCGTAATGCACTATACGATTTGAAATATTCAGATGAGTTGATGGAGGTTGTCTTGTTTTGAAGGCACTCCAACTAAAGAGTTCAACAGCTTCATTATCATTCAGCTCATTCATTTGATATGTATTTTCAATCTGATGAGGAATTAGCAGACGTTTATTCCTTGTTGTTATGATGATTCTACTGCCAGGCCTAAAACAACCACATTCTCATGCTAACTGTTGTAACTGCTCCAATTTATCAACATCATCAAGAACAAGAAGAACTCTCTTACATTGAAGTCTTTCCCGCATTATAGAGATTCCTTCATAAACATTGGACAACTTGACATATTTCTTTCCAAGAATCTTAGCAAGAAGTATCTCTTGAAGTGCCAATAGGCCTTTGTTATTAGAGACCTCTCTAACATCAGAAAGGAAACATGAACATTCAAATTGATCGGCAATCAAATCATATAAAGCACGGGCTAGTGTTGTTTTACCTATACCTCCAGGCCCATAAATTCCAACCATGAGGGAATCTTTGTCAGTCCCAATAGCAACAAGTGAGTTTACTTCTTTTAAGCGGAATTTGAGTCCAACTAAGTTATCATCCACGTGTAAATGAATCTTTGAATTTAGTTTTGCAAAGGCCTCTTCAATGATCATTTGAATAAATTGAAACTCATACCTAGCAAAATGAAAATCATTGTTAAAAAGTTAAAGCTAAAAATATTGATCAGTAACTTTCTTACGAGTTTGCTTCGGTTTATATGGGAGGACAGTGCAATGGTAAAACACAGGAGAGTATAAGCTGAAATAGAACTCCGATATCAAACTTTTTTTTTCAAACTAGAGGAAGTGTAATAAAATGTACTGTTTTTTTATATACTAGATTACTCTATAAATAGCTGTTACTAATAATAGTCCAATTATTATAATATGTTTGATGATAAAAAATAATCAAGTTTTGTAGCTGACTGAAATTATCCCAACAGTTAAACAAAGTCCTGTGAAACTTGAATTTGAGAAAGATGGTGTACCCAAGTAAATATACGGAGAATTATCAAACTTCAGCAGAGGATATTGGTGTAATTAGTAATATATAAACAAATTTCCAAACTTATATATACTATTTTGACTTTTGAGATTAAACAATTTATCCAATTTTGTAATGTGTTTGATTATCTTTCCAAGCAATTTTGAATAATATTTCTAAATATTTTGCAGAAAAATCCAAGCAAGATTGCACGAAGAAACCAAAAAAGAATCAATGCCATATATGAGAGGGGAAATAGCACATGCCCTGTTTTGAACTCCCGTCCAGATAAATTAGATGCTTCAAACAAGGCTGATCTCCAATTTTTCACTTTATCCATTTCATCTTTGAACCTTGTTTCATGCTTACCATTGCTTCTCCATAGCTATTTAATTGGTGTCGTATGGTTGAGGGTTCCACCATATAAAAGAATGGAAAAACGAGTTGTTTTTGTTGCTCCTTGCATTTAAGAATCTTGTCAAGTTCATCAAGACACCATGGAGAAAACGCAAAATTTTCAGAAAAGACAATCATGGACATTCTTGATTCTTCTATTGCGTTGAGAATGGCTGGTGTAATTTGTTCCCCTCTCTGAAGTTCCTCTTCATCCATGAAGGTATTGATACCCTTTTGGCACAAGGCAGAATATAGATGGCCTGTAAATCCATAACGGGTATCTTTACCTCTAAAACTCAAAAAAACATCATACTTATACTTTGGGTTATAGGTGGGATAAGATGTGAGAGCCATGACTATAATGAGCTTTCAGAAATTTGTGTGTGTCGGAGAGGGCTGCTTGTGGCTTTACACATAAATAGAAAATTGTGAGCTCAAAGAAATGAAACAGGCACTAAGGAGAAGCGAAATTTCTTGGTGTTGATGTGGGTCCTTATTTTATTCGACAATAAAATGAGAAGTCACCTTCCAATATTCAATCGCTTTATTATTTTTTATAAAGCTATAAAATTTCTTAGAAGTTTGATGGATCTTTATTAAACCGGAAATTCCGGCGCCGAAAGTCAACAATGTTCGCCATGAAAGAAAAGGCACTGTTTTCTTTCTATTTCTTTTATTTTTCTTATTATGCGAATCTTCCAAGTTACGCAAATCTTTAAGCACTAACTATAATACAAATATAATAATATTAATAGTGCCATTCACAAATCACACTAACTCCTAAAAGCAACCTCTAAGATCCAAATATGATTTGTAAACACGCGTTGTGGACTCACCTTTTCTGGTTTGTTTCCTTTTATCTTTCGTTCAAGGCATTTTCTTCCTCAGAACGTAATGATAACTTTTCCTTTCCTACACTTGTACTATTATTTTGTTTGATAATTTTTTTTTAAAGATAAGAGGAAAACTCGTTATTATTATATAAGGACCAGAGAAAAACCCGTTATCGTTATGAGTTTTAAAGAAGATTTTAATATTTTAAATTGAATTAAATAAATTATTATATTTTAAGTTAAGAATAAAAATATTTTTTATTTATAAAAAAATTATTTTGTTATTAATTTGAGATGTAAAAATTTATTTTAATACATTTAAAAAGTAAATATTTTAAAAAATTAAGGATAGTGTGATAGTAGGAAAGAATAACAAAAAAAAATTCTAAAGATGATAGAGATAAGATCTTTATTATTATAATAAAAATAATACAGTTTAATTTTATTAATTGTTAAATGCTACATGCATAAAAGTTAAAATAGTTTTATTTTTAAAGGTAATTTTTTTTGTTTTTTGAAGTTCAAATAACTCAAACATAAACCAATGGACATTTAAATTTTACCAATAAAAAAAAAATAAAGGAATGAATTTTTTGCTAACATAAAAAATTAAAATTTGAAAAATAATATCTTACCAACATATTTTATGATGTGCTATTTATTTTACCAAAGCAGTGAAGTTAAAGAAAAGGTGAGTAATTTAAAAAAAAAAAAATCAGAGAAAGAGATTTTAACGAATAGAGTATTTTCTATAATCCTGATGGATTTTCTAATAAGAAAAATAAATTATCTAAAAATTAGCACGAACAATCGAAGTGGGTAAAAAAAAAATTAATGTTAATAATAATATATTTAATTTAACATTTAAGATTAACTAAATCAAACAAATTTACTCATTTTCCAAAAAAAAAATAAAATAAAACAAATTTAGATAGAAAACAGTAATGACAACAATAATTTTACTCTCAAAAAGATCTTAAGAATTATGAGGATATAAAGAATTGGGAAGCTCTAAGCTACCTCTATTAACACTTAATAGATAATAAATGGTGGTTAAAATTACAAACGAAAGTTTATACAATTTAAAAAGATTAAAATTATTTTCTACATAAACACGCGTTTGAGTCAAACCATCAAAGTAATAAGAAAAGTGGCAGCAAAATTTCTTGGTAAATTATTCTTAATTTGGTAATACAATAAAATAAGAAGTCAGCTTCCAATATTCAACTGCTGTATTATTTTTCTACGAAACTATGAAATTCTTTAGAAGTTTTGATGGATCTTTACTAAAGCGGAAATTCCGGCACCAAAAGTCAACAAAGTTTGCAATGAAAGAAAAAGCAATTTTTTTTCTTATAATAGGAATCTTCCAAAGTTACTCAAATCTTTAAGCACTATCTACTAAGTGGTGAGTTGGTGTTCATACACAGAAAGTTGCCATTTTCATATCCTAGTCTGTTAATATCACACTTTATTTAAAATCTGAATATAATAAAAATTAACTTATCCTAATTTAATATATTAAATATATGTAAATTTCAAATGTTTTATATATACATCAAGAGATTTTATGAAATTCTCATATTAAGTAAGTATAACTTAGTTTATATTATCAGATAAAATAGTTTATATTATATTTAAGCATTGAATGATGTGACATTAATAAATCGAAATATGAAAATAGTGGTACTTATAGTTTTCTTCTCTGACTTTATATTTAATTGAAATCAGAATGATTCCATTAATTTTAAACACATTTTATATGCTGCATTTGATAACACCTATATACTTTTCTAAGTCACAGCTGGTATGTATCTACATACACAGACACGTCAGAATATTAACAGAGTGCTGACTTTTCTTTTCTTTTCTTTTCTTTTTTAAATTTATATTATTTATGGGAAAACATTTGTGATTTTCTCCTCATAAAATTATTGACTTGATATTTTTACACAAAACTTTTAAAACTTTCCTTAATAAATTTTAATTGCATAAAAGAAGCCTCTCGTTAAAACTAATGGTGTAATCAGATTATAGTGAATCTTTTTTTTTTTTTTTTTAATTTGGTCATTTAATCCAATCGTATCTATTCTCAAAAATTCATCAAATTAATTTGATTATTGAGGAATTATTCGAACCAATCCCATCCTTACTGAAATAGTTTGAATTGGATTGGTTTAATCAATTTTTGCAATTCAAGTATTTAACCACAAAATAAAAATAAAATTAGTTGTCCACAAAAAAAGAAATAAAGAAATACTATAGATGGTTGAGCTAGAAAATCATAAATGTCATATGGGAATGGAGGAAGAACCAATACCAATAAAGTTGTAGAATATGTATCATCTCAATGTCTAATTTCTAAGATTAATTGATTTAATCAATTGTTACTAAATGTCAATATCTTTAATTGATCTTGTTTAGATAATTAACAATATTCACAACTAACCTAAAAAAATTAGGTTAAAACTTCAATAAACTTAATTACAAAACGACTTAGTATTATTAAATTGGTTTTTTTTTTTTTTAAATTTAATCCAATCAATCTAATTAAATAATTGATTTTGAGTGATTTGGATTGAATCAGTTTGATTGAGCTCGCTGCTGCTGCTGCTTCTCCGGCTTGCATGAACTTCCTCCACCGGCAACAACAACCACCATGCCCACCACCTACTCCTCCTCCGTCAACCGCCTAGGCTCCAATCTCATTCTCGATCATCTGGCCTCCTCTGATTGCGAAATCGAAGCCATTAGGGAGGTCAAGAACCAAATCATTGCCAATCGAACCTAGAAGGTCTCTTACATCAATCTCGGTGCAGTTCCCGCGCTTGCTGCTATCCTCGCCTAGGCTGACGCCAATTCCGATTGCGCCTCCAACCTCATAGTCCAATCAGCAGCGGCACAAGGCAGCTTCACCTTTGGCGTTGAAGCTGGCGTCCTTGCTGTTCTCGATGCCGGTGAGTTCCCTCATATGTTTAGGCTCCTCTCTACTTCCGATGGAAAGGTAATTCCGATCAATTTGGAATGGTTTCATGCGTAACATTTCTGTTTTGGTTTGCTGGATTTGTTTAATGACCCAATCGCACTGCTATGAATCAGTAGGATTATCTCCTGAATGTGATCAGTGTTATCTGTTGTCCTATTCATTTTATATATATATATATATTGGTTGATAGACTGTGGATTACTTGGTCCTCACTTTGTATAAATTATATAGTTTTGATAATTGACTGGCCTGGGGATTTCATTTCAAAATATTTAAGTAGTGATCTTAACTAACCAGAGGTACACTTAAGGTGTTACATGTGAAATTTCTGCCTTCTTGTTCTTCTTCACCGCTATAACTATAAGAAGTTCATCTTTTTAGATAAGATTCATTATTTCATGGGAAAATTCCTTCTAATAGAATCAACATTAGGATTTTAGTCCTTCACATTTTTAAATTGTTTTGTTAAGAAGGGGGATTTTCCATACGTATTTCCTCTATTTTGTAAAGGATACTGCTTGTTACATGTACAACAATGAAAAGTATTTACATTTGAAAAGACGATAAAGAGAATTCAAAAATGGTTGTAGGGTGGAGTAAAAATTGAATGAATGAAAGTGAGCGACCAAGGGTTGGTATTGTTGGCTCTACTCTATTTAATAAAAATAAAGATGAATAATAAAATATAAAATTATGGGGTTAGTTGTAGGGCTCCATTTAAAAAATTTTGGGTTGGAGTAAAAAATTGGTTTAGTTGAAGTAATAAAAATGATGTGTCCTTATGAACAATGAAGAACTGTGAAAGATTATAACATATATATGCATTTTACCAACTCTCAATGAGTTGCTTGGATGGAGATGCCCAGTGAAATAGGTGTCTCGACCAGTAAATCATACATTCTCATTTTGGATTTCACATTGTTTCATTTTTAGTTTATTTTATTTTCGGATAAAGGAGACATTAATATAGGAGAAAAAAAGAGATAAAGAGATGGAGGAAAAAAGGACTCTCCACCAAAAACATAAACAAATATAATGAAATCTAAACCGAAGAGGCTAAGAACACCTGCCCATTGGTTGAAACTGACAAGGAATCTATCAAGGCTACTTGGCATATGAGCTGGAGAGATAAATATCTGTAAGTGAATATCACCTCTTTTGAATGTTAGTTTTATGTTGTATATATTATTATGTTGTACTCTCTGCCTTTTTTTCTCCCCTCTAAAAAACGGTTTTTTTCCCATTGATGCTCTTATTTTGAGCGCCATCTAATCAACCTTGCTCCATTTTATATCAGGTTGCAGATGCTGCTGTACATTCTCTAAGGATGATTTACCAGTCTGAACTAGCTCCAAAGTATGATTTTTTTTTTTTTTCAAAAGGAAAACATGGAAGTCCTGCTTTCCTTATTGAAAAGTGAGAATGTAAATCTTGCCGGACTAGGTGAAAGTATTGTTATTCAGTCTTGTGAGACAAGTTCAGAGCAAAACATATTATGCCATGCTGGTGCTATGGGGAAACTTTTTAGCCTCCTTGATGGTTCTCTAAGTCAGCTAGATGCTAGTTTAGAGTCCTCAGCTGCGATTCTTAAGAATAATCCAGAAGCTGTCACTAAATTTGTCGACCTTCAGAGTGGAAGTGCTTTAAGTTCCATAATTGAATTAACTAAAGATAGATATCCTCAGACAAGATTATTGGCCTGCATGTGTTTGATTTGTGTGAAAAATTCTTCATCTTGCTATCTTCATGACATAGGCATTAAAACCAAATTGGTATATATTTTGCTCAAGCTCCTTGATGATCCTGGTCAAGTTGGAGATGAAGCTTCTTTTGTTCTTTCTAGTTTAATTGTGGAGAAGGAAGATTTACAGAAGCTACTATTTGAGGCAAATGCTATTGTTGATAAGGTCTACAATCACTCGCAGAAGAGTCCTTTAAATCCCAAACGTCTTGAAGGGATATTGCTGGTCTTGGCTGATCTTTGTTCAAAATTGGAGTGCTGCAGGTCTAGTTTCTATGATTGCAGGTTTGTTATTTGTTGAAGACTATTTCTCTATCTATTACTACATCTCTGATATTTGCTGCTAGTAGCCATTAATGTATATTTTCACATACATTATTACTTTTGTGGGTGTAAAAATAATTTTAAGGCAAAAAATTATAAAGAAAAAATTCAGGTATTCTAGTAAGTCATTATTCAAGGGTTTGGTTTCTATGAGAGGGTGCACAGAACCCTGTTGCAGGATGAAAGGCAACAGGAGATGCATGATTGGTGGAATGGTAATGGAGCAAGATATAAATTTGGAACTCTGGCACTATCAAACTTGGAATTAAATTTTTCATACCATCATTATTATTGTTTTTGTTTACTCTTTCTTTTCCAGTGTTAAATTTCCGATTTCAGACATGTGATTGTAGTAGTTTGTAGAACTGGTGAGAAGCATCTGTTTGTTATAATAATTTTTATTTCTGTGTACATCTTCACATATATCCAAGTTTATTTGCAATTATTTTCCAGAACATTATAGTACGACTGTGTCTTACTGATTTCAGGGGTTTTCTTAGAACCATTCTCGGGGTGCATTTTGCATATAATTTTACAAGTCAAAAGTTTTAATTGTTTTCAATGGATCAATATACTTTTTCTTTACTAGCAATGCTTGCTTAAGTTTTTGTATATGGAATTATTCATGAAAATGAATCCTTTGTGGATAATTTCTGCTGTAAAAATTAAGCTTGAACAACTTATGTATGGGATATTAGTTTACCTATAACTAAGCTAATTATGTTACAATTACTGGTCGCTTAGATCAGAGTTTTGCATCACATTAACTAGATTGTTGAGATGATGCTATGGTTGTTGGTGCTGAATTTAATCATCTGTTGGTGGTAATGAATTTGAGCATTATTAGTGCTACTATGGCATAGCATCCCAAGTTTGGACATATTTGAATCCAATGCTACAATGTACGTGTTAATCAGTAGAGTAGAGCAAATCTTGTATAATGTATTCAGATACTAAGATCATTTTCAATTTTTAAAACTTTCTTGAACACAGGTCTTGTGTTCAGTAGTTGATGTCCTAACTCATCATAATGCCAAGGTCCGTATTGCAGCTTGTGTCACTCAATCAAGGTCTGCAACATGGAACAACGCATGGCACTTGGTTTCTCTTTATGCATAGCTTATGTCTTATAAAATGCCATTCAGAATATGAGTGCAAGCCGTTTTATGAATGAAAAGATTGTCATTCCTTTGGTTAAACTTCTATGTGATATCTCTACTTCTGTCCAGGTATGTACTTATTGCTTTCATGATTTTCGGTTTCATGCATCAGGAGGTGTGGGAAGCAATTGCTTATCTTATATGAAGGATATGAATCTAAAAAATTAGAGCTTTAGAGGTACAAGGTCAAAATTGATCTTAATAAATATCTGGTATATTATATAATTTTATGTTATATATGCTGTTTTCAGGATAGTTTAGATGGTTTTCTTACACCTGATCCTGTTAATAATATGAATGGCGCCAATTATTGCTGAGAGATGTTTTAAATTCAGTGGTGTCTGACCAACTTGTCTTTATCATTTCCTTGATGATTAGGATGACAAAACAGACAGTCTTTCCTCACAGCATGTGATTCAAAAAAAAAAAAAAAAATCCACAAGGACTCATGTCATTTATCTACTATTTTTGACTATTCATTCTGTGTTTGTACCACCAGCATAAATGTACATGTTTTGGATTGTTATGATATTGTACTGTTGAGGTTATCAATATCATCATTTATCCAATATTTCAGCTTTCCTGCAATGCATACTCCTTTTGAGAGTGTTCTTTTCAATATGATATCATGAAAACCTTAAGGTTTCATACTAAAGTTGAAAACCTTGCAATGGAATCTTGCTATGGGTTTTTTGGACTAATTGCTCTGCTTGTATTCCATCATTGACTACTATGGATTTTTTGATTAGAAAACACGACATATTTGACTAACTTAAGCATTGGTATTTAGTAGCGTTTTTGGGACTAGCTACTCCGTTTCGTGTTCCATCATCTACTATTTTGTTATAGCATTTTTGAGATTAACTGCGCTGCTCCACTCCGTATTCCATCATTGATTGCCTTTATTTTTCTCTCTTTGGAGTAGCGGTGGCTCCGTCCTCTACTATCTCGTTATAGCGTTTTTAGGACTAATCGCTTTGCTTGTGTTTCATCATTGACTACTATGGATTTATTAACTAGAAAACTGCATATTTGACTAACTTAAGCATCATTATTAAATAGCATTTTGGGACTAGTTGCTCCGCTCTGTGTTCTATCATTGACTACTATGGATTTATTAACTAGAAAATTGCATATTTTTCTAACTTGAGCATTAGAATTAAATAGCATTTTTGGGACTAACTGCCCCATTCTATGTTCCATCATTGACCACTATAGATTCATAAACTAAAAAACTGTATATTTGACTAATTTAAGCATTAGTATTAAATAGCTTTTTTGGACTAACTGCTCTGCTCCGTGTTCATTATTGCCTATGGATATTAACTAGAACACTGCATGATTGTTCTGACTTGTTATAACTTGAATAAGGTTGTCAAGTTCTCAAACTTTGCTAGAAAGTGCATGTCTATAATGGCGCGGCGCCCCCCCCCCCCCCCCCCCCCCCCGCTGCGTATGTTGAAAAGGTAAGTTACCAAATTGTTTAATTTTCATGTGTGTGCTTCAGAAGTTTATATATTCGTATGATATATTCATTTGTTCTTATTTAGGTTTAGGTTTTGACTTGAATTCCTCTTTTATAGTAAATAAGCTAGTTTTTGGTTTGTAGGAAAACTTTTCACTTAACTTTGATTTACTTGTTGATTTTACTTCTTCTTTTTTTTTCTCCATTTTGCTTGAAGTAAAGATAATAATCATAAATTTTTCAGACTACCTTATGTGTCTTGTCCGCTGATATTTCCATGTCATATTATATAAGTATCTTTTTATACTTCTAAAATTTTGCTCAACTTCATCTCTCGTTATGTATATAGTAAGAGTTTAAAAATAAAGATATTGTTCTAAATTTACCCCATGAGTTCTTGCCACCGTCGGAAATGATTTATTACGTCTCTTAATTAAATTAAGCTCTTGAGGTAAAATTGATATTTTTTTTTTGTTTTTTCATTTTCTCCAAGAGGATAAGAAAAAAAAAAGAAGTCAAGTACCGGGGTTTTCTATAGATAGATAGATAGATTAGTGTGTTAGTGTTACGACAGATGAGCAGAGGTATTGGATTGATCTGTTGTAGCTTAAGCCAGAGACTCGAACTGTAGCATTGGCTGCTATGATTGGAGCTGTGAGATTATCTCATGACTGGCTAACTTATAGCTACATCTGAGTCTTTGAGTGCTTTCATTCCTCAACCCTCTTTCACTCCTTGAACAGAAAGTAAGAAGGCAATCTATAGTCTGTCTAAAGATTTTCAACTGCATCGTACCGTACCATGGGAGGGGTCCTTACCTCCTTTCTTTCTTCTATGTTAGTAATTATGTTAAAAGCAATTCCTAAATTTTGTTCTGGTCCATCCTTGCATGTACGTCACGAATACTATAGGAATCTGAAGGAAGAGATAAAAGGTGAAGAGAGTTTTTTATTCAGGCAGCAGACACAGAACGATTAATACAATCTAACATAATGTAAGAAAAATAGTGACTTTATTTGTGTTTTGCTCTTCTGTCTACAATTTCCATGCAGGGGGAATGTATGTATTCTGCAATATTGCAAGTGGAAATGAGTTTC
This sequence comes from Bauhinia variegata, assembly GCA_022379115.2. NCBI lineage: Eukaryota > Viridiplantae > Streptophyta > Magnoliopsida > Fabales > Fabaceae > Bauhinia > Bauhinia variegata. The sequence goes on from CM039437.1 coordinate 13,377,609, forward strand.
ATAAGGAAGCTGTAATGCAGCGACTGTTTCCGCAATACTCTGTTATCATGAAGCTTTTGCAGAGTAATGACAATCACTTGCGCACAGCTGCTGCTTGGGTCATAGTAAAAAATATTTGTTTTCCAACAAGTCAACGATTCTTGGATGGACGTAAAGGTTTGTAATTTTTTACTGGTTTTGTTCAAATTTTGTTTCCCACTTGGCTTTGTAATTTTTTTTTCTGTTATTGCAGCTTCGTGCAAGGCTTGCACTTGACCAGGTTATTACTTTTGGCGATGCAATATCATATGATCAATTCCCTCAACTGGAATCCCTTGGACAGCTTGCAAAGAGGAAAAACAAATGATATATAATTTATTTTTTGACTCGTGCTTATACCTTGCGTGTAAGGTATGCTTTCAGCATCAGCTTCCAAGTTTCAATAAATGTTCTTCATCAATTTCCCAGCAGTCGTGGAAATTCCTTTTGGCTATTCTACTCTTATGAGGTTAAAAATCTCTTACCTTCACTTCCAAACTGAAAAATTATTCCGAGTTACTGGCTTTCCATTAGCTGCTTGATGCTTAAACATGGAAAGTAATGAGGAAAAATCTGATAATGATTGCCAAGAAAGTTTAAAAGATGAGCTGTTGGTTCTGTTTGTTGCATCTCTGAGATTGTTAGTTTATTCTTTTGATCTCAATTATTGCAGGTGTATTATATTGCTTTCACTTTTTTAACCAGTTAGAGTAGTGTCTGAGCTTTTTTAATTTTGTGGTACTCCTGACCAGGTTATCCTCAAGATCTTAAAAAACTTGACATTTAGGACTCTCCAGCTTCTTGCCATTAGAATGATCGCATTAGATGAATTTCAGTTTTGCCACAATTCAATTTTGAACTTACCACTTTCTTTTTTTTTTTTTTTTGGATTTTATTCTTTGTAAATAATATTCAATTTGAACCAATTAAATAATAATTATTATACAATCACAATAATAACCACTAATGATCTAATTCCTTGTAGGGGCGGGGCAGGAGATGTTCCCTTCTTGGATGGGATGGGAACCCAGCCGAATTACTAAATATATTAAATAAAGTTATTTTTGTAATTTACAAATCATAAAATACTTTTTAATCTAAAATATAATATTTATATTAGGTAAGGATCACAATAATTTAAAATCATAATTCTTATATCTCAGCAAATGAGAGATTGGGAGAAACCACAATTGACTGATCTTCCAAAAACTCAAGTGTAATTATTGTAGCTGCATGTATTGAATAATTTTCACCTATGAAAAATGAGAAAAGAGCACAATAATTACCCAAGTTAATTATAAGCATTACTTATCTAATATGAAAAACCAACTTTGTAAATCATTCATCTATATCTATACATAAAAAGGGAGGGTTTTTCTAACATGACACTATTTTTAGTTGTTAAATGTGTCGTTTGTTGATATTTCATTTATTAACATGTATTCTTTATTAACATAAGTTTGTTTTTACAAGTTTCACTAATCTATATTCTATATCTATGTTTACACATAAAAAGAGAGATTTTTCTAACTTATACACCCTTGTTATTTGTTGATATGTATTTTTTTTTATTGACATTTTATTTTTTATAATGAGTTGTGGTTTTATTATGTTCATGTGAAGAAAATATAATTCATTTCAAACTAACAAATTGACCAATCATGCATATATATAAAATAGTGAAATATGTACACAATTTACATACCATATAACTAATAATCCTATTTGATTTAGGAAAATTATAACATTGACATATTGGGGAAACAAAAGAGAATGGTCTTGAAAGAAAACTAAACCTAGACTACAAACAGGCAAAGGACTAACAAGAAAACAAGGTGAGATGAAAAGCCCTATTTTATCAGCCAATCTTCTCTGTATTTGTGTCATCTGATGGCCATATTACTGTTTCCATAAGCCGTTCCCTCATCAACTCCAAGTTTTCATCGGAGATTTCTTGATATATCTCAGCATGATTACATTTCTGCAATAATGGGAAAAAGGTTATAAATTTAGGACAAAATTTTTTATTTTACTTTTTCTTTTAAATCTTCTTTATAAATAATAAATAATACTGTAAATAAAGTCAATCTCACTTTTGGACCAAATCCTAAACCAACATGATAAGATGATAGGAAAAATATTTTAAATTTGGAACAAGATTCTCTATCCTAAATCCTGTCTCATAGGTTTGGGGTTAGTCCATAAATAATAAAAATAATACAGGATTTAGGATGTTGTCCCTATAAATTTATGCAGTCACTTTTCTTGGAAGTTAAGCAAGAGAGACAGGAGAGAAATTGATTTTCAATACCTTAACCCATTTACCATAAAGATGAAGCCGTGTTACCATCACTCTCTCAGCAAGATCTTGCTGCTCCTGTTAATCGGCAAAAAAATATCTGATATCATTTACAATGTTATGAACTAACAAATTGTGAAATGAGATCAAGTAAATGTTTTCGGGATGAAACGGCTATCATATTTTTATGTTGTTAAAGTAGCTTCAAATACGAAAATGGTAGAATTAACTTCTAATAACAACTCTTGTCAAAGCAACATAGAAGGCACTAAACTTGGCTCAAATGAGTTCTTGTTTGAGTTGACCTTAAATAATGTACTTTGGAGGAGCAAAAGAAGTAGAAGCCAAAAGTATGTATTTTGACTTCTTGATGTATTATGGTGAAGATATTGTACCGTTGGGATATATTTTATAGAAGGAGATAAGGATAGAAATGTGGGCGTTATAACACTCAAAACTAAACAACAACAACAAGCTTTATCTCATTAAGTAAAATTGGGTACATAAATTGCATGACACCGTTATATTCTATGAGAAACCATATTTTCTGAATGCTTGAATTATCATAGATCAAAATAATCCAGCAAAATTGTTTAAACATACAGAACAAAGAGGTGAATGTCTTTCTGCAGATGGCTCAAAAAAGGATTACAGTAGATGTATACCATGAAAATTGGGACTAGTTTGACGAAATAGAAAATTAATGAGATTTCACATATAAAAGATGGCCTTCATGTTGATCCACGATGATACAAGATCAAGAGTAGATGATATGAATATAGGGAAGTTGAGAATGCTGAAGTAAATCTCTGATGATGTTGGAAAGGTTAGAGAAATATAATTGATCAAAAGTAGAAAATCAAACAGGGAGAATCATTGGTAGAATATGTGTATGAGATGAACATGTACACGTGAGGAAGACTGTAAAATCTAATGTAGGGAAAACTTTGAGAGGAAGGAAAATATTTAAAAGAAAATGCAGGAGTGTAAGAAAGGATTCGAGTATGAGAAGAAAAATACAATGACACGGCCAGGGGAGAAATAGTCTAAAATTGGCACATTATTGGGAGTCTTGTATTCTTATGTTTGGCATGCATTTAACTTACATAGGAATGTGACAACACCATATGCCACCAATCACCAGCCGGCCTGCAGCATCCATGGCGGCAGGCTGCAGTGGCGGTGGTGGGATGCGGTTGGTGGTAAGTGGTAACCAACACCCATGGCGGCCAAACATTTCAATTTCATGGGAAAATTTTGAGCATTGTGTTTGTTAAATGGGGAACCCAAAATCAAAAGGAAAAGTGTCATTATCCATTAACTGAGGTACCAAAGACTACCTTCCCAAGGGATCGGATAAAACGTTTACCATCTCCAGGCTTGTTCGTTGCAACAAAACTGCAACATGAAAGACATAACCAACAATTAGCTAGAATTATTATTATAACCTTTACAATGAAAAGATCAAACCATATTCACATAAATGTCGTAGATATTGCCAAATTTCTCCATGTTTGATTAATATGTAGCTCGATATCAACCATACCAAAATTACAATTTGACACAGAACTACATAACCAAAGCTGGTTTGGTTGAAGATTACAATTGTACCGACATCAAGTGTCTTTTTCTAGGATACATAGTGAATCGCTAGCTTCTTGATTAAGTTTCATATCATACATACACATTATATATCCTGTTTGAAAATTAGCCATTGTTTGCTAATTATGGCGTCATTACTTTCTATAGAAAATTTCAACGAATTCATGTTGTTGCCTAATGTGAACTCTGTAGCTAGAGTGCCTGCGATCTTGTATTTTTTATATTTTCAAGTTCATATTGAACAATCTGCTAAAATTGCCCAAAGTCAGCATTTAGATAGACACTTGAATGTGCAGCTCAGTTGCTTGTAAAACCACTTACTTGTAAAACCATGTATATTGGGGTGGATTCATCTCATACAACTGCTGAAGAACAGTCCTCACAGCCTTGTATGTGAAGTAGTTGAGTATTTGCTGCATTCAAAGATATAAGGTCAGTTAGATAGCAAACAGCAAGAGTTAATATAATGATATTATAGAAAGAAAGAGTGGTGACAGGTGAAAACATCTGTAAGTTTCACATTCCTATGTAATAGAAAAGTTGCATCTTGCAATAGTGGCTAATTTCTAATTCTTATCTACCATTTTTTCAGTTAGCTTCGTTTCCTTCTTTACATATGTCTTATTTGCCTACAATGGATGGCCAAAAGGGAAAATCGTAATGGTAGAATCTAAGTAGATAGTTAATCTTTTAATGAAACCAGCAATGCTTTTTAACTTCTATGGAGACTTTCTTTTTTTCTTTTTTTTATGAGAACCATCCAGCATCAGACACAATATTGGACACTGAGTAATCTGAATTTAAGCGGGGTAGGACTACAAAGATGACAAAGGTCTTCTTATTAAATTTTATTACAACTATATTCCTAGACCTTGAACCTGAATTTCTGATTAAGCAAGATCTATGCAGACTTGTTACAAATCACGTATTATCATTCTATAATAATTGGCATTTCTCGTGAAGATACACTATCAAAATGGTCTGATAATTAGCTAGAATCTTTGAATTTATCACCAGCAGAGATTCTGTAAAGCACAATTGAATTGTAGAAACACCCACACCTTTAAAACCACCTGATCTGAGAAAATAAAGAATGAAAATTGACACACCCAGAATAATAAACCAATAAAAGTGAGACAACTACAAATAGAAATGGCATTCTTTTATTATCCAATGATAGGATCTGAACTTTTATTATCCTAATATAGCAACCAACCAATACTAGATCTTCTTACCGTTTTAACATCCTCAAAAGTGTCCTCATATTGCCCACCAAGCTCATTGACAATGACCAGTTTCCGATCCTTACTCTGCTTCTTGTAACTTCTATTAACACACAGTCGCCACTCTCGCCCTGAATCAACGAAGGAGCTTCTCAATTCCATCGCTCCTCGCCGCACCAAATGCTTCTTCCCCATCGAATTCCTACACAAAACTACATCTCCACCGCCACTCTTGAGATTCATACTCGTCGTCGGCAGAGCATCCACGCACAAACACGGCCCGGTGTGCGAATCCACCACTGATGAACCCACAACAGATAAAGCACCCACCATCGTCTTTGAGAAACCAAGCTCAAAATTTAACCTTTCACAGACACACCCAGAGGAGAATTTTCACCAGAAAATTATTCAATAGAGAAAACAAGAGACACCCACTATTTAAAATTGAGGAAGAAATAGTGGGTATCCAAGAAAATTGGAGAAGTAGGTGGGAATTGCAGTCAAAGACGCAGCCAGAGTTTGAGTGAAGCTTGAACAAGGGAAAAGGAAGCGTTTGGGTGCAAGGAAAATATGCAGAAGGAAAGAGGGTGGATTTTGGAATGTGTGTGTGAATATTAACCAGACAAATTTTTGAGGTGCAAAAGTTTTCCACCAAAATGTGAAGATTCAAAATCAACGTTTGTCTTCTTCGCTTTCCAAATTCGTTAACGAGTCGGAGCCCGACCAGCTCACCTGGACGGTTTCTTCATTTAGGTGAACGTCACGCCATGTGGTAGAATCTTGTTGTACTTATTATATTAGAACGTGCTTCTTGCTGAGGCGTATTTGGAATTTTGAACGCAACTATTCATGTCATCAACGAAGTACATAAACAGTCGCATTTGCCCGCGCGTGAGATGAATCTCAAGTAGAATGATTTGATAGGTAATTTGTAAATATTATTTAAATTTTAAAATTTATTTTAATTTTGATGAGTTGAAAATTTCAACTCATTTAAATTTTATATTAAAAGAAAATTTTATATTTAACACTCCTAAAATAATTAACTAAATCACAATTCAAATCACCCCAGCTAAAAGTGTGGTTGTAATGTAATTTGGAGTAATTTTTGAAAAAATAATTACAAACCAAATCAAAGTAAATCTTGTTTTTGTGCAGTTTAGGTAGGGTAGCCAATAAATAAACAGAAAGAATAGTAAAGGGAATCTTAGGGACAAAATTGTCATTAAACCTGTTTCCAAGGGCCATTTCTTTTTTGTGATTCTTATTGCACGCGGCTGAGAAGCGTGAAGGGAATCCAAATTCTAAAGATTCACCAATTGTTTACTTTTTTTTTTTGGTAGGAACTAAAGTTCGGACACGTGCGTCGGCGGGACACCTTGAGTCTTATTTATTTACTTTTCATCATTTGATGTAAAAGATGTAATTTTATAAAAAAAAAATGGCAATGAAATTTATAATAAAGTAAAAGAATATAATAACAATATAATAATAATAATAATATTGCCTCTTAGCCAAGATAATTTTTTTTAATGAAAAGCCAAGACATATTTTAAACAATAAAATTAGTAAATAGAGACAGTTGTCAAATAGAGGAGATACTTATTTTAAAAAAAGAGTTTAATATAGCATTTTTTATTTAAAATTATAAGATATTATTTAAAAAGTTTTTATGTTTAAAAATATAAAATAATTTTTTATTCAAATAAATAATTAATGATTTTTTTAAAAAATATCTTTATCTAAAATTTTATTTTAATAATTTTTATTTAACTCAATAAATAAAATATTTAATATGACCAAACTATATCAAGCAACACTAGAAGATAAAAAAAAAAAAAAAAAGTAAAAGAGAGCAAAGAAATTAAAAACAAATGAAAGAAAGAGTTTAGAGAATAATCAAACCTAATGCAAAGCAGAATGCCAGTCAATTAATGTAAAATTTAGGTTCATTCAATAAAAATTATAGTTTAATGTAAGTATAATTTGTGTATGGTGCATAGATATATAGATTTAGATTCATTTTCCCTATATTGGCATATTTACCTACCATAATACAATTGCATGTCACTTTTATAGATGAACATAACGTCAGTTGCCATGGATCAGAATGTAACAAAGCTCTTATTCCATGTATGAGGATACGGGCCTTTCGAGGGAGAGGGGGGGGGGGGGTTTTCCTATTAACATAGATGATATCCTTTGAAGTATCAACTTTTAGGAAAATTTAATTCCAAGACATCTCTTGAGATACAAATTTTGAGTCTTCTTGAAGCTCTAGATCATCAATCCAACGGAGGATTTACAAGAGAATTAACAACAAAAATTAGAGTAAAAGAACTCTCTCTCTCTCAAGAATTATGAATAAAATATGTGATTGATTAATTTTGAAAAAAAAAATTTGTTGAATTGTTCACGTAAGCCTCCTTTAAATAGGTGGGACACAAAATAAATTAAGTTATTTTATTAAAGAATCTTAACCAATATACAATTAGAAACTAAGATAATGATAAACAATCCTAAAATAATTGACTAGGATTCTTAATTTACATAGAAAATTCAAAATATTTAAATATGTGTCAAGTGCCTTATAGGCCCTCCATTTGAGTGCCATGGCACTCCATCACTTGTTCTAGAAACTGGCTAATTCATGGCTAATCTACAGATGGAGGTGTCCGAAACCATCTTCCTCTCTTTGAAACTTGATATTGGCATGAATTGCTTGCTCTAAACCCTCTATAGTTGGATTGAATCCATCTTCTATGCCTTCTGGAGTAGCAACCCATCAAGGCCTTGCATCTAATTGAACTTTATCTACCATGCTTGACATTCCCATTCTTCATCAAGGATGCCCATCTTTCCATTGCTATATATATGAGTTGTGCTAATATCAAGTACACAAGAGTTTTCATGTTACTCAATGCACTCTTCACAATGTCACATTGATCCTGGATTAGTTTATCCCAAGCAACCTTTTTCCACTTGAATTTTTCAAAAAAAAAAAAAAAAAATATATTGATATGAACTAAAACTAAATCAAGCTCGACCTAACTCAATAACAAATTTAAGATAAAATTATGAAAAGATTTTTTTTTTAAAACTATTATAAAAAGATCATATCATTATTAAATAGGGTAAACAATTTGACATATTTTTTAGAATAATACCTAATGTAATATAACACTAATTTGAGCATTGAAGACTTACAATTTAACCTAAATCTTTTTTTTTTTTTTTTTTTTGCAGGATTCCCAAGACCTAAACCACTGCTTTACATTTTTATCAGTCAGAAGATATTTTTAGTGTTGGCTGAAATGTTTGGTTTAGGAAGACTTTATGCAAGTGCATAAACCTATGGGAATATGTACTTTTATGCTAATGAATAGCCTAATGTTTTAGCATAGAGGTTTCCTAAAAAAACAAATCAATTAACCCAAATTCTTCATCAAATCTTTTTTTTTAAAAAAAATTACATTATAGGCTTTTACATATTTAATTTAATAGTAGAAAGGTTTCAAATCATCTTTTTTGTCCACACAAAACCAAGAGGCATTAACCCAAATTTTTAACCAAATTGACCAAAAAAAAAACTTTATCACTGTGTTAGTAACAAAATATTACAAAACAACATGATTGAAATGAAAAGTTGAACATGTTCATGTTCAAGCTCATCATCATGACATTCTTGATAGATCCACACTTGTTTGGGGCAACTCTCTTGAGACTTTGCCAGGAGGCTTGAAGGAGCATGAATGTAAATAGGAATGATATTTGGGATATTCTCAGTTGCGAAGTTATATCGTATACCCAAATGGATCATTAAAGAACACATGGTCAACCTTGCTTCCTTCATCTTCTACCACTGTCGTCAAATAAAAATAATTATTATGCAATGGAACAAATATGCTCAAGGGAAAATAATAATCTATACCATGAAGGTTCACATAATCATTAATAAGTCTCAAACATACAACTTCAGGATAAATGTACAGTGCTAAAAGCGTCTCAAATTCATACAAATATCACAAAAGAAAATTATAAAAACAAGTATATACATATCCACTATTCATCAACTGCAAAACAATGAAGTTTAGTCGTATCATTAACCTTGTGGTGTTCAATTCATATAACATCACATGCCATAACTCAAATTTCTTCGTTTACCCATAGTAAAACTTACTCTAAGTACCCAATAAAATTATCAGGTGAAAACCCCAAACCAACAACACAAATACCTTGCACTTACAAGAGAAAATTTCATACATCCACATTTTATTTAATCCTAGTGCACTTTCCCAAAAAAAAAAAAAAATGTTCATTGTGTGAGGAATGGAGTTAGCTTTGTGGTCATCACTCTCCTAATAAAGTCCTTGTTGACATTTTCACCTAAGTTTGAATCTCTTCTCAACCAAAAATGTTGAATGTGCAAAAGCTTTTTATTGTATAGCATTCAAATTGTTATATAACAGAATTGATGTAATTAAAAAATATTATTTATATTTTCTTATTCAAGTGTTTGTTTTTGTTACATAACAGAATCAAATCTAAATTCCTTAGATACTATTTCAAATCCTTCAAAATCAACCCCTCCTGGTGATTTTTTTACTGAATAGTTAAAAATGAAGAAAAATTTATCTGAACATGGAATTGGTAGCTAGTTTCCTCTAAAATGCACAAATAGAGAAATAAAGAAAAACATAGAAAATATATGATATTTTGTTTTGAAACCTATTAAATATAAATTCAGTTAGCAATTTGACATTGTGAGCTTCAGGGTGGCTCAATTTTCTTCATTTTTTTTTTTGTGATTTTTATGATAATATCAAAATTAAAAGTTGATTCTACTCTAAAATTTAGTAAAAAAGTATTCTTTTTTACCTCATTCAAATAGGAGAGGTAGGCTATATATATATATATATATATATATATATATATATATATTCTCTTAAGAAATGATGTACCAACTGTTCTACTGGATGATCTTAAAGATGAAATATGTTTAACGATAGGATTTAAAATCGCAATTGCTTTTTTCAATTTTCATCTCTTGTTTCCGAAGATTTGGGAAAACCGTTTTGTGCTTTCAAATTTAGGCATATCTAACCGTTTTAGACAAAAGCAATTTACTTATGAAATTAAGGTTTCTTATGATTTAGGATTATTCTGATATATATTTGGGAATTAAACCTAAATTATGAAGTTTTCTGGTGGCAGTAAGTTTCCTAATTGTATGGAATTATTTAGAGTTTCTCAATCATGATTTCTGATTGTATGATGATGGATTTTTTCCTAATTGTACGGGATTATTTAGGTTTCCTAATTGTGACGAATTTCTTGTGCAAATTTGTATGGGATTATTTAGGTTTTTTTTTTTTTAATTGTATGGATTCATTTAAGGCAAATTTATAATTATATAAAAATATATATTTCATTCATTTAAAAAGAAAAAATCTTTTTATTTCCATTATATGAACACAAGAGTTATATTTTTTTTTATGCCTGTTTCTTTTCCCACTCTTTCCTTTTTATAGTTTACTTAGAGAAGGAAAGTAGAAAAGCCCAGCCAAGAAAACATATAATGAGTGAGTTTGCTTGATTGCTTTTATAGTTTGTTTGGCCTTGTTGCTTATTCTGCTGCTGCCCGTGGACGTATCGGCTGCGCACAACAATATGGCACAGCTACTCACTCATGCTAAACTTACCCGGGCCACCACGTTGATTCGGTATTTCCCACACTCAAATCCTCACCATCATCCCCATTGTTCCCCCAAAAGCCCTTGTGCTTTAACTCACTTCAAAGACACCTCTACTACTCCAAACCCTGAACATGGCTGTAACACCATCACCGTCACCGGCGCTGAGAAAAGCCAACCATTTGAAAAGGCAGGAAGAGAGTTGAAGGAGCATGCACCTGAAGTATTGCGCTCGGAGAGGGTGGTGAAGCTCACCTGCAAATCGACAGCAAAGGGCGGTTCTTGTGATGTCTATTTGGTTGGCACCACTCATTGGACTTTGGTAACTTACTTGAACAATCCATGTCCATGTGCTTGCATTCCATTGCTTTTGATTTGTGCATGAGCATAATCAAGTTTATGATTTATGAGTTCTGATACATTGATTTATTGGAGTAACATTTTCTACTTTTTTATTGTTTAACTCTTCTTATTCCTTAGGTCTCATGTAAATTATTTGATGACCGGATCAAAATTGACTTTGATTCTATGAATATTTATCTTAGGGAATTAATATTGATACGCTTTATATATCATTGATAACATAATAACAAGTTTTATCTCACTAATAAGGTCATCTATATAAACTGTGATGTCATCATGTTTTATCAAAAACCATATCACAACATAAACTTAGAGATTAAAATGTATGTATGCTGAAGCATACATAACATAAACTTAGAGATTAAAATGTATGTATGCTGAAGTATACATATAAATGCCTTTTGTTCGCAGGAATGTCCCATGCTAGTTGAAGAAGTAATCAAAGCGGTGAAACCAGAGGTGCTTGTCTTTTCAACTCACTAAGAATTGATCGATAGATGAATTAATCATTAAGCTAGCTTGTACAAATTTCATGATTACACCGTATGCATGTGTTGCTTTTGTTTAATGCAGGTTGTCTTCTTAGAACTGTGCCCAGGCTATAACGGGCTTCTCCACCGTCCAACTAAATTTCCAAAGGTTGCCACTTTTCACCTATGGTCTCCACAAAAGGAAGAATATCGTGTTCATTTTTATCTTCTAGCTAGTTGTTCACTTTCAAAATATATTGTTTTGCAAGTTTATCCTGGTAACATAATTTTTTTTTTTTTTATCATATAATTCAGACAGAGATGCTTCTACAACTTTAGAATATCTCTCTTTTTTTTTTCTTTTTTTTTTTTTGGGTATTTGGTTTATAATTAATCAATTCAGCATTGACGGGTGACTTGACTCTCAAAAAATTTTCATCTATTCTGGTTCTTTGTATTTATCTGTTTCTCCCTTCTTTCTAGGCACCTGTGCAATCCATGGCTAAAATGTGGAAGAATAATCATCACTTTGCAGAGATACTTTTCAGTTATTTGAAAGCCAAGATTAAATTTCGCAGACTTCGTGAGCTTGGTTTCTATCCTCGCTCTGAGTGGTGTGCGGCATATGAAGAAGCACGTAAATACGGTGCCAAAGTTATACTCGGCGATCGCCCTAAAGAGGTTGGATGAGCTTTCCGGGGAATAATTACTTATCATTTCAATTTTGAATATTGTTTCCTGTATTATAATGATTCAGCTTACATTGCAATATACTTAAATAGCAGTTATCTCTAATAAGTTCTAACGATGCATTCTACCTTTGCATGGCGGAATCGAGATAATAAGGACTATTTTTGTGCATGCTCAATCACCAATTCAAAATATAAATAAGTTAATATGTTTTACAAATTTTTTATTTATATAAAGTTCCTCGTGATTTGATTCTTGTACAGTTACTGTCTAACAGTAATTGTTTCTCAACTATTTTATGAAACTATTACAAGAATATTAATTTAATTTGTCTCTTGTCTATCATCTCTAATACATTCTTCTCTTTGCCTTATATTTTTTTTGTTAGGACTATATTAATGTATTTTGATGTAAATCAATACAGATCACACAAAAGAGAGCTTGGGCAAACTTGTCACTTTTGCAGAAGACAAAATTATTGCTTTCTGGATTTTGTTCTGGTTTCTATCATTTTCCTAATGCGGTAAACTTCCCTAAGGTTCAAGCCTAATGCTTAACCATTCTATCCTAACTTGGGTTGATTTTCTTTCTATTTCTTTTAATTAATTAGAGGAGGGGGGAGTTGACAAACAAGTTCTTCATAGATGAACGGGATCAGTACGTTCCTTTTTGAGATCAATGAAATATTTACACTTTCACTGTTTTCATTAATTTATATTGCTTCCTTTCATTCTAATATATATATATATATATATATTGCTTTTCAAATACCAAGCTACATGTCTGCTTTATTATTAAAATCAGCAAGAAAGAGAAAGAGAGTTGTTGGTGTTGTTGGAAGGGCACATCTGCGAGGAATACAAAAGCATTGGAAGCAACCTGTTGATGTATGTGGACAATTAGATGTTATATATATATATATAGTGCAATCTATGCTAGAGATAACATAATTTTAGCTTTTTCAATAACAAAATGATTTTTCAGTTCATCTTTTTACATCAGTTCTTATATGTAGAAAGTCTTCTTTCTTCTTCTTTTAAATCATGGTTTCTATATTATTTATGGTAATTTTTTTTAATTTCTATTTGAATTGCATTTTTTTTTTTTTTTTGGGTTGTTTCTCAGATGAAGGATCTCTCAACAATACCACCACTCAAGCCAGTTCAGTCCTGGCAAATCCTTGTATCTGTTGTTGTTTCCATGGCAGGGACAGCTATAATAGGCTATCTTCCATGAAATGTCTTACCAAGTGAAGACATCAAACTATCTTCATAAAGAAATGCTTAAATACAGTGACAGAGAGATACTTTAGTGATTACCCGATATAAGTTGGGTGAGTTTAATTTGTCACTTCAATTTTGTATACATTGCTAATTTCTATTATAATGATTAAGCTCTTGCCTTGCATTACAATATACATGAATTTGTTGATATCTTGAAACTTAATTTTACTTAAAAAGAACCAATATTATTACAAGCATTTCGGTGAAGGTTGAATCATCAATTCAGCATATGAATAAGGCGTTGGAATATAACCTGAATTTAATATATTGTCTCTTGATATTTGTGACTGGTTTTTGTAATTTACATAATTTATGATGATTTAGAACATTTGAATAAGGAGTTATGTTCATTTAGGAGATATTACTATATGTAATAGGAGTTTGGAATATATATAGGTTGCAATAGTTAAAGATAAATTATAGAGTCATGAATGTACCAATATAAATAGGAGTGACCATGAATATATCAATTGTGATTAAAACTGATGTTAAGAGTTATCTCCCACATATAGAGAAACATTTATAGATGTATGGGTCATTAGATTGAGTGCAATTGAGTATCTCTCCAACATAAGATGGTATGTCTTGTTCATTCCTTATCATGTTTGGGCTCCCTTATGATTAAATTTATGAAACAGCTCCCAATGAGGCTACTTGAATTACTATTTAATTTTATCATATTTGGGTTTCCATCGTTGTTGTATGAAACAATATTTTGTCATTAATTCTGTCTTAAATTTTGTCTAATAGGTAGTACTTAATAATCCAACTTAATTACATAAGAGTTGGAATTGTTTATTTAAGTAGTTTGCCTAGAAAACCTCTCTAGAAAATATTCAATTGGATTTAATGAATATAATTGAGATTGAATAACTATATGTGTTTGGAAAATATAAAGGATTTATTAACTTTGGTAATTTTTAGATTTTTAGTTGTTTTGATATTACTAGAATCTAAAAAACAATTATGTATATTGAAGAAAATAAATATTGAAGCTTGCTTTATAAACTAAAATACCATATAAGAAATAAGTCGAGTTGAACAAACTTGTACAATCAAATCTTATATAATGTGTTGAATAAGAAAAAGTAAATGAAATTAATAAAGAAATGTGCCCCCTATCTGCAAATTATTTTAGATGCTTTTAATCTGACCTACTTTTGTTTTCCATCTGCCCCTTGTAAGAAATAGAGTAGTTGTACTTTTAACTCTAGGATACCCTAGAGGTAGGAGTGGAAATTGGCCTGAACATTTAAATTTATTATTATATATATTACATATAGCCCGAGAAAATAAATTTAGTTTGGCTTAAGAATCATTCATGTTTTGTAACATAAAATAGAGGTGCCAAAGCTAATTCACAATATTAAAAATTTCGTCATTGTTATTATGAGATCAAAGACATATTTGAAGGGGCATGTGCAAGTGCAAAATGCTAACCTTATCATGTTCAATTTATGCTAAAACTTAAAAGCAAATGCATTGAAGACTGATCCCAATATATTTAAATCTAGAAATTTTGGAGAAATAGGCTTCAAGGACTTTCGAGTAAAATTAATTTTAGCATCCAACTCAAAGATTATTCATGAAAGCAAACGACAGAATTCACAATACATAGTACAATATCTTGTGTAGAATACTGTATATATTATACATCACAAGACCACGCAGACTAAGATTATTTGGAGCAAACCCAAGAATACATGCTCTAAGAAAACAACCTAGAAATGATCAACCAGCTGGTAACATTACTAATAATATTTCTCTCTTAGCAATATTCACCAAACTTTTTTAAATCAGCAACTTTGGTGGTGCCTTTACCTTGAAAGTGTTCAGAAATTTCCTCCTGCAAAATACACAAGGCATGATAAAACTTAAGGAGATATGGGAGAAAAGAACTCCCCTACCATTTTGGCATCTGTCAAGAATATATTATCAGTAACTAGAATGACACAAAAATATACTATTATGAAATAAATTCTAACATATATACAACTTACCTTATGTTTATTTCCAGAGATAAATATATGATCTTAAAATGCATGATTACTTTATTTTATCTCATTATCTTTCCATACAGTTATAACATGGTTATGACAGATAATTAATAATAGAAAAACCTTAGCCATGAGATAAGTTTGGTACTTAGAGACTATAGGTCAAGAATTATCAGTATAGTGCAAGAGTTTTTCATTTCTCTTTAATTTCACTCTACGATTTAACAAATTACGAGGCACGAGTACAATATATATGAAAATGGAAAGCAAGGAAAGAAACTGTTACCATATATAATGACAGCTGCCATTACATAAATTCTGCCCATCAAATTGTTCAAGAATCTGAAGTAGGCATGCCTCCAAGAACGGTTGACAAGTAATGAGCCAAAGATCCCCCAAAATCCAGTGATGAATCCCAACGTCATGCTAATGAAAAATCCTCGAGAGAAAATAGAGTACTCATCTTCTGGAAGTTCTGCTGGTTTCTGACCTACTTCAACTTCTGGACATTTCTTCTCAAGTGGTTCTCCACATAGACCGGCATTTCCTTCATAAATTGAGGCATTAAAACTCTGCAATTGTGTGCTGGAAGGAATTTTTCCAGATAGATGGTTGTTGGACAAATCCAACACTGATAGACGATCAATTTGAGCAAAACTTGAAGGAATTCTACCAAAGAAATGATTTCTTGACAAATCAAGAGCATCTAGTGATCTTAGCCTACCAAGCTCAAACGGAATTTGTTCAGTTAAATTGTTTCTTGATAAGTTCAAAGAAACTAATTCAACTAAATTTCCTATTTCGGCTGGAATTTGTCCACTCAATTGATTGCTCGAGAGATCAATAATCCTTAGAAGTAAATTGTTCTCCTTGAAATATCTTTTCATACCTTTCCACATCAATGATGCAATTACATTATAATTCACTGATTTTCTTACCCCATAAAATTGATATTTATAAGAATGACTCCAAGTTGTTTCCTCTAGGGACTTTTTTTCAACCATTGAAGTAAAATTCTTGAAGCATTTGAAAATTTGGCCAGACAAATTATTTAATGACAGATCCAAAACCTGAACGGAAGTCAATAAACAAAGTTGCAACGGCAGACTTCCAGAGAAGTGATTCTTCCCCAAGCTCAATATTTGTAGTTGTTGTAAATCACTACCGATCCAAGATGGTATTGGACCTAACAATCTATTTTCTCCCACATCTAGCATTTGTAATTTTGTGCAACTCTTCAAGGAAAGAGGCAATTCCCCAATGAAGTTATTATTTCTTAGTATCAATGCTTGAAGTCCGGAAAGAGATCCCAAAGAGTTAGGGAGTTTCCCTGATATATCATTGCCACTCAAATCAAGAAAGACTAATGATCTAAAATGACTCCAACAATCAGGAAGTTGTCCTGATATTTCATTATTTGAAAGATCTATTACGCCCAACTTATCAACAGTAATGTTATTATGGCATATAAATGGAAGAGGTTGTGAAAATTTATTATTAGACAAATTAAGCAAAGCTGCACCTCGAAGAAATAGTGGAATTGATCCTTCAAATTGGTTTGAAGCAAGATTTATCTCACCGTCTGTTATATATCCTAGGAATAAATTTGGAATTCTGCCTGTGAGATTGTTGTATGAAATGTTCAACGAATCCAGCCTCAACTGTAAGTTCCAAAACCAATCTGGAACAACACCGATAATTCCAGCATTGGAAATATCAAGGTCGAGCAACTTATGTTGAGTTTGGATCCATTTGGGAAACTCCGGACCCATCTTACATGCAGCCAAAAGGATTCTTTCCAATTGAAAAGGAGGGAACCAATGTGGACTGAATGTCAATGCCAAGAAGTTGTAAGATAAGTCTAAGTGCACTAACTTGGATAGGTTAGAAAATGTGGAGTTAGAGACGATGACACCTTCCAAAGAGTTGAAACTAAGGTCTAAATCCTCCAACTGGGATGGGAACCGGTTATCTTCAGCTATCTTGCCATTTAATCTGTTATGCGAGAGGCCTAAACTTCTTAAAGATGAAAATAATGAAAGATCTGGTAATGCACCACTTATTTGGTTATGATCTAGCAACAAATTCTGCAGCGAGTATCTAGCACAACCTGACAAGTTCTGAATAATCCTTGGAAACTCCTCACTCAAGCTGTTATTGGACAAGTCTAATGAGTGTAATGTGCATATGTTCCCAAATAATTGTGGAATTCCACCTTGCAACGAATTTGAATTCATTGCCAAAGACTCAAACCGAGAAGGAAATCTAATGCCTTCAGGTATCTTCCCATATAACCGATTTTGAGAAAGTTCCAATCTTTTCAAACAAGGGAATGCTGAAATATCAGGTAATGTGCCGGTGATTTGGTTCCAACTTAAATCCAAATTTTGCAATGAGTGTCTGACACCATGCAAACCATGAAGAATTGTGGAAAGGTCTTCATTCAAATTGTTTTCAGACAGGTCTAAGGAGATTAAGGTTATATTCTTCAAGGATTTCAAAAAGTTGCTTCTGATTTCACTATAGGATAGGTCAAGCGACTCAAGAGAATTCATCTTTTTGGAAAAATCGTATGGAATGGGATCTTCTAATCGGTTATCAATAAGTTGAAGCTCAACAAGACTTGAGGTTACATTGAACACCCATGTGAATATGGATGATGTTAAGGAATTGGAAGAAAGGTCAAGGAAAGTAAGAGAAGCTGGAAATTTGAATTTTAGTGGGTCCAACGACAGGAAATAATTATTTGAAAGATAACTTTCACATATATGCAACTCTCTTAAGTTGGGAAGCATACTAATTGTTTGAACCCAAGTATGAGAATGATTGAGATGATTCACTGCTTTCAAACCAAGATATGTTATAGAAGTGAGATTGGGCAACCACTGGCCAATTTCAAGACCAAGATTGGATCCAAGATCTAGCTTCTGCAAGGTTGCAAGGGTTCCAAGTTGATAAGGTATTCTCCCAACTAGATCATTCCAATAGACATCAAGAGAATGCAATTGCGAGAGATTCCCGAATTGATAAGGAATTGTACCTTGGAGTTGATTATGGGAAAGGTCAAGATGTTGCAAGTATATTAAACTTGCAAGTTCACTGGGAATTTTCCCTGCAAAATCACAACCTGAGAGATTCAAATATCTCAAGTTTCTTAGAGAACCAATGAATTCCGGAATACTGCCATGAAATCTATTCCAGCTGAGGTCCAAATATGTTAGATGCTTCAACTTCATCAACGATGTGTGGATGTGATTACCTGTCAATACATACCTGTTCAAATACCTATTGTCTCTTTCCCATGCATCCGAGCGCAGATCAAGCACTTCCACATGCCCAGTCTGGTTGCCACACCCAATTCCATCCCATTCACAGCAATTGCTCTTTTGCTCTTCACTCCCCCACGAAGAGAGACGGCCAAAGTTATCTGACAGACCTGCTTTGAACTCAAGCAGAGCTCGCCTCTCCATGTCCATGCACCGAACCATTGCTTCTGCTGCTCTCCATGAATTGGACCCAATGTGCTGAGGGTGCCAGTGCAATAGCACCACAAGTAACATTGCTTGAAGATTTTTGAGAAAAACTGGATTCATTGTCATTGTTTCCTTCATAAGTGGCAAAGTAGATTGATGATGCTAAGGACTAACATTGCCAATATATTTATAGTCCTAAACTTAAACGTTTCCAATTAAAGTTATCTCTCATAGATCAGAAAGCCAACTTTTAACTATTTAATGATCATATTGTAAATTATTGACTCTGACCAAAGCAAATAACATTATCATGTACAACCATGCATGATTTCTCATTAAAAAAAGAAAAGTAAATGTTCATAGCCAGCCAACTTTGACTAATTTATTCCTTGGTTCAAACGGAGCCTAATTGAAATTGGGCAAGTGAACAGTAATGTTTTTGTTTTAAAGGAATGACTAAGTAGAGATTCCATTGGCTCTTCAAGGTACCACGCTGTATATAAGAATTTCTCCTTCATAATTCATTTATTTTGTTAAACCCATATTATATGTCATTAAGAGTTTTACAATACTAATCCTCAAGGGAATTAAGAGCATAAAAATTGATCAACACTACGCATTTCATCGTGAAATTTTTTTCCATTGAGTGTGCGGCAAGGAGTTATAAGTTTTTTTTTTTCGTGCAGGGACCAATAAAGCCATTTTTTTTTTAAAAAAAAAGTAAGAGTCAAAATCTTTTAATTTTAGTATTCTATCATATTCACATTTGTGATTTGTTACTTTTCTGTTATGGTCTTTTAATTATGTAGTAGCACAATGCATTAGGGGAAAAAAAAGGAAAGAAGCGCATGCATGAAAAAAATAAAAGCACATAACATAGAGATCTATTCACATGTAATAGAGATCAATAGATTTATTGATATTGTATAGCCCAATGTTACTATAAAATAATAAAATGCCACACTTGGAATTGTAACCTATTTTAATTTGAACATGTAAAACACTAATGCTCTTACTTTTAAAAAATGGAACAATATATATCATTTAATCATACTTTTTAAAGTAATAAAATTAATTGGTAGATGATATATAGACTAATGTGATACACATAAGCTCATGTAACATTTGATATAGAGATATTTTGAAAAGGTTGAGATTTCAATTCTCTTGTTCTTATATTCTAATTGAAATAATAAATTATCTTCTTCTTTTTTTAAGTTCTAGCATTAGCTTAAGAAACATTTATATTGTATAAGTTAATAAGTTAAAAGGTGTCTGGAGGATCTTAGCACTAGTTATTCTCGATTGATTTTATTAATTCCCAATATTTATAAAAACGATATTTTTTCTTTTATTGTCTTAATCAAGAATTGCCTTACCTGCACCGGTAAATGGTGAATGGTTGAAGCAAATGAAAATAAAATAAAATAGAATTCAAATCCAAAATGAATATTTTTGGGTCCGTTTGGTTTAGGAATTGTTTCATATTTTCATTTCCTATATTTCCCTAAAATGTGTCTTCAGCTTTATATTTATATTTTTTTGTTTTTATTTTCAATTATTTTCATATTCATTTAGTACTTAACAATTATGTTTAATAAGTTTTATTGAACTATTATTTATTTTGTTGAAAAAATAAAAGAAATCCAGAATTAATAAAATTGAACTACTAGTCTATTGTTTTAAAAGATCTGTTTCCTTTAGCTGTTTTTTGGTTTTATCTTAAAATATGTTTAGTTTAATAAACTATAAATGTTTCTATCGAAAATAATATTATTTTAACCAATTATGACACTTTGAACTCCTATCAATAAATTTCTGCAATAATAACTCTTAATTTGTTTACGAACATCAAAAAATTCAAAGTGAAAGAATTTAAAAGATAATTGTATTCAATATTCATAAAAAAAAAAAACTAAAATAATGAAATACCTTACCAGTTTTTTTTTTTTTTCTTCTTTTTAATGTGAGAATGAACTCTTGAAAGGACAACAGAAAAAACATAAAAAAAAAAATAGGGAATGTAGTATATATCATCTTCTTGCCATTGGTAAAATGATAATTTTTTGTTTACAAATAGTAAAAAGAATTCATAGTGAAATAATTCATAAATAATAGCACAATCTATTAAATGTTAGTGAGAAAATTGAAGTAACGAAATACTTAGTAGATGCAATAGAAGCCGCTGTTTTTCTTTATTCAATATGAGTATAAAGTCCCTGAAAGGATGCAAAAACAATAAAGTCATATTAGAAAAAGACTCTTTGATTCCACTCTCCTATTTTTAGTGTGTGCCATAGTTTTGGAAACTGAACGAGACAAGCTAGTTGAACTTACTGGATTGTGAACTGGCTCTCAGAATGATCTAGTCACAATTACAAAATCAATAAAAAAAAAATAGTTATTGAATTAGTAAATTGCTTAAAAAAAAATAATTATTTTTATATTTTAAATAATTTAACAAAATATAAATAATTGAATTAACAAATAACAATCGTATAAGTAACATACAACGTAGATCAACAATTTTTGATCTTTTATTGACGTGGTCATGCACTAGTATTTATCTATAAAGGAAAATAATAATTTTATACCTTTTATACACATTTTGAGTTTTAATTTATTTATACAAATAAAACTATAAATAAAAATTATGAGAGATAAAAAATAAGATAAATAAAAAAATATAAAAATGAGTGTAACAAAAAAATTGAGATACTAAATGGAACAAATGGTTGTTTGCACACCTTTAGAGACATATCAAAAAAAAAAAAAAAAGAATAATCGTGATTTGCGTGTATGGCTTGACTACATTAGTAGTTTATGACTTGGCATGTATTTGTTCCATGTATAATTGTATTCGGTTCAGGTGTAGAAAATCTTAGGAGGACTGCTTATTCCCAACTGATTTAATTTATTAATTAATTAGCCATTTTTACAATAAAGTAATAAACTAACACTAACAGATAATTGTAAAATAATAAAAATAATGATTTGATATGTCAGCCTTGATTACTTTATGAAGACCACATGTTTCTTTTTATTTTCCCTGCTTGAAAGAAGGCTTTTTCAAATTCAACAACAAACAATTAATAATTCTTTTACTATATATATATATATATGAATAATATACAAAACACGAGAACCACGGAATCAAGAAAACTTGGTTTTTAAAAGAAATTATAGAAGAAAATAAGTAATGCAAGTTATAAAATTTATTTGAATTGATTTTTTAAAAGAATGTTTTAAAGATATCGAAGAAGCAGAAATTAAAATTATTTTGTTTTGGATTTTTAGAGGTGTTTAAATAGTAATTTATTTTTGTTTTTGTATTTTTCAAAAAGCATTCTTTGACATGCTTAAAAAACAATTTTTTTATTTTTAAAAATATTTTTTAAAAAAAGATAATTCAAACGATTTAAAATTATATAATATTTTTCTTTGTAAGAGTAAAAGAAAGATATAAAAATATTTTTTTATTAACAAACAAAAAATGGACTTTTTATGAAAAGAAAATACGCTTATTATCACAAAAAGAAAAAAAGAATTTTGAAACAATTAAATGAGATGAACTCAAGGCTAATATTATTTCTACCGACATTAATAGTTGGATGACCGAAAATTATAAAATATTATCAGTGCTATTGATACTTTTATAAATTTTAGATGATAATTGAACTCCTGAACTCATTTACGGTTCACACATCAATACTTTTCTAAAAATAAAATGGATTTTAGTTATAGCCTAATCTAAACCATTGGTGGCAACCTAAAAACAAAAAAACAGTCGGCCATTACATTTTAGTTAACCATCTACTCAGAGCTTACCTTCCGTGTACATTGTAACACCTCCAATTCAAATCAGCGATACGAACGTTGATTATTTAAAGCAGATTAATTCAATTATGAATATTGATTTGCTATTTCATTAAACTTTATAAACAATTATGAATTTATAGATTAAATTAACTATGTTGCAAATGACGTGCCTAATATTTTAACGAAATTAAATAATAAGATAACATAAAATATTTGAATAGTTAAAGAGAAGACAAAGTAGAATAAAATTCTCACAATTTATTTACCATCAAAGAAGTCTACCTTAAATAGAAAAGAGAATTTTAGGAACTGATGTTTTAGAGGAGCACAAGTTAAAAAATACCTATTTTTAGTGTATAGTATTGAAAATTGGACCGGACTAGCTGGTTGAACTTTTCAGACTGTGAACAAGCTTTCAGAATGATCTAGTCACAATTGCAAAATCGGCGGGGGTTATTGAATTGGTAAACCGTTTAAAAATAACATAAAATTACTATTTTTTATATTTTTTAACTCACTCAATAAGATATAAATGGGCAAATCAATAAATAACAACTATATAAATAACATATAGTATAAATTAGTAATTTCTATTAATGGTTGATGAGAAAAAAGTTATACTTTGTAATGATTTTTCAGTATTAGGGAATATTTTGATAAATTTAAATTGTTAGAAATTAAAATGATGTCTTTTTTTGTTTATATTGTATCCTTATTTAATGGGTGGGTTAATTTTATTTCTTTTTTAAGTTTTATCTACAAGTGTTCCCACTTCACATTATAAGTGAGACTAACTTCATTAGAGGATAGAGAGTAATTATATGTTGACTAATATAATTCTTTTTAAAGTTAAGGTTTAGAGTTTAGTATTTAAAATTTTAAAGTCTAAGACTTTAATGATTTATGATTGAGATTAGTGTATAGCTTTTCAGATTAAAAAGAAATGTATATGTCTTTTGATTATATAACACAATACATTTATTAAAGGAAAGAAGTACATGACAAAAATAAAGCTCATGACATCAAATTTTCTAATTATAAAGTGCCATTAAATTTACTGATTATTTATAGCATGGAGTTCCATTTACATGCTCAAAATACTTAAAATCGCACTACCATTTTTTTTCTTAGCTGTTAAGTCTTCAAATCAAAGTAAAGATTCCACTGAGAAAATCGCACTCACATGACAAATATAATTATTATAGACCACGTTTGATTCACAATAATAATAAATTCCACCCCTTTATTGTCTTGGTCATACACCAGCGCCAAATTGTTATAAAGGTACAATCATGATTTACGTGCACCAATTCAAAATTTTCAATAACATTTTCTTTGTTCTCTTTTTTAAAGTTCTCACTTTTTCTTTTTTTTTTTTTAATTTTAATAGAACGATATCATATGATAATACTTTTTTATAATTAATTTTATCAGTGGATGACAGAGACTGGCATAATGCACATAACCTTACATGACATGAGCTCATGATCAATTCTCATGCTCTAATATATTTGGTATAGTTAAAAATTGATGTTTTTGGTGTATTTATTAATTTGACACAATATAAATTATTGCTCCATTAGTGTATTGCTTTCTTATTATTTATAGATAAATAAATTGTTGTTACAGACTAACACTAACAATATATATTACTCTTTTATATATATATATATATATATATATAAAGTCTTTCTAATTGAATTATAAAGTTTAAGAGAAATTGTTAAAATTATTTAATATATTGACATTTTAAAAAAATTATCACAACTTTTTAATTTTTTTTTTATATTTAAAGTCAAACTTGATACTAATTAAATCATTAGAATTATAAAGAATCAATACAAATATAATAAAAATAATAAAAAATTTTAAAAAATCACATATTAAGGACTATTAAAAAATTTTAAAATATAGCTTATAAATAAAATTGGAGGGAATATATATTAGTCTTAAACTTAAACATTTTCTAGAAAAGTTATTTCTTATACATCACATGGCCAACTTTTATCTATTTAATGTTAATACTCGTAAATTGGGGACTCTAACCAAACCAATTAACTTAATCATGTACTAAAAGAGAAACAAGATTCTCCGAAGAAAATCCCATTCACATGAGAAATATAATTGCACCTTAGTTATTCTCTATCAATTGATTTATTTATAAATATTGTATATCCCACTGTTGCTATAAAATAATAGAATGCCACACTTTTTAGTTTCTTTTTTAATTGCCATGATTTGTATGCGCATGGTTTGACTACTTTATGAGTTCACATTTTTGTTCCACTTGGAATTTTAAACTATTTTTTTTTTTTATCTAGAAATTGTAACCTATTTTAAATTGAACATGTAAAGCACAATTTTTTTTTTCCTTTTTAAAGAAAAAATAATTGAACCGATTTAACCATAATTTTTCCATAATAAAATTTATCCGTAGATGATATATAGACTAATGTAATACACATAAGCTCGTATAACATTTGATACAAGATATTTTGAATAGGATGAGATTTCAATTCTCTTGTTCATACATATCAACATTTTCTTTTTTTAAATAAATTTTAATTAAATAAATTTTTTAATTTCTCAATTTTAGTAAAATAATAAACAATACATTTCTCTTACTGTCTTAGCGAAGAATACAATTTTATAATTGAATATGAGATAGTAACCAACCAATGGTTCCTAATCCGTCCATAACGACATGAATGACAACACGGGCTAGTGTTTAGATTCTATTGTCAGAGTGGATGTTTTTTCTTGCAGATTTTGTAGTGGATTTTGCTATGCCTGCGATCCGCAGAATTTACATCCCATATTTCCTGTGAGAATTTTTCTAAATCATTATTCGGTATAAGAGGTGTGTAACTCTGATTCATCATAGTATTGTTTCAAATCATTCATAACATTATATTTAAGTTCTCTTTCTCTTTATATATACTTTTTTTTTCTTATTTTCCGTTGACATAGAACAATCTTCTTTTCTCTTCTATTTCCAACAGAGAACGATGAAAGCAAGAAAACCAGAGATACTATTGATAAAAGCAAGCTATATCAGCATTTTAGATCAACAATACATGGTAGTACACGGAATAGAATACTATTATGCATCACATAATCACACAATAAGATTATTCATATAAACCCTATTACAATACATGCTCTCAAAACTCACTAGAAAAGATCAATCGGCCGGTGTTTCTCTCTCTGTAACATTCACCTATTCTTCTGCTTCATTTTGAAATCAGCAACCTTAGTAGGTTGTGCCTTTACCTTGAAAGCGTTCAGAATTATTTTTCCTGCAAAATGTAATAAATACAAAGATACGATAAAAGCTTCGGGAGATATATGGCAGGAAAGAACTCTATTATAAAACAAAGTTCTTGCATAAAATGAATGACTACCTTATTTTTTCATATAGTTTATAACACATTTTATGACAGAAAAATAATGATGAAAAATTCTAGCCTTCATTAGTTTGGCTCTTAGAGGCTTTGGGTCAGAATTGTAAGTTTAGTGTAAGAGTTTTTCATTTGTGTCTTTTAATTTCACTATACGATTTAACAAATTATGCAGCAATAGTACAACATTTGTCACAATGAAAAGCAAGGATGGAACCGTTACCATATATATTCACAGCTGCCATTACATAAATTCTGTCCATCAAATTGTTCAAGAATCTGAACTAGGCATGCCTCCAAGAACGGCTGACAAGTAAATGAACCAAAGATCCCCAAAATCCAGTGATGAACCCCAATGCCATGCTGATAAAAAATCCTCGAGAGAAAATAGAGTAGTCGTCTTCTGGCAGTTCTGCAGGTTTCAGAGCTACTTCAATATCTAGACATTACTTCTCAAGTGGTTCTCCACAAAGATCAGCAATTCCTTCATAACTTGAGGCATTGAAACTCTGCAATTTTGTGCCAGCAGGAATTTTAACAGATAGATGGTTGTTGGACAAATCCAACACTGATAGACGATCAGTATGAGCAACACTTGAAGGAATTCTTCTAAAGAAACGGTTTCTTGACAAATTTGAGCTTGCAGAGCTCAAGCTCAAAGGGGATTTGTCCCGTTAAATTGTTTATTGATAAGTTCAACTAAATTTTTTATTTTTACAAGAATTTATTCACTCAATTAATTGCTTGAGAAATCGATATTCTTTAGAATAATTAAATTCTTGATGAATTATTTGATCAAGTGTGATATTCGTTGGGGTAAACTTGGAATTTTGCTTGTGAGATTGTTATATGAAATGTTCAAAGAATACAGCCTTTGCAGTGAGTTCCAAAACTAATCTGTTGGGAAACTCAGGACCTATCTTACATGCGGCCAAACTGATACTTTCTAATTGAAAAGGTAGGACCCAATTGGAACTAAGGGTGTATTTGATACATAATATTAGACAATATAAGTGAAATAATATAACACAAAGAATTGCATTACAATACAATTTTTCGTACTATTTATTATTTGTTGCTCAATGTACTGGACAAAAATTTTAATACACTTTGTATTACATTATTTTTTAAAAAAACATATAATAACATTTTGATATTTTATAATAATTAAAATCATTTATAAAATATAAAATTAAAAAAGGTTTGCCCCTCATTGTTGGTAACTTGCCAGTTGTTCGCTGTTGTTGGGACTTTCCACTTTTGTTTCTACTATTTATTTGTGGTTTTACAAGTGCAAGTTAACATTAATTGTTATTTTTTTAATTATATTCTTGTTATTCAATTGATCTCTATAGCTTACCAATTATTCTCTCATTCTCACTCATAACAAATTAAGAATATGTTAGGAAACTTAAAAAGAAAATAAAAATACTATTTTAGTCCTTATCACTTACTACCGTTATCAAATACACCCCCGGCACTTTAACATTATCAAATACACTTTTAACACTTTAAAACTATTACCAAATACACCCCTTGTCAACAACTATTAACAGAAGTTGTTGATGTAAATCATTAGTTGCTTACATGATTGTTATTTGATAACATGACAACTAAAAATGTCATTTTAATCCCTAATACTTACTGTTATTATCAAATACATTGCCGGCAATTTAAGTTCATTAAATACACCTTAACACTTTAAAATAATTACTAAATACACCCCTTTGTTTTAATAGCACTTGCTAGCTTGTTTGGTCCTCCCTGGCTGTCTTGGATTGCTTGTGAAGAGCAGGTCCATCCAAATATGTGGGGGAATATTGTCCCATTACCTGCATTAGTTTGAACTAACATTTAACAGTATATATTTTCCAAAAATAACAGTAACATAGACTGAAGAAATTAGTGCCTACACATGCAGCATTCTCCAATGAGCTTGTTTGTATTTGGAATTACATCTCTACTTATAACATTTGTCCTTGCTTCTTGCACAATCTGAAATTTTTTTCGTTCTTTTATTATTATAAATAATCACTGATAATTATCATAAATATGATTGAGATAAATGACTATGGCTCTTACACATGCATTTTCATCACCATTCTCACTCCTTATAGTAGTCACTTCTTTCTGCACAAGAAGTAGTATGAGAATAAACTTGTTTTAGAATCTCTTTATATTAGCAACAACATATGTGGATAAAATAAATGCATGGTACTTACATGTTCAACCTTCTTCTTTGCTGTCCTCCTGCTAGCTTGACCCATCTCTGTGGTTCCGATTGTTGCCTCTTCTCTTGTGATGGTGTGGCCATAGCCTTTGACTTGCATTAGACAAGACAACCAATAGTTAAGTACTATTACAAGTGTATTTGATAATGATTTTAAAGTATTAAAAGGTGTATTTGATAAATTTAAAATATTAAAGGTGTATTTGATAAAAGTAGTAAATGTCATAAACTGAAATAATATTTTTAGTTGTTATGTTATTAAATAACAATTATATAAGCAATTAATGGTTCATGTTAGCAACTTTCGTTAATGGTTGTTGATGAAAATTAACGAAGGGGTGTATTAGTAATAGTTTTAAAGTGTTAGGAGTTTATTTGATAATAATAATAATAATAATAATAAGTCTTAGGAATTAAAATAATATTTTTTAAAAATATATAATATATTAATTATATTTCTTAATTTGTATACAATAATTTTAAATAATAAATAAAAAAACAGTTGAAGTACCTTCGTTAATCACAATTAAAAATTAAACTTTAAGTATAATATATTTTTAAATTAGAAGGGAAGTGTGTATAAATTTTAAATAAAATAGAGATAAGTGAAAATCTAGTCTACAATGGGAACATGCGCCAATTAATGTCCAAGTCAATGATGCGAACATATGTGACAATTATTTTCCATGTCAAGCCATGCATTAATAACAAATTACAAGGCCCTGAATTTCACGGTAACGTATGTGGACCTCCAAAACGACTATGGGGTTTGCATCGAATGACTTTATAGCTACGGTTTTTTATTGAGTTGAGTTTTTATTGAATATATTTTATTAATATTTACTTATCATTTTGAATGAATCTAAACTTATTATTTGTTATTAAGTAAACGAACAATAGAGAAATTTAACTTTACAATAAAAAATGTCACTCGCTATTAGTGAATTTTGATCATTAACTTTAAATTCAGCTATCAACACTTCGTCACATATTAAGAATAATTTTTAAAAATTAATAAAATTTAAATCATAAAATTTAAAATTAATTACCCCAAATTGATTGAAAATGAATGATTTTTCTCACCCTAAATCATTAAATCTAAATCAAACAGTTCTGGCACTAAACTCGGACAATGTGCAAGACTAATTTAATTAAAAATGTTTTTAAAATAATTAAGCATCACGTCGTTAATGTAATTGCACCGCAGTCATCAAGGGTATCAAATTCCCACGTCAAACATAGATAAGATTAGGGGTGGACGTGGTTTGCTTCCACGTGGCTTTTTAGAAAAATACAAATCAAACTATTAAATTACTTGCCGTGTGGTGTGGTTGAGATTTTTAAAAAAATTTAAAAATTTAAACCACATTAAAATAATTTAAATGGTTAGTAATAAACAAAAGACTATTTAAATTCATGACAAATATTAACTAGAAAAGAATTAGCTTAGAGCTAGAAATCACATTCTTTCATTAAAGTAGACACAAATTTTACAATTAACTTCCACAATAAAAAATTTAGAGATTAAAAATAGATAAAACCAAAATACTCTAATCACAAAATATTAAGTTGATAATAGAGGAAATGAGAAAATACAAACCCTTCTTAAGAAGCATTAACTGAAATATTAATAATTAATAGCCACTAGATACAAAATACAAAATCTATAAATGTATAGATTTGATTTTAATTTAAGTATAATGTATATAATATAAATATAAAATTTTAAATTTATATATATACACACATGCCATGTGATTCAAATTTTTTTGAATTTTGAAAGAGTCGATTTATAATCCAAATCGCATGTTATAGATTATAAATTTTGTAATACAAATCAAACCTTTCACAATTAGAATGGCTTGAATTTCTTATAATTTGGCTTGATTTGGACGATTTAAGCAGTTTTGTTTAGATTTTGTTTCTTAAAATAAGAGTCCTAATTGTATTTTTTATTTTAAGTAAATTACATTTACCTCCTTCGGTATTTGCTAATATGACATTCAACTCCATCTTTGCCTTAAAATACAATCCATTAGATTGATACATTAACATCGACAACATCCCAAAAAATTCTACGAAATAGACCCTTTTTGACCAAGGGTTAACCATGTTTTAGTATTACACTTATGGCCCACAAAGTTTACCAAAATGGTACTTTGCTTCCTTCTAAGAAATTTTGTCAAACACTTCTGGTTTTTCTTTCAGACAAAAAGAAAAAATTATCCAAGTTTTTTCATCCAACTTTTACTCAATAAGAGATGGATGAATACGGGGAACACCAAAGAAAAACGTCTTCATTGATTTCCTTGGAAAATATGTGATTATTATTCAAAGAATTAACGATCTGGACTCCATGGTTGAAACTATATAATAATAATAATAATAATAGGAATATAGTTTTCATCTAATATGAAAGTTGTATAGAAAACTTTCCATTTTAAATAAGGAATTTTAGAGTTAACTAATAATATTAAATGGACATGTTAATGAGCATTGATTTTAATAGTACAAAATTAAAAAAGTTTAAGTATGTTGATTCAGGTTCGAATTTATATATATACAAAAAATAATCTTAAAAAACTTTATCTCAATTTAAATTTCTTAATTAACTTAAATTAAATTAATTATTTTATATCATATGTACATATAGAATAAGGTGAGAAAATAACAAATTAGAATGGATAAACTGTAACTTCATATCCTATATTTATTGTCCAATAAGGGTGGAAATAGATTTAGAGACTTACAATCTCGTCTATTATAAGTCAAGTCATGCCTAGTCAATTTAGCCTTTCAAGTCCGGCCAAGCCTGGCCTATTTAATTAAAAAGGCAAAGTTATTTGCACAAAGCCTAATCTATTGACCAACAAGCCTTTCAAAATATAATTATAACTTTAATATCCTTTTATGCTACTATTAAATTTTATAAAATATTTGGGGGTGATGATGAGTTAGAAAGGGGAAAAAAGAGAAGGATAAAAAAAATTAAATTATGTATTCTTGTTCGTTATGCTTTTGTGTCTTATCTTTATATATTTATATGCTTTTGTACATATAAATGATAACGTGGATGACAATATTTTTTTGTTATTTAGCAAGTATATATAAAAAAATGTGAATATAGTAAATCTATTGATTAGGTTAAATTTTTTTATGTATTTAAGACATGCAAAAAATAAAATTAAAAAAAAAATCTATTGGTCGTTATTTAATCAACTGGGGCCTAAATAGGCCAATAGGCTTATCAAATTTAAATAAGCTATTAGGTCAAGCATTATTTTTAGCCTAAATAAGGCTAATAGGTCAATTTCACGCTAATACTTCAATATATAAACTAGGTTTATTTAAGCAAAAGCCTTAGCCAATTTCTACCCGTATTGTCTAAGTTCCAAGTCAAAGTCAATAGATATTAACAATTTCCAATTTTCCACACCACCATTCTCGTTTTGAGATATATGTGTGTGTGTGTGCATATTCATCCCCTATACTGCTTAATCTCACCCAAGCGACTAAACATGGTCAAGCTTTGCTTTCTTGTCTCTATTTTCATGCTCTCATGGCATTGCTTCATGGCCTTTTAACTGGGCTATGAGCACAACCGCTCTCACCTCTGATCAATCTTCCCTTCTGGCATTCAAATCCTCCATGAATTTAAATACTCATGATCTCTTATCCAAAAATTGGTCAAATTCTTCTTCTTTGTGCAATTGGATTGGCATCACTTGTGATGCGCACCATGGAAGAGTCAAGGCCTTGAATCTCCGTAACATGGGCCTTGCTGGTATCATACCTCCTGAACTAGGAAATCTCTCATTTCTTGCCAGACTTGATCTTAGCAACAACAATTTCCATGGTGAGCTACCAAATGAATTACACCGGTTGCATAGAGTTAAACTACTGAATTTGAGCTACAATAGATTCAGTGGAGAGATTCCAACATGGATAGGAAGTTTATTTAAACTTCAACACTTGAGTCTTCAAAATAATAGTTTTGGTGGTTTTATTCCAGTATCTATATCCAACTTATCAAAGCTTGAGACCTTGAATCTGAGTTCTAATCATATCAGTGGAAACATTCCAATTGAGATTGGTCAACTTTGTCAATTGAAGACTTTAAATATTGCAATGAATATGCTTTCAGGCCGCATACCTACAGAAATCTTCAACATATCTTCTTTGGAAGTATTGATTTTGGCCAATAACTCATTTTCAGGTAATGCAGATATTATTATGTGTAATATTATTATTGCTCTATCAATGCTTACATATATTCTATTTAAAAAAAATGTCATATGCTTGGACTTTTTTTTTTTTTTAATGGTGAATGTGTTACATATTTTAATACTTGAATTGTTTTAGGAGACATTTGGTTAAAGGACTTTTTTAAAAAGAATCCTAGAAATTCTAATTTGAGTTTCTTATTTTATGTGTGTTTGATAAGATGTTCTTTATAAGAATAGAATTACTAGAAATATGTTTTATAAAGTTCTATTTCAATGAAGTTTCTTGTAAAAAAAAATCCAATAAGAGAGTTGGAATTCTTATTTTCTTAGGTTCACAAGTTATTATTTTAAGCAATTCCAAAAAACATAATTAAGAATATCATAACTTATCAAATAGATTTGAGCAATCACATAATTTATGATTGTTAAGAAAAAAAAAACCGTTAAAACAAGATAAATAATTAAAAAGAAAAGCATAAATATATGTGGTTCACCCAAAACTTAGGCTAACCCAGAGGCACAACTAAAATCTCCTTTGCTCTCAAAAAACAAAGAGAAACCTTTCTTTGGTGACTCACACATAACAAGAAGATATAATAGAAATAGATCTGATTTTTTTTTTTTTCTTTTTTGTCTTGAGACATGTTTTATCCTTTATTTCTTTCATGATGAATTACAGGAAATATTCCGAGATAGCTTGGTGCTCTTCCACAATTAAGGGTTATGTGGCTTCAAAATAATTTCCTTTCTGGTGTTTTGCCGTGGAAGATCTTCAATAATTCAATGCTACAGGAAATTAATTTTGGCAGTAATAATTTATCTGGCAATCTCCCAGCCAATATATGTCATGGTCTTGTGAAACTTGAACGACTTTATCTTTATATGAATAATTTCTCTGGTCAGATGCCATATGTTTGGCATGAATGCA
Source organism: Bauhinia variegata (assembly GCA_022379115.2). NCBI lineage: Eukaryota > Viridiplantae > Streptophyta > Magnoliopsida > Fabales > Fabaceae > Bauhinia > Bauhinia variegata. The sequence continues at coordinate 13,411,324 of CM039437.1, forward strand.
GGGCCTTGAAAGATTTAAGATTGAACATCAATTCATTCAACAAAGGAGTCATACCAAGTGACATTGGAAACTTGACTACACTTCAATATTTGATACTTGGTACCATGAACTTAGAAGGTATGAATATAATATCAGAAAAGCTGAAAAGACCCCCCCCCCTCTCAAACTTTGTGAGATGCACTTCACCCTCAAAACTTTTAAAATGTGTACTTAAGATATGCACATCACTTTTAAAACTCTAACTTATGTTAAAAATTTAACTAAAAAAATCAATTGTATTGCATTGATTAATCTATTTTCACTCATTATTTCCCTTTGTCTATTAGAGAAAAGCAGTTAATAGAAAAACAGTAACATGCAAATGACTTTTTTTTGGTCAAAATTTTAATATAAGTTAGAGTTTAAAAGTGATTTACACATTTTAAAAACTTAAAGATTAAAATACACATTTTAAAAATTTTAAAAGTGAAGTATACATTATACAAAATCTGCGCTAAGGGGTCTTATACTTTTCCCATGTAACATTTACATGTCTATCATAGGTTAATTATTTGTATTATATATATTATAAAAGTTTAATAAGAGGTTAAAATTTATCGTCTCATTTTTATTCTACTTAAATAATAAATAATACAGCAACTCTTGTTAAGAGAGATAATTCAGCAGATTTTGTCCTATTAACAAGATTATGAAATTATTCTAATCAATACTTTTTTGCATTTAATTTCTTGTAATTATGGGACTGAACTACTATTACTTTAGAAATTATTCAAAACCTTTCACACTGTTGCGACTTAATTGAAACTTCATGCAAGATTTCTGATATAAAACGGATTGGCAGAAGCAAGTATTGTTTTATTTTAGATTTTTTTCATCATAGATAAGAGATGGGGATAATGTGAGAGTTAAAACCTGTAATCCTACGGATTCAAAAAGTTTTCCCAAACAAGAAATGCACCCTTGATGCAGATTTCATTTTACTATTTTATTTTTATATGGTTTGGTTAAAATGTCACTGATATTAATATTATTAAGTTTTGTGTTAATTACAGGTGAAATTCCATTCTCTCTTTTCAACATGTCTTCCTTGAAAGAAGTCTCTCTTAGGGAAAATAATTTAAGAGGCATTCTCCCAGAGGGGATGTGTCACCACATTCCTCAACTAGAAGTCTTTTCTGTGTCTCAAAACCTGCTTGGAGGGAATATACCAAGACAAATACACAACTGCACAATGCTGAAGAAATTATTTTTAGTGGCCAACCACTTCACAGGTACACTATTCCCCCAAAAGTATATCTTAATAGAAAAAATTGCATTTCCATCTATCAATTTATTCCTTTTGTTATAAATAGATCTTAACAAGTTATTAGTCTTGTGTTAAGGTTTTTTTAAATAATTTTTATTTGAGTTTTTTTGTTATAATTATTAACAAAACTATGAGAAAAGAAAAGACAACCTAAAGAATTAAACATATTTTTGATAAGATATGGTTTATTTATATTTTTTAAATGAAAATACTTCTATCTATTATAAAGTACTATTTTAACAAGTCATACACACCTTTATTCAAAGAAACAGTTTATGCACACTTTGCGAAACAAAAAATAAAGGAAATTTATTATAAAAAAAAAAAGGTTAAAAAATATATCAAAAATAAAATGAAAACTAAAGTCAAATTAATAACCATATATTTTGCCTTTATATTTTAAAACAAATGGATGTGGAAAGAGAAAAGAACTTTGAATAGAGCAGGAAATTGGGAAAAGTAAAAGAAAATGTGAGAAAGCAAAGTTGGGACAAAGACGATAGAGAAACATAACCAATAATGTGCTTATTGGCAAATAGAGAGAGAGAGAGAGAATTTTTTATGTTAAAAAAATGAGAATTAGACCTATATAATAGATTGGTCATATAAATAATGTGAGATTCCTTTCCAGGGTACTATATGTAGCCATGATTCATGCAAAAAAAAATGTCATTCTATTTTTTTAGTGGATCATGACATCTAGCTTTTCTGCACTGAGATTACGTCCCTTGGTAGATGATCTTATGAATTTAACATTTTAAAGGTCATTAGAGAAATACTAGAGACATTTTAACTTGTTGCCGAGGGAATATGAAGGGGATATAAGCACTAAATTTTTATTTGGGAATTGATAGGGTAAATCTTAGATGATTTGTAAAATTCGAATGATGTTAGTCGACAAAGGCTTCCTTAGCCATGGAAAATAAATTTTATAATTAATCTTTTAATAAACCAATAATATATAGAAACTATTTATTTTGAATTTCAAACTTTTTTTTCAATGTATTTTGTTACTTGCCAAGAAAATATATATTTTAATTATGACATATACCTTTGCCCCTCTCTTTAATTATGGTAGATTCTTAGTAATTTCTTATCTTACACTGCTGCTTTTATAGGTTCTATACCAAAAGAGATCGGGGTTCTTAATAAAGTGGAGGTGCTATCCTTGGGAGATAACTATTTGAGTGGCCCCATTCCTTGGAATATATTTAACATGTCAAGATTGAGACAGTTATATTTCACAAACAATTTCCTCTCAGGTAGTCTTCCATCAAAATTGGGATGTGGTGTACCCAATCTAGAAGCACTTTTCTTATATGAAAACAAACTCGTTGGAAGCATTCCAAATAGTATATGCAATGCTTCGAAGCTCTATGATTTAGAGCTGAGTTCAAATGAATTAAGTGGAGCTATACCTGGCTCTCTCGGAAACTTGAGGGATCTCTCGTTGCTTGATTTAGATAACAATAATTTCACCATAGATGCTCACACTTCTGAGATGGACTTCCTTACTTCATTGACAAATTGCAGGAAGTTGAAATATATTGATATTTCATTCAATTCTTTCCATGGAAAGCTTCCTAAGTCAATTGGAAACTTCTCTAGTTCTTTAGAAAACTTTGATGCTGCTTCTTGCAAAATTGAAGGCAATATTCCACTGGAATTGGGAAATTTAAGCAATTTGATAAGCTTCAATGTGGAAGGGAATGATTTGAGTGGACACATTCCAAAAACAATAAATGGATTAAAGAGTCTTCAGTCATTAAATCTCGCGAGTAATGCATTGCAGGGCTACGTGATTGATGAACTCTGTGAAATCAAAAGTTTGAGTGAATTGTACCTGACAGGAAATATGTTTTCTGGAATGATACCATCATGCACAGGGAATCTTACTTCTCTAAGAAAGCTTTGTATAGGCTCTAACAAATTAGTTTCTGAAATACCCTCATCTCTTTGGACTCTTAGAGATATCTTGATCGTAAACTTGTCCTCAAATGCTTTAGGTGGATTTCTTCCATATGAGATCTCAAACTTGAACGCTGTTACCATGTTGGATTTATCAAGAAATCAGATTTCAGGCAATATTCCTACAACCATTGGTGGCCTGAAAACTTTGCAAGCACTCTCCTTAGCTCATAACAAAATGAAAGGGTCTATTCCTAAATCACTTGGGGAAATGGTAAGTTTGGAGGAATTGGACCTTTCGCAAAATGATTTATCTAGTGTGATTCCAAAATCTTTAGAGTTGCTTGTTTATCTTAAATTTATTAATCTTTCTTACAATAAACTAGAAGGAGAAATTCCAAATGGTGGACCTTTCAATAAATTTCAAACTCAATCTTTCATGCATAATAAGGCACTTTGTGGCAACACACGTCTTCAAGTCCCACCATGTAGCATAGAAAGGAGGCATAGGTCATCAACAAATTTACATATGATCAAAATCTTGCTGCCCATTATTGTGTCAACCATTTTGGTTGTTTCCTGTATAATCCTTCTATCATGGAAAAGAAAAAGAGTTGGTAATTCACCTCAAAGGGATTTATCAACTTTAGGAGTAGCAGAAAGGATTTCCTATTATGAACTTGTAAATGCTACTAATGGATATGATGGCAGTAATTTACTTGGAAAGGGCAGTTTTGGTTCTGTGTATAAAGGTGTGCTTTCAAGTGGGATGATGATTGCAATTAAAGTGTTCAATATGAATTCGGAAGCAATGTCAAAGAGCTTTGATGTAGAATGTGATGCATTGAGACATTTGCGACATCGTAATCTCATTAAGATCATTAGTTGTTGTTCTAATGTTGATTTCAAAGCTTTGATAATGGAGTTCATGCCAAATGGAAGCATTGAAAAATGGTTGTATTCACATAACTACTTTTTAGACTTCTTGCAAAGGCTGAATATAATGATAGATGTGGCATCGGCATTGGAATATCTCCATCACGGTTCTTTAGTAGCAGTTGTTCATTGTGACATAAAGCCTAGTAATATTTTGTTAGATGAAAATATGATCGCACGTGTTAGTGATTTTGGCATTGCCAAACTCTTGAATGAAGGACAATCTAAAACACATACCAATACTTTGGCTACACTCGGCTACATGGCACCAGGTATTTTTTTGTGTTGATCTTTCAAAGCATTTCCTCTGTAGCATTTTTTTTTTTTTTTTATCTTAACCATTTATACTAAGATCGTGCCAACATAAATATTAGGATCATATAAACTTGTGTGTATGAATTATATCAACTGGCTATGAGCCTGTTATATTCCTTCTTCTTTTTTTTATAAGATAGGAAGCCTGTGATATTCTTTTACTTACGTATGTTTAAATTTATATTATAGTACTTAATAAATTAAAGATATCCTATTGGTTGGTTGATATGCTAATTTTTTTATAAGAATATGCTAATTAATCTTTCAATTTTGTGGAAGATACTACTCTTCCAAGATCTTAGAATGCTTGGTTTTTAACTGTTTTGGTGTTAATATGAATAGTATTACTAATAACTTAAAAAACATCACTTTTATGTAAAAATTTGTACATATATATATGTGAAAGTTATGTAAATTTAAAATAATTACTTCTTTCTATGCAACTTATTTATTTTATATTGAGAACACTGATGAAAACTACAATTGACCTGCAGAGTATGGTTCTGAGGGAATTATTTCTATAAAGGGAGATGTTTACAGTTATGGAATTTTAATGTTAGAAGTGTTGACAAGAAAGAAGCCCACAGATGATATGTTTACAGCTGGATTGAATCTGAAAGGCTGGGTGACAAATTTGATGCCGCATGTTATACAAATTATAGACTCCAATTTACTCCAACAAGAGAGGCAGCAATTTGATGACATAATAACATATGCACCAACCATTTTTGAGTTGGCTCTCAATTGTTGTGCAAATTTGCCAGAAGCACGAATTAGTATGACAGATGCAGTTGCATCAGTGAACAAAATCAAGATGCTGTTTCTGCAAAAGGCAAGGCCATAGGCAACATGAAATAGCTTGTAATCTTTGTTGTCCCCTCTTTTTTATTTTGCATCCTAGACAATGTTCCTAATTTAGTTGCTATAGGTTTGGATCTTAAAACTCTATCAATGCCTAAATCATTAGAGCATAAACTGCATTTTAGCATGTGTTTATGATCCGATATAGCATAATATCATTTGGATTAGGTTGTTCTACTATGAGAACAACAATTAAAAAGGTTGGTTTACTTTTTTTTCTCCCTGCCACAGCAACAATGCATTAAAAAGGTAGCCATTAGTGAGAATCCATATAATCAGCCCATACTCCTAAAAGTTTTCTTTTGTACACAAATCTATTTCTAATTATTTTTACCACAAAGGTAAACTAGATATATTCACCAATTGGCATTTAGAACCTTGGAAATTAGTGACAGCAGGATACGAATCCTCTACCATGAGAGCATCATATTAAATTGTGAAAAGTCCACTTGGATATTAATAGCTTATTCTGATACAAGCAAAAAACAAAAAAAAAAAAAATTGGCTTAGTAATTATTATCTTCTTAATAAGATTCTTGCTAGCTTCCTTAGATCAAATTCTCTAAGATCACATTAAAATTCGTAAAACTCTTGCTCCTTTAATAGAACATAGGATGGGATTAGCCTTTTGATATCTTTAGTTGTATGGTAAATGAGGTACTTATGAACGTTACTCGGAGAAACTTAGCAAAAAAAAAAAGGTTTTATTGTTTCAAGTTTGTCTATTATTGTCTTCTTTATGATTATATTTTGTGCTTTTAGAGAGAGTAAGGTTTAATTCTAAAATATAAAAGTATCAAAGCCTCATTTTTGCATAAAGTCAATGCGTGAAACTACTTCTTCGATTATATTATGTATTTGAGAGTATCAAGAACCAGTTCAGCCTATATAAATAAGAGAATGTATAGGATATATTTTATATCAACATCCCTACACACGAAAGCCCTTTAGGCTTGAAATGCGAAAGTAGCACAAGCTCATTTATATCATGTACTAAAATTGTATTTAATTATAATTTTTAAACTTTAACAGTAAGGTCATAAAAATTTTAATATTATATTAAGAATTAGTTCAACTTAAAAGCCTTAAATTATTTGGGGAAAGTCCAAAATAGATTTTATATTTAATGGAGAGATATGTTACCCTCTGTTTTAATTCTTTCACTTTGTGCTAACATTGATGACACTACATAGTCATACAAGTAACGTATTATTAAGCATAAGAGCAAGTTCCAATGGAGCGAAGCGAAAGTACATAAAAATTTTACAGAGGGACTTGAATAAGACTTTGCTAACAACGTATCTATTTAGCAACAGTTTCAATCCAAAGCTTCAGTTGAAGCACTTCATGCTGATACTCTTTCAAATTTCATTAGTAATGAATGTTCAGCATGTTTGGGAGTATTGTTGGTCTAGTTGAGCTGTTTATAAATTATGAGAACTTTTGTGGGTGGCATTACATACAATACTATGCAACTAAAGATATGTTTAATAACCCTGTTTTCATAAAAATTCAAACATTTAAGAAAAAGCACTCTAGTATAAGAATACTTCAACACTGGGATGCAATATAAGAATACTTGAACATCATAGTGGATGCGAGACCTTCCAACTGTCCCAAAAATTTCATCATCAAACCAATTACATTTTGGACCTTGATTCTCTGCAGTCATTGTATTCATATTGTCACGCTGTCAATGATATGCAAGACTAATTTTATATCATTCAATTTATCCAATAATTTTTGTTGTTACAACAAAATTTTAACTATGACAATAATTATAAGAAATCCTTGTTTCTTGATCATACTTATCTTCAAAATTGCTTATGCATTTAATCATACTTATCTTTGAATTTGCTTATGCATCTTATTATTTTTAGATTCATTTGGATTCGTGTTGTCCTTTCACTGTCTTTGTTACTTTGTTGCTCTATCAGGTCTGTCTTTGTTTCATTCAGTTGGTAAGGTTTCTTTTCATGTAGCCCTCTAAGAGCTGTTATTATCAATCAAAAATTAAAAAGAAAACAATAATAATAATAAAATAACTCTATGGTTTTAAGGTTAATTCACTGAGGCCACAAACACAATGTTAAAGAATTATGTAAACCACTCTTTGCATCTTAGCACTTTTACCTGACCCTTCGTCACTGCTTCATGGTTACACCAATAAGTATGTTTTTGGGATTTACTAATTATTGCGTCTATCTTGAGGATAAATTGGTCTCACACTCAAGGGTATGAAAAAAACATAGAGCATAAACAAATTAAAATATATATATATATATATATATATATATATATATATATATATATATATATATATATATATCTTCACCAATTTGGCATATAGGACCTAGGAAATTAGTCTATTTTTAAGGCAACATGATGCAGGTTACCATGAGAGGTTCACTTTAAACTTAAGTCCACTTGGATATCAGTAGCTTATTCTGCTATGAACAGAAATTTAATTCAACTTCATTGTCTTGTTTTAGTGTTGTTTGGTGCATATGACATTGGATGAACTACTCATATTAAGGACAGAAAAATGCATTAAATCAAGTCCATCTTCCTCACAGACATCTCCAAAATATCACCTCAGAAATTTCAGTCATACATAGTCAAGAACACCATCTGCAAATATATTTCAGGTACTTTATTGCCATGTAAACTATTACAATACTCCCCGCATGTTCTGCAAAGCAGCTTGCAGAAACAAATCATTCCCTCTTTTGATTTCTTTGTGAGCTTGTTCCAATCTGAAGACAAGTTCATTAAAGCTCTTAAACGTTTTTCTAGCATTTTTGTTCTTAATACCGACGCCGTACCTAACATTAAAGTATTAATAGAAGTAGGAGTTCCTGAATGGAATATTGTTAAATTATTACAACGGCATCCCCGGGCATTGACGAAGAAACGTGATCTGTTCAAGAAGATTGTCGCGGAAGTGAAGGTAATGAGGTTTAATGCTTTGACGGGGCAATTTCTTTTGGCTGTTGCTACATTAACACGCATAAGGAAATCCACATGGGAAAGAAAGGCTGATCTTTATAAAAGATGGGGTTGGTCTGATGATGACATTTTAGCTGCATTTGGGAGGTTTCCACATTGCATGGCAGTTTCAGAGGATAAGATTGAGATGATAATGGACTTTTTTGTCAATCAGATGGGTTGTGAATCTTCCACTGTTGCCATATATCCGCAATTGCTGGGCTTGAGCTTAAAGAAGAGAATAGTTCCAAGGGCTTCTGTCATCCAAGTTTTGTTGTCAAAAGGTTTTGTGAAACAGTTGGTCTTCCCACGGATGTTTTACGCAAGTGAAAAAGTCTTCTTGGACAAGTTTATCGCGTGTCAAGGGAAAGAAGCTGATCAACTATTGAAGCTCTATCAGGCAATAATGGAAGTTGAACAGAAAATATTGTAAAACTACCTGCACTCTCACCTACATTTGGTGTTGGGCATTGCATTATTAATTTACCTTTTGTTTGTTCTGATTTAACTTAAAATATGACACATAGAAATCCTGATTGGTTCTTGCTCTTAAGTTTAATAATGTTATCTCTAGTACTCAACAAGATGAGTTGTGTCTATCGTATGAAGTCTTGTGTAGTGTAATGCTTTTAGCTCCAATCTTCCACCAATGAAAGAGGAGGGGGGGGGGGGGGTGTTTGCTCTGAATCATTCTTGCCTTTTTTGTCTTGTACTAGATTAAATATAACAAAAGAAGAAAAATAAAAATCTGAGAGGGTTGATTTATTTTAGCATTATCTGACTTGTTTAACTTGAGAAGAACCATTCCAAGGCTTTGGTCTTAATATCTACTATTGAAGATATATATATATGTAACTGAAGTGGCACCATTATCTACTGCAATGCTTTTTCCAGAATGTTCTATAGTTGTTATAGGATTTTGTTCTTCAAGAAGAAAGTAGAACTTTGGAAAACAGTTCTGTTTGAGCCTTAACTGCAACCAAAGACAAATCTAACTCTATCTCTCCTTAGATGTATCTTATATTGCCTAGTTTTGAGTATAAACATTGGAAAATTGAACCCCTTTTGGACAATTTGCTTATCCACACCAGTGTCTATGAATACATGTGGATATTTGCCGAACACAGAAGATTGTAGCAGAAGTGAAGGTGATGGGATTTAATGCCTTACAGTGCAATTTGTGATGTCTGTTACTATAATATATTGCTTAAGCAAATCAACATGGGCAAGGATGGTTGATCTTTTTAAAAGGTGAGATTGGTCAGATGATGAGATTTTAGGTTCATTGCTGAGGTTTTATATTGTATTGCATTTTTAGAGGATTAGATTGAGAGGATGATGGATTTTTTTGTTGATCAAATGGTGCTGTGAGTCTACGATATACTCTTCCACTTTTGCTAGATATTTATTAGAACGGGGCTATGTGTATACAGTTTTATGTACGCCTATTTTTTGTACTTATTATGTGTCAGAGAGATAAAAATATATGAGAAATGCTGAAAGAAAAAGGTGTCCCTGTATTCCTCTTTGGGGTAGTTATTGAATTGCTTGAATCATTTTGTGGTGCTCCACTTGCGAATTTTATTCCTCCTACTCCAATTGAATTGAGGTACTGTGCATTCAATATCATCCATTTTCAGCATCTCTATTATGTAGCATTAAAAGATATCTTTTTTGACCACTGTCTTTTATATTATGCAATTATCTTTTTTATTACATAGCGTCTAACTGAGGTTCGCAGTGGTGGAGGAACTAAATCAGAAAAAAGAGGTATTCTTAATTGTAAGATATCTAATGAAACCTTCACTGCTATCTTTCTTAAGTAAGTAATATTATTAAATAGTTAGTTGGGTAATGTAAAGAGTAACCTAATAACTTCCTTAACACGAATGGGTTTTTGGTTGAGAGAAATTGTGCCAAACTCAATAGTCTCTCTCTTGATTGTAAGGAGAGGCTGTTCATACTCCGATTAAGTTTATGTAACTTCTTTATCCATAAAATTGTCAATGTCAAATTTACATACACCATATCCATATATTATCTGTCATATCCTTTCTTTTCCATTTCTTCCCATCTCATTGTCCAAAGGCGCAATGGGCTTCCAAAGACCTAAAGACATTTTAAGCAAAAAAGCTACTGGCTCAAAGTCAAACACAAGGCTTTGCTCTAAGTTCCAATATTTGCTTAAAGCACTGCTAGTTCAACCTAAGAAGTTACATAAGAATATTGAGCCAACAATATATTGAAGAATGATGAGTAACATAAACAATCATCCAAGAAAATAAGAGTAAGCAAAGAAGGTAAGATTTTCTAAAAAAAACCATGGGAAGTTACCCAAGAAAAAGAGGGCTTGCATTAAAAGCTCGCGCTGGAATTCTCCAAGCAATACCAACTCATGGATAACTTTACATTATATATATTGACATACTACAAGCCCCAGAATATTTAATAATAACTGAGGGACATTGAAGCAAATGTAAAATCTATTTGGAGCAACAGACACACCTGAATCTTTGATGCAAAGAAATATATGGTCCACAACAGTAGAGACAGACTTAATCAAAAGAGGTGCATCACTTTTTGTCCATAGCAAAATCCTAATGCATCAATTTCTCTAAGGAGAAAAAGATTAGGGGGATCTAAATGAGAAACTATAAATCTAGCTGTTCACAATGATAATGGTAGATTAATAAATTTGACATTCCTTACATTGAAATCTTGAAAAAAGAAAAATAAACTACCATAAGGAAAAAAATTCATGCCAAGTAAAAATCAGAATGCCAAATGCTCATTATGTTCATGAAATGCTACAGAGCCAACCTTACGTTTTTGAGTTCTCTTCGTCAAAACATGTTATAACTTCTCACTCTCCTACATATTTAAAACATGAACATTAGTCAAAGGATGTACCCTAACTCCAAGATACCTATGATCCAAACACATCACAACCTTAACAACAACAATCAAATATCCTAAATAGGGAGAAAATTTGCTGTCCCAATTTGGTGTCTCATTCCCTATCCCATGTATTGTGATTGGTCAAAAAATTATAAAATAATGCTACACAGAGTGGTCCTACTCATTTGGACCAATCACAATAAATGAGAGAAAAAATGGAGATTTGCTCCCCCCTGTAAGGAATGATGAAATGATAGATTAAAACTGAGTCAATGGGTACCTCAAATATGGAGAAACAATGAACAAATAAAAAAAGCCAGAGCCAAAGTTGAAAAATACGAAACCTACAATAAGGAAAAATGGCTTTACTTAATCCCAATTTGAGTTTTGAAATCCCAAACTCTAAATCAACAAAAAAAAAAGACTGGTGATACATACATGGAATATAACATGAAAAAACAGCTCAAAAATGAATCACCAAGAATTTCAGAATCCAAGATCAAATTAAACATGCAAACAGAAATTGCTTACTAGCCCTCATCAAATTATCAACACAGATATAGCAGTAATAAAATAAGCACAATAATTATTAAGATTGCAAATCAGTATGTGATTTTAAGAGGAGAGAAAGCAAAATCATACCTAACACAAGATCCCCACACTTTACCCTTTTCGCCAATCGATGTTCTGTTCATCCTCTCTGAAAATTCCTTCAATCGAAAAGAAGGACCCCAAATCAGTGCTCCTTTCTCTTCTCAGGACACTCGCTATCGTTCTCTCTCTCACAAAACACTCCCATGACTATTTTTTTCCCCCCTGACCTCGCAAATTCCCCTAAAGGGAGTTTTTGAAATTTGAATTTCAAGAATAACTTCTCTTAAAAAAGGAATGCAACTTCTTAAAGCAAAAAGGAAAATGGTTTGGAATTTTATATTATTTTACTGCTAGGTGTCGATTGATGGAATGCTCAAGGGACAGATTACAAAGTTATATCACAGAGAAAAACCAAGTAGATGTAATCAAATCCCCAGCAAGTTCAACATTAAACCATGAACATCATGGGAAAATTTTTCCGTGTTTGGCAAGTATCCATCTGTGTCCATAGTCACTAGTGTAGATTAGCCACTCGTCATAAAGGGGGTTCAATTATCCAACTTTAATAATCGAAGTTAGACATTATAACATACACCTAAGGGGGATATTATTAGATTTGTCTTCGGTTGCAGTTAAGGCTCAAACAGAACTGCTTTTTTAAGTTCTACTTCCTTCTTAAGGATATAGGAACAAAATCCTATAACTACAGAAAATTCTGGAAAAAGCATTGCAATTGATAGTGATGCCACTCGTGTTATAAACAAAAACACTTCGATGCTAGATGTCGACAACCTAAACCTTGGAATCTACCCTCTCAGATGAACACCAAACCTCTAAGATGCAACTTTTTATTATTCTTCTTTTGTTTTATTTAATCTTGTATAAGACAAAACAAGCAAGAAAATCTTCATGCTGAGGAAATCAGAGGAAACCCTTCACCCTCTTTCATTGGTGGAAGATAGGAGCTAAAAACATTACATTGCACAAAACCTTATACAAGAGACACAACTCATCTCAGCAATTAGTGAAAATGATACACGTGTGGTGGGATATCCTAAGTTCTATGTTAAAACGCAAATACATCTGAATGAATAAGCAGTCACCAAACACTGAGATTATAAATCACTGAGAAATAATGTACAATATAAGATATAGCATTTAGTTGTATACTGAATGAGGATTTTAATAAGGATAATCTCACACACTAAAAAAAGAGGTTTGTGGTTTCAATATAGTCTTACCATAGCGTCGAGTAATACAGATAATATTATTAAACATCGGAGCAGGATTCGATAAGGAAAGAAATTTATTGTCAAAAAAACAAAAAACATAATTTTGATTGGTCATATTGAAATTGAAAACAGACCAAACCAAAGGTAAATTAATAATGCAATGCACAACAACAAAATGTAGGTCGGAGTGTAGGCAGTTTTACAATTTCTTCTGCTCAAGGTCCATTTTTGCCTTATATAGCTTAAGTAATTCATCGGCTACATTTCCATGACACAGGATAAACTTGTCCAAGAAGACTTATTCACTTGAGTAACATATTTGTTGGATGTTGAGCTGTTTCAGAAGACCTTTCGAAGACAAAACTTTGATGACAGAAGCCCTTGGAACTATTCGCTTCTTTAAGCACAAGCTGAGCAATACTGGGAATCTGGCAATAATGGTAGATTCACAGCCCATCTGATTGACAAAAAAACCCATTGTCTTCTCAATCTTATTCTCTGAATGTGACATATACTGTGGAAACCTCTGAAATGCTGCTAAAATGTCCTCATCAGACCAACCCCACATTTTACAGAGATCAGCCTTGCTTGCCCATGTGGATTTGCTTATGCAAGTTATTATAGCAACAGCCATCACGAGTTTCCCCGTCAAAGCATTAAACCCCATCTTCTTCACTTCCGCTACAATCTCCTTGAACCGGTCATGGTTCTTGCCTGGGGCTGCCGTTCTAATAATTTAATGACATACTGTTCAGAAATTCCTTCTTCTCTCAACACTTTGATGTTAGGTACGACGGTGCTAGGTAAACCAAGAATGTATGGACAACGTTTAAATACGTGAATGAACTTGACTTCAGATTGAAACAAGCTCATAAAGAAATAAAAAGATGGAATGATTTGTTTCTGTAAGCTACTTTGCAGAAGAACAGGGTAGGATACTATGAATTTAGGTAAGTCAGAACACAAGACTCGAGACTTCAAAAACTCAATTTTGGGCGGAAAGATTTTTTCAGGATCACATAGAAGCAAACGTGGACTTGATTTTATGAGGCGTGATATCTGGGTTTGAGAGAAACCTTGTTTCTTGAAGAACTCAATGATCAAATCAGGCTTTTCTCTAGTTTGAAAATTAATGTACTTGGAAGCAGAAGCAGCTTTTTCAGGAGAGAACCCAAATGTATTAATTAGATATGAGACTGCAAAAGGCTGGAGATTTGAAGTGGTGGACATGTATTTCAAAGAAAGCCATGAATTTTGTAGAGAAAGGCGTTGCAGTTTTAATGGAGAAAAGGTGGTGATAATGATATGCCTCTTGAGTCTGAGAAAGAATGGTTTTGCAGAGAAAGCATACCATTATTGCCAAATTACAGAGAATAGGAGAAATTACTCACCGTTTTGAGAAGATTTTCTCAGTTGGTGTTGGGTGGGGTTTGAGCCCCGGAAGGAAAAGTGCAAACCCTCAACCTTCGCAACGGAACGTTGAATAGGTATGAGCTTTAGACGACATGCGTATAATTGGGCAAGCAACAGATGACAATTAACTCGGAAGTCGACACAACCCCCAATTAATAAGTTATACCCAAAACGACAAAAACAATAGAAACAAAAACAAAAAACAAATGCATTAAGATCTTTCTAGGATAATTATTTGCTAAATAAATAATTACATATTTTGTATTTTAATATTTTTCACATATGGATATTGCTAAAAAAAATTAGATAAAAAATGATAAAATGTCGTTCAAACATAAAACTTCAAGATCTTTAGGTTTATTAGTAATTTTTTCAGCAAATATAATTTTCAATTGTTTATGATTAGAAGTCTACATAATATGAGACATGTCTTGCAAATTATGATCTTTGAGTGCTGATAAAAGGTTGTATATGATTTGCAAATATCAAGGAAACCTGAGCAACCAAAACGCTTTGGTCTTGGTGGTAAATAATTATATCATATTGACTCAAATTTAAGTTTATATATATGCAAAAAATATTTTTTGAGAGAGTTTTACTCATATATAGATTCTCTAATTAACTTAAAATAAATTAATTGTGAGTTAAAAAAACTTAATAATAAATTAAAACTTCATAAAAAAAAAAAAAAAAAAAAAACTGAGCTTGTATATTTACACTTTCAAATTCAAAGTCACAAACAAATAAGCATTTAAAGATCAAAAATTGCAAGGAGAATCATAATTTGCCTCGGTTAAGGACCTGGTAATAAATTCTTACATCATGCTAATTAATTCCTAGTCAGAAATAGTCCAAACAAATATCAATATCATAATTTGCCACCAAAATAATAAAAAGAATAGATTAATCCCATATGAATAAAGATAACAAGAAAAGACAGAAGAAGAATCTGTAAGTACCACAAGATAAAAGAACAGTGAAGTTTGCATCCATACTATCAGCTGATTACTCTGATAACAAGAAAATTTTTATTTAAAAATGAATTGTTCTGCAAGAATGTAAATGTCCATTACAAGTTGCTGGACAATAGTTAAGCAATCAATAAACATGCAAGTCCTACCTCTTAATTGAAGTCAAGGTCATCTCATCAAGCTGATGTGCCTCATATGAGCTTAGAATAGGTTCATGCTATTTATTGATTCAAGTTGGTCACTAAACTACAGTTTGTGAGCTTAATTAAAAAAAATGGCTCAATAAAGAAATGATCTAAGTTTGAGCTTTAAAAGATTGTAAGTGAACCGAACTCACACTAAAGGTCTAACTTAGCTCAACTTAACTCATTTCTATTCTATCAATAGTAAATGAATTGGAAAATAGTAGAGGACTTCAATCCAAGGCCTTTTATCTAAGGTCCATTACTATGAGTCCAGAAGAAGTGGCTGGCTGTCCTGTTTAAGGTGTATACTTTTTTCTGTGACCAAAGATGAGGGAAGCAGAAAATTTCACACACAATTCCATTCAACAGTGAGACACTAATGGCCATTCCTAAGAAAGAAGTTAGCCTAAATTTATTAAAAATCAGAATAATGACAACTTAATGTTGAACTTTTACCGAAACAAAAACTGTGAGCTGCAGTCAAGATCATTAAGCCATTAATGAGTAAGACTCAACAGCACAGGTTTCTCCAAACCTATTAGTCCTGCAAAAATTATTTATCATATAGTTGCATAAAATATCTAGATAGTAAACCATGAACAAATACAACTATAATGCTACATAATAGAGATGCTGAAAATGGATGATATTGAATGCATAGAAAATGTCATGTAGAAGTAGAACCACACATAAAACATAATAAAAAGTCCTAAACAGCAACTATTGTTTAACTATGCTGCTGCCTTTGCTGGAAAAAAGGGAGAGGAAACTAAAAACAAGCAAGGCAACTTGAAAGAGCAGCAAAGAAAATAGGCCAGAACAGCTTAGGGAAGGTGACAAACAAAAGGGAATTGAGGGGAGGATGAGAGAAATAGAAGCAAAAGGATGGGGGAGAGGGGAAGAAGTTCAGTCGCAGAAAGAGGGAAGGGATCAGCCGGAAATAACCTTAAAATTTTAACCAAAACTCGCAGATTTGGTGGAGTCCCGGGATAGCGCCACAATGCTGCAATCAGAGAAGCCGTCGCCAACTAGCCCAAATCCGCACTGCGAAACCGTGATCTCACGCAATCCCAGCAAGATTGATAACTATGTTGTTATAAAGGTTGAGATCTTAGGTTCAAATCCCAATTCTCTCACATTGACACATTCCAGTGTGAAAAATTAGCTCTATCTACACTCTTCAATTCGAGTAGTCCAGCATTCTTAAGTAAACCAAATAGCAAGCTCAAAATTAGTAGCAATCAGAGAAACGCAATAAATTCAACAACCTATGACGTGAATATTAACAGCAACTCTGCATTTTTCTTCCCAGGTGTATCAGAAGCCCACTTTCTTGTTAGCCTGTCTGCTTTAGAACAGTTCTTAAAATATAATTTAATATCACAGAGGAAACTCTAGTAGATATAATCAAATGCCTAGCATTAAACCATAAACATCATGGGCTGAAAATTTTCTGCTTTCGGCAAATACACATCTGTTTTCATATCCACTGGTGTGGATAAGCAACTTGTCAAAAAGGGATCCAAAGCCCATTTTTTATAGTCAAAATCAGGCAATAAAGACATTTCTCTTGGGGTTGGGGATACCATTAGATTTATATTTTGTTGCAGTTAAGGCTCAAACAGAACTGTGTTCCTAAGCTCTACTTTCTTGTTAAAGAATATAGGAACAAAATCCTATAACAACTACAGAACAATCTAGAAAAAGCATTGCAGTAGATAGTGATACCACTTCAGTTAAAAACATAAAACTTCAATACTAGATATCGAAAGACCAAAGCCTTAGGATGTTTCTTCTCAATTCAAGCAACTCAAACCTCTCAGGTGAACAACAAACCACTAAAATCTTTATATTTTTCTTATTTTGTTTGATTCAATCTTGTACAAGACGAAAGAAGCAAGAAAATGTTTATGCTGAGGCAATCAGAGCAAACCCTTCCCCCTCTTTCATTGGTGGAAGATAGAAGTTAAAAGCATTACACTGCACAAAACCTTACACAAGAGACACAACTCATCTCAGCAATTAGTGAAAATGACACAACTACATATAATATTATTGAACTTCAGAACAAGATTCAATCAGAAAAGGAATTTATTGTAAAAAAAGAAAAGCATAATTTTGAGTTGTCATATTGAAATTGAATCAGGCCAAACAAAAGGTAAATTAATAATGCAATGCACAAGACCAAATGTAGGTTGGAGTATAGGCAGTTTTACAATTTCTTCTGCTCAACATTCATTTTTGCCTGATAAAGCTTCAGTAGTTCATCGGCTTCACTTCCATGACACAGGATAAACTTCTCCAAGAAGACTTTTTCACTCGAGTAAAATATTTTCTGGAAGTCTAGCTGTTTCACAAGACCTTTTGACAACAAAACTTGGACAACAGAAGCCCTTGGAACTATTCGCTTCTTTAAGCTAAAGCCCAGCAATACTGGGAATCTGGCAATAGTGAAAGATTCACAGCCCATCTGATTGACAAAAAAGTCCATTGTCTTCTCAATCTTATCCTCTGAAAATGCCATACAGTTTGGAAACCTTCCAAATGCGGCTAAAATCTCATCATCTGACCAACCCCACCTTTTATAGAGATCAGCCTTCCTTGTCCATGTGGATTTGCCTATACAAGTTATCACAGCAACAGCCATAACAAATTGCCCCGTCAAAGCATTAAACCCCATTTCCCTCACTTCCGCTACAATCTCCTTGAATCGGTCACGTTTCTTCGTCAACGCTCTTGGCTGCCGTTCGAATAATTTAAGAATATTCCATTCTGGAACTCCTACTTCTCTTAATACTTTAATGTTAGTAACAGTAACGGTGTCATGAACAAGAATGTCGGGACAACGTTGAACAGCCTTAATGAACTTGTCTTCAGATTTAAACAAGCTCGTAAAGAAATCAAAAGTGGGAACGATTTGTTTTTGCAAGCTACTTTGCAAAAGACCAGGGCAGAACATGGTAATTTTATGTATGTCAACGCCTTTGGATTTTAAAAACTCAATTTTGGGCAGAATGGTTTTCTCAGGATTACATAGAAGCAAACGTGCACGTAATTTTATGAGGCGTGATATCTGGGATTGAGAGAAACCTTGTTTTTTGAAGAATTCAAGAATCAAATCAGGTTTTTCTCTTGTTTGAAAATTTAGATGCTTGGAAGCTGAAGCAGCTTGTGCAGGAGAGAACCCACATGTGTTAATGAGATATGAGACTGCAAAAGGCTGGAGATTTGAAGTGGAGGACATGTATTTCGGAGAAATACATGAATTTTGTAGAGAAAGCCGTTGAAGTGAAATTAGAGAAATGGTGGCGATATGCATCTGGGTCTGAGAAAGGATAGTTCTGCAGAGAAAGCAAAGCATTGTTACGAAATTAGAGAGAATGAGAGAAGCTACTCACCAATTTGAGAAGATTTTCTCTGTTGCTTTTGGGTTCAACCACCAGAAGGAGAACGAAAAAAAATAACCTCTGAAGCAGCAAACCCTACTGAATTTATGAGATAATTTTGGGTTTTTCATGTTCGTGCATCAGGGGAATCTTCGCTCTTGCTTTAAATTTTAATTTTATTTTATTTTATTAGCATTTTCATAATTTTCTTGGTTGAAAAATGTTTAAATGACCTGATTCGTTCAGATGTTCTTCCTCATATCTTTCAGTTACTTTTTATAAAATATAAATTTTCTATCTCAAGTGGTTGATTTAAAAGTTTTTATATTATAAATCATACTCATATAATTTCATAAAACTTTAGAATTAATTAACGTTTCATCACATAATCTTATTATGTCAAATAAATAAATGTCATAAACTTATACTACTTAAAATTTTCTATTTACACAAAATTTAACATGAATAAATCATCAAAATCACATTATGTTATGATTCAACAATCAAATTAATAGAAATTAGAAGTTATTTAAAAAATAACAATGAATCCCTTGGA
Organism: Bauhinia variegata; assembly: GCA_022379115.2. Lineage (NCBI taxonomy): Eukaryota > Viridiplantae > Streptophyta > Magnoliopsida > Fabales > Fabaceae > Bauhinia > Bauhinia variegata. Next base: position 13,430,873 of record CM039437.1, read on the forward strand.
CCATAATGCAACCACATTTGTCGTGCCGACAGAGATTTTCCCGGCTAGAAATCTTGAGGACATTGTTGGTGCATTGGGTTACTCAGAAGTCAGAACCAAGGCAGATGCAGGGAACCCAGCTAGTATTGGTATGAAGAATTCATTGCCTGTGGTGATGACAACCTTGTATGCTTCCTCTTTAGTTTCTTGGTTCCAGTTATAACCAAGAAAAAGCTGTCTTTCAAGTTATATTGTCAAAAGTAGTTTCTTTTGCCGGTCAATTAATTTCATATTATTAACTCTTATAATTTTATATAAAATTAAAAATAATTTTTATAATTTAAATTTTATTAAAAATTTGTTGTTGAATTATATAAATATTTATAAAATAATATCCATATTAATAAATATTTATAAAATAATATCTATATTAATAAATATTTATAAATCATAAGAATTATATTTCAATATTTTAAAATTATAGTGATTAATTTATAAACCATTACTTAACATTTATAATAGGAGAGTGGCAGTGTTATTTTATAAAATACACGGGAGAATGTGTAAAAAAAATTTAAAGAGTATGTTAAGCACTTTTTACTATAAAAATTAATTTTATTTTAAATTTTAAATTTTTTAAAATTTTATCTAAAATTATAAAGATTATTATAATTAAACCCAATCATTTTTTTGGATAATCCTAAATTTTTTAAATGAAGATATAATAGAGTCGATTATTTTTCAAGAGACAAGGCATGTCTTGAACCCAGATAAGAGCAAGGCCATGTTTGCTTTGATATGATCCTAAGATGTTGGGTTTTGTTGCATGTATCCTGCCAATGTTTCTTTCCATCCCAAGTTTATGTAAAACTGATAAATGATGCAGAGGGAAGAGGGCTCTTGAAACTGGAGTAAAATACAAACAAGACCATGTATTGATATTGCCTAAAAAGTTGACTTAGCAGAAAAGTGCAAGAGGGGAAGTGGCTGTAGTGCATAAAAGGAAAAGGGCATCATTTCTTAAGGGGTAACTTGGTTGTTCAAGGAATTTTGAGGTTTTATTCCAAGTCCGCCAGCCACTTAAGCATTTCAGTGATGCCACAAAGTTATTTTTGTTGATAAAACACTGACAGAGACGGAGGGATGGCATATTGGAGGTTTTGAAACTGAGTGACGAGATTGGGAAATTTTATTTGAAAGGGGAAAAATTGATAATCTGAGTGACTGAGAACACATTTCCTTCAAATTTTTTCCTCGAAAATTCATGTACAAATTTACATACACAGAGTTTGTAAATTTATCACCTATCACAACGCCACACTTAATCAGATTAAGGGGGCACTACCCTATCCAGTGATCAGTCGAAATTTTAGCATGGTGAACATATGGTAAAGCTTAAAAGCTCAAGGATATGATTATATGTTAACAAACTACCAACTCAATTTAACAGCTGAAAAGAAGATCCATTCTTGCTTTACATATTAATGAAGTTTGAGAATAAGTTTAAACAATCAGATACACAAGAGAAAGACTAGACAAGCAATGTTAAATGGTAGGGTAGATTTATAACTGATGTTTTCACAGTATGTCAGAAGAAAACCAATTCTATAAGATAAAACAAATCAATTCTGACATATTTTGTTACAGGTAACTTAACTCTGCAAAAATCTGATTAAATTTCCATCACACCACACTTCAGATATCAGTCACGAGGTCCATGAGAAGAAAATTCATTACCTTGTACTAACTATTGAAATTTGTGGGAAGGCCAGCTTCTTTAAGCCCAACCTTTTCTGCCCATTTGGATTTGCTTATGCAAGTTATCATATTAACAGCCATCACAAATTTCACCATTAAAGCATTAAATCCCATTTCCTTCACTTATGCTAGAATCTCCTCCAACCGGTCATGTTTCTTTGTCAATGCCTAGGACCTTTATTCTAATTATTTAACAATGTTCCATTCAGGAACTCCTACTTCTTTAAACACTTGATGCTAGCTACAGTAGGTGCATTAAACTTAAAGCAAGGTTCAATCAGCAAATAAAATTAATGTAAAATGCAAAAAACATCATTTTAATTGGTCATATTTAAGTTGAATCAGAACAAACGAAAAAACAAAAGGTAAGAGAGTAGGCAGTTTTACAATTTCTTCTGTTCAGCATCCTTTTTTTGCCTGATATAGCTTCAATAGTTCATCGGCTTCATTCCCTTGACAAGTGATAAATTTGTCCAGGAAGACTTCTTCACTCGAGTAAAACATCGTTGGGAAGGGTAACTCTTTCACCAAACCTTTTGACAACAAAACTTGGATGACAGAAGCCCTTGGAACTATTCGCTTGTGAAAGCTATAGCTCAGCAATGCTGGATATCTGGCAATAGTAGAAGATTCAATGCCCATCTGATTGACGAAAAAGTCCATTGTCTTCTCAATCTTATCCTCTGAATAACACATATACATTGGAAACCTCCCAAAAGCTGCTAAAGTCTCATCATCCGACCAACCCCACCTTTTATAAAGATCAACCTTCCTTGCCCACGTGGATTTGCTTATTTTAGTTAATATAGCAACAGCCATCACAAATTGCCCCATCATAACATTAAACCCCATTTCCCTCACTTCTGCTACAATCTCCTTGAACCCTTCATGTTTCCTTGTCATTACCGGGGATACCGTTCTAATAATTTAACAATATTACATTCAGGAACTCCTACTTCTCTTAACACTTTGATGTTAGCTAAAGTATGGGTGTTTAGATCAAGAAGAATGCCGGAAAAACGTGTAAGAGCTTTGTTGAATTTGACTTCACATTGAAACAAGCTCATAAAGAACTCAAAAGAGGGAATGATTTGTCTCTCTAAGCTTCTTTGGAGAATAAGAGGGCAAGATGTTACGATTTTCAGTATGTCAGAACAAGAAACGCCTTTGGACTTAAAAAACTGAATCTTGGGTAGGAAGATTTTCTCAGAATCATATCGAAGAAAAAGTGGTTGTGTATTTATGAGATGTGTTATCTGGGTGTTAGAGAAACCTTGTTTCATGAAGAACTCAAGGACCAAATCCGGCTTTTCTCTGGTTTTAAAATTAAGGTATTTAGAAAATAAAGCAGCTCTTTCAGGAGAGAACCCACATGTGTTAATGAGATATGAGACTGCAAAAGGCTGGACATTTGAAGCGGTGGACATGTATTTCAGAGAAATCCATGAATTTTCTAGAGAAAAGCGTTGAAGTGATATGAGAGAAATGGTGGCGATGTGCATCTGAGTCTGAGAAAGAACAGTTTTGCAGAGAAAGCAAATCATTTCGAATGGGAGAAATTACTCACCGATTTCAAGATTTTTCTCCGTTGGTGGTGTTGGAAGGACTAAGGAGTAAGGACTCAAGAAATTAATCACCTCTGTCCAGAAGCAAACCCTTGCGTCGCAACTCGCACCAGAAATCCCAAACAAACTATTCATTCAAATTTCAAACTACCCAAACCATTGGTTTGATTTGGATTCAAAATCTTTTGACGTGCTTCGGTTTGCAGTTGAGCAATTCTAATCTATTTAGGGTGCGTTTGATACCAATACTGGACAGCACAAGTAAAACAGCACAGCACAAAGAGTTGAGGTACAGGATAATTTTTTGTACTGTCCATTGTTTGTTATTTAACGTACTGGACAAAAAAATTTATATCATTTTTGTCTAATTTATAATAATACTTTATATTATTATTTTTAAAACAATATATAATACAATTTTAATATTTATAACAATTAAAGTAATTTATAAAAATTTAAAATTTAAAAAAGTGTCGTCGGTCGCTGATCATTGTCGGTACCTTGCCAGTCACTTATCATTGTGAATACCTCGCCGATCAATAACCGTTGTTAAGACTTACCGCCATTGATTTGATGAGCCAAGATATAGAGACTTGTAAGATGATTTGAGAGATAACAATGTTAAAATTTTTGTCCAGTACTCTGGACAAATCCTTGTCCCATGGTTTGGTGAGTAACAAAAATTCAAGGATTTGTCCAGTACCATAGACAAGTTTTTGTCCAGTACTGTGGTCTTTTACAAATCAAACAAGGGACAAAAATTTTTGTACTGTCCAGTTCCTTGTTTTTTAGCAAATCAAACGGACCCTTAGACTGAACTGAGCATTACATATATATAATTTTATAAATATATTATATGTCTATTATAATTAAAAATATATTATTTGTGCCAACATTTCCTTTAAAAATAATTAATGCACAAAAATTACATATAATACAATTAAAAAAGATAATATGACGAGTATGATTTTTTTTTAATTAGTCTATTAATAATAATGTAAATATAATAATTACACTTAAAATTTTATGATCTTAATATTTAATTCTTTCAAAAGTATAAATTAAATTTTAAACAATTAGAAATGACGTAAAAGTAATTTTCAAAATACTCTTTATATAAGTTACAAATGCAATTAAGGATTGAATTTAAAAAAAAAATTCAAAAATTTAAACCAAATTGAACACAAATATTTAAGTGTTCTAGTTTAGGATATTGTTAAAAATCCAACTAAATTAAATCCATAGGTTGTGCTTGTTGGTAATTCCTAGCTGAACTTGAGGGTTTTTTTTTTTGAAAAAAAAAATATGTAATAAGATATTCATGATCTCTTGATCTAATAACATGTCTTATATCTTATCTCATAATTTTATAATTAGTGAATAAATATAATTAATACCATATCACCAATAAAGTCCATAGGATGTAACAAAGCAGCAGAACAAAACTCGGCATTGTTGCCTTTTATTTTATTTTATTTTTATCATTTTGGTTAAGTTATTTGTCTATCGACTAAATTATATATTTTTTCTACCAAAAAAATAATTTTATATTTAATATTAAATAAACATATAAAGTTAATCATCTTTTCATTTTGTAAGAAGAAATAATCTTTATTATTAATAAAGTCTAGTTGAATTGGTAAATATATTAAGTATAAGATTGAAAAAAATTTACAATATTAAAAATTTAAACTTATTACAAAATAATTACAATTGCTTAATTTCTTGAATAAAATTAGTGATACTTTCAATTGAAAGTAGAAACACTCTGTGAAAGCTAAATGAAGAGACAATATACCAATTTTTTATGGAGATAATAGAATAGACATATCAACAAATTCTGATAGAGTGATACTGCACATATTCGTATATACCTACTTTTCACACACACACACACACACACACACACACACACACACACACATATATATATATATATATATATATATATATATATATATATATATATATATATATATATATATATATATATATATATATATATATATTATATATATATATATATATAGATATTAATTTCTACATATATCTTACCTTTTGTTTATAGTTTTTACTTCTACAAGTAACTGCTATACACTAACAAATGTACAATAACAATTTCCATTTAAGCTTGTATACACGTTGAATTTCAGAATTGAATGTAATATTTGTATATTATATATGTATGAATAACTAATCTATCCGAAGGGTTGATGACATTAATGCTTTTTTTCGATGAGGGGAGAAAATGAGTTGAAAGAAAATAGAGGAACAGAAAAATTCTGTGTTTGGATCAACATAGAAATAGAAAGGGAAAAAAAATAACTTAATGACAGTAATAACTATTAATATTATGAGGTAATTTTGTAATAAAAAAAGTTAAGAGAATGTAGAGCAAAAAATCTCTCTATATTTTGGAGAGAAAACTTTGTGTAAAGACTCAGGTATTTTCTCCCTGAATTCTCTTCCTCCCATTTCCTTTTGCTATCCAAACGAGGAAAAATCCATTTCTCCTCCAGTTTTCTCTCAATCCAAAGACTAAGGTAGAAGAAGGATTTAAACTTGCACTTAAATTGTATTCAACCAAATAATGAACTGGTAATTCTAATGAAAATTAAAACGCAGAAGAAAGCCACACCTCGGTCCTCATATGCAACAAAAAATCAGAGATTACGTAAAGAGAAGCTTCCTCAATTCAACGAGGAAATGAAAAGGCACAAACAATTAAAACAAATTACCAGAGATGGCAACAACTCTGACTCAGAATCTCAGACGACAAGAATTTCCTGTGCCTTTGTTCCTGTTATATGGCAAAGAACCTGTTTGGTCAGCATGCAGATTAAAAGAACAGCAACCAGAGGTTGTAGGCCAGTGGATTTCTCTTCTATAATAAGAGAACAGAGAAAACTTCTAGATGTAACCGTACCAATAAGATTTACAGGATATGCTTGCACAAGAATTGCTCTTTCAACATTTCAGAAAGACTGGACAGTACCAATAAATGCTTAGTTATCAATTCTCCAGGTAATAGCTTTTTTTCTGTATCAACATAAAATTGTTTTGGCAGGCAGCTATTTATCCCATTAAAAGAGACAAACAATTACACAAGCACCCCAAGAGGGATATGCCTGTCAAAACACAGAAGAGCTCAAATATCCAGAATAATTCCATGGTAAAGGCAAAGCTCCAGCTCTGCCAAGTTCACAAGATTCATGAAAACTACAAAGTCATATTCAACTTTGAGGTTAGGAAAAGGCAAGCTACAACCTCTTTAGTATATTTATCCACATATCTAGTAATGCCACTCACAAAAATTGTCATAACCTCTAATCAGCCCACTCTGTCAGCATTACTGCCAACCATGCAGAATATTCATTACTATTGAAATTTGAACGAGTATCAGAACGAGGTGCTTCAAATTTTTAACAACTCCAGTAAGATGTTTTATTTTCAGAGAGTCAAAATGGAGTGCTTCTTCTCTGTAACAGCTCAAGATCCCAGTATATTGTAATGCCAATAAAATAATTCAATAAGTTATCAAATTTCAAAAGACTAAAAAGCCTTGGATTTATTCTAATCTAAACATAAGCATATGAAGTGCTGGAAATAAGGCACTATTACAAGTCAAAAAAAACCTCCATTAGACACCTGTCTCTCACCCCTTTTCAGTGCAGTTCTTCCTTTCAATCAGAGGTTATAGACAAAAACAGTATGAAAATCTTCCTGCTTCGCTTCCCACTCTGTCTTGGTGGAAAACAAAGAGCAAAAAGCCCTACCCAGTTACATATATTAGGTTCTTAACCATGAAAAACCAAAGGCTTCTGAAACATACAAGACATTATCAAGCACTGGAATTCTCTAATTGTTGAGGATCAACATAAGATATAAGGTATAGGATGGGATTGTTGTTTTGATATCTTTAGTTGTTTGGCAAATGTGGTTTTATCATCATAGCATGTACATACATTTGGAGGAAATGTTATGCTTTGTTCTTAGTTCCTTTGCTTTCTTCTAAGTTTAGTAACATCAAAGAATATATAGATAACATTACTAAACACAAAAGTAAGATTTTGTTAGGTGAGTAACTACATCATAATTTAACAATATTTCATTCAGGAACTCTACTTCTTTAAACATGTTGATACTAGCTACAGTAAGGGTGTTAAAGCAAGGTTTAATGAGGAAACAAAAATAGAGTAAAATGCGAAAGCATCATTTTGATAGGTGATATTTAAGTTGAACCACACCAAACAGTGTGGAGTATTACAATTTCTTCTACACAACATCCATTTTTGCCTGATATAGCTTCAGTAGTTCATCAGCTTCAAGCCCTTGACACAGGATAAACTTGTCCAAGAAGACTTCTTCACTCGAGTAAAATATTTGCTGGAAGGAGAGCTGTTTCACAAGACATTTTGACAACAAAACTTGGATAACAGAAGCCCTTGGAACTATTCGCTTCTTTAAGCTCAAGCTCAGCAATGCTGGATATCTGGCAATGGTGGAAGATCCACAGCCCATCTGGTTGACAAAAAAATCCATTGTCTTCTCAATATTATCATCCAAAAGCATTATAAATTGTGGAAACCTCCCAAATGCTGCTAAAATCTCATCATCCGACCAACCCCACCTCTTACAGAGATCAACCCTCTTTGCCCATGTGGATTTGCCTATACAAGTTTTAAATGCAACAGCCATAACAAAACCCATAGTCAAGGCATTAAACCCCATTTCCTTCACTTCCGCTACAATCTCCTTGAATCGGTCACGTTTCTTCGTCAACGCTCTTGGCTGCCGTTCTAATAATTTAACAATATTCCATTCTGGAACTCCTACTTCTCTTAATACTTTTATGTTAGTTACAGTAACGGTGTCAAGAACAAGAATGCCGGGATAACGTTGAACAGCCTTAATCAACTTGCCTTCCGATTTAAACAAGCTCATAAGGAAATCAAAAGCGGGAACGATTTGTTTTTGCAAGCTACTTTACAAAAGAACAGGGCAGTACGCAGTAATTTTATGTATGTCAACGCCTTCGGATTTTAAAAACTCAATTTTGGGCAGAATGGTTTTCTCAGGATTACATCGAAGCAAACTTGAATGTGATTTTATGAGGCGTGATATCTGGGATTGAGAGAAACCTTGTATTTTTGAAGGATTCAAGAATCAAAACAGGTTTTTCTCTGGATTGAAAATTTAGATGCTTGGAAGTTGAAGCAGCTTGTGCAGGAGAGAACCCACATGTGTTAATGAGATATGAGACTGGAGATTTGAAGTGGAGGACATGTATTTCGGAGAAATACATGAATTTTGTAGAGAAAGCCGTGGAAGTGAAGTTAGAGAAATGGTGGCGATATGCATCTGGGTCTGAGAAAGGATAGTTCTGCCGAGAAAGCAAAGCATTGTTGCGAAATTAGAGAGAATGAGAGAAGCGACTGACCAATTTGAGAAGATTTTCTGTGTTGCTTTTGGGTTCAACCACCAGAAGGAGAACGAAACAAAAGAACCTCTGAAGCAGCAAACCCTACTGAATTTATGAGATAATTTTGGGTTTTTCATTTACTTACATCAGGGTATCTTCGTTTTTGCTTTAATTTTTTATTTTATTAGCATATTCATAATTTTCTTGGTTGAAAAAAGTTTAAATGACCTGATTCGTTCAGATGTTCTTCCTCATATCTTTCAGTTACTTTCTATAAAATATAAATTTTCTATCTCAAGTGATTGATTTAAAAGTTATTATATTATAAATCATACTCATATAATTTCATAAAATTTTAGAATTAATTAATCATCACATAATCTTATTATATCAAATAATAAATGTCATAAACTTATACTACCTAAAATTTTCTATTTTACGTAAAATTTAACATGAATAAACCACATTATGTTATGATTCAACAATCAAATTAACAGAAATTAAAAGTTATTTAAAGGTGTAAATGTTGAAGTATTGGAACATACAAGTTAGTTACCAATTCGTATGCAGATTGGTAAGATACTGAAGGAAAATATAGAAGCTAAGATAACAATGAATCCCTTCGACCATAATGCAACCACATTTGTCGTGCCGGCAGAGATTTTCCCGGCTAGATTCTGATTAACTTGTCAGGGCATATAATATCATCTAGAAATCTTAAGGACATTGTTGGTGCATTGGGTTACTCAGAAGTCAGAACCAAGACAAGAGCAAGGGAACCCTAGCATTGGTATGAAGAATTCATTGCTTGTGGTGATGACAACCCTGTATGCTTGCTCTTTAGTTTCTTGGTTCCAGAGGCAAAGAGAAAAATCTTTGGAGTGAGAATTATGAGGAAGCCAGTTAGAGTCAGAATGGCTACCTGCTTACAGCAATAATCAGGGAATACATAAATTCTATATATTCGTGCTCCTGTTATCCAAGCTTTGTTGTCACTTGTCACTATATCAGATTGCAGTCAACTGCTCAAAGAATTCATTCAGAACCTCAAAATTATATTCTAGTAAGAATCATTAGTGTTGAGTTCTGTAATCAATTTAACCAACATCGAAAAAGGAAAAATACAAACAAGAATTGAAAGAACATGATTATAACTCAGAATCCAACTAAGTTAATTTTAAGGCAGGGTATGATGTATAAGAGAAAGGAACAGCAAGGCTTGTATCCATACTGTGAACGGATCATTTGGATGAGCTGCACGCTTTGGCAAAGCATCAGCACTATGGCTTGCTTTTGTGGGCATATGAGAAAGAGAGACATGCCAGGAAAAGGCGTCGCCTCAAAGCTGCGTCCTCTTAATCCTCTATATTGAACAGCAAACCACCAACAGGCAACTTTGCAACACAATCACAGACACGACTGATCCAATCAACAAAATTGATCCGCACCATGTGTTGGGATATCTTAAGTTCTTAACCGTTCAAACCAATAGTCAACAGAAATTCCTAAGACGCATCAAACAATGATATTGCCTAATCATTAAGGAATGACATACAATATAAAATATAGGATAGGATTGTTCTCTTGATACCATTATTGTTTTAAAAACAAGTTCTTAAGGAAGGGTAATTCGAGACACTTCAAAAACAAGTAAAAGTAAGGTTTGTGGTTCCATCATGTCAAGTAGCACAAATAACATTAGTAAACTTGACAGCAAGATTCAATCGGGTTACAAATCTATCAAAAAAAAAAAAAAAAGTGGGAAAACCTAATCTTGATTGGCTATATTTAAGTTGAATTCCAAACAACAATAAAAATGATGAATAGACAATGTATTGCACAAAAAGAAATGCAGGTGAGAGTAAGCAGTTTACAATAGCTGTCCTTTCTCCAGTCATCCTTTAACATCCATTTTTGCCTGATATAGCCTGAATAATTCATTGGCTTCATTCTCATGATGCATGATAAATTTCTTTAAGAAGGCATTTTCACTTGGGAAAAATAGTTGCCACAAAGACAGCTTTTTCACCAGACCTTTTGACAACAAAACTTGAAAGACAGAAGCTCTTGGAACTATCCGCCTGTTAAAGCTCATGCCCAGCAATGAAGGATTTCTGGCAATAGTGGAAGATTCACAGCCCATCTCATTGATTAAAAACTCCATTGTCTTCTCAATCTTATCCTCTGAAACTGTCATACATTGTGGATACCTCCCAAATGCTGCTAATAGCTCCTCATCAGACCAACCCCACTTTTTATAAAGATCAGCTTTCTTTATCCACGAGGATTTGCTTAGGGATGCCATTGTTCCAATAGCAAAAACAAATACTGCCATCATGGGATCAAGCCCCATTTCCTTCACTTGGGCTACCATTTCCTTAAACCGATCATGTTTCCTTGCAAACACCTGAGGATGCCATTCTAAGAGTTTAACAATATTCGATTCAGGAACTCCTACTTCTCTTAACACTTTGATGTTAGGTACAACGTAGGTATCAAGATCAAAAAGAATGCCGGAATAACGTTTAATAACTTTAATGAACTTCTCCTCAGAACGAAACAATCTCAGCCAGAAATCAAAAGATGGGATGATTTGTTTCTCTAAGCTTCTTCTCAGAACATTAGGACATGATCCTATGATTTTAGGTATGTCAGAACACAAAATGCCTCTGGACTTAAAAAACTGAATTTTGGGTAAGAGGTTTTTCTCAGGATTAAGTCGAAGCAACTGTGGAACTTCTCTTATCATGCTTAATACCTGGGTTTCGGAGAAACCATGTTTCTTGAAGAACTCAATCCTGAAATCTGGCTTTTCTCTAGTTTTAAACTTAAGATACTTAGAAGCTAAAGCAGCTTTTTCAGGTGAGAACCCACATGTGTTAATGAGATATGAGGCTGCAAAAGAACTCACATTTGAAGTGGTGGACATGTATTTCACAGATAGCCATGAATTTTGATTTTGTACAGAAACGAAAACCAGGTGAAGTGGAATTCGAGAAATGGTGGTGATTTGCCTGTGAGTTTGAGAGAGGCTAGTTCTGTATAGAAAGCAAAGCATGATTCCCAACATTCAATCAATGGGAGGATGAGAGGCCACTCACCGATTTTTTAAGATTCAAAGAGAATCACTTCTGCAGCAAACCCTTTGCGTTTGCGGCGGAGTGTAAACTGTAGAGAAGTTCCCGTAGAGGTCGAGTAGCCGTGTCACCTGATGCGTAAGTGCTATGTATATACCCATCATTATTAGTTTTTTTTTTTTATATTATTATTGGAAGGGATGAATAAAGATAAAGAAATATAAAAAATACTTTTATTGAAAATAGAATAATGTATTAAAATTTCAAGAGTTATTATTTATTATAATTACAATACAATAATTATAATGAGCGAATTTAAGAAAATAAGACATAAACATAATTAATATTTGGAAAAAAATAAATAAACTCTAACTACTTATAATTTTTCTGATAAAAAAAAAAGTACTTATAATTGTTGTCTTTTCTCGTTGAGGTCCCTAAAGTTTTTCTTATATTATAGGTGTCCTATACTTCCAAATTATTTTATGTGAAACGTAGCTATTAACTATTGTTAGGACACGCTCTTATCTATATCACCAATGATATTAAGTAGCACCACTAAACTTGCTCTATTAGGAGATCTTAAGAAAATTTTAAATTTTAAAAGACTGTTTCAAATTTTATTTCAAAGTTTTTTATTGATTATAAAATTATTAAAATATTATTATAATTATTAAATGTATATTATTTATTATTTTTATAATCAATAAAAATTTTGAGATTTGATATCACTACGAAGCAATGCTCATATAGATATCTTAATTTAAGTAGACAGTTTATAATATGTATCAGTCTTTGCATTAGAGGAAGAGAAAGTTGTCAGTTCTTGAGCCCCTCCTATTAAATTTAGAGTGTATGTTAACGAGATATATAGATATCAGATAATTTGTGAGTATTATTTAATAAATATTTTTTATTTGTATTTTAAGAAAAAAATTTACTAAAGTTGTGTAAAAATAAAATAAAATGATGTCTCTTAATAAGACTCATTAAAAAATTATAAATAATAAATTTAAACAACTTTTATAGGTATGACTTTTATATGTGATTACATAGATAATGCCTACTTGCATAAATGTTTAGACACTTCCCATATTTTATATCTCCCGGGCAAGCAGATAGAAAAGCTAAAGCCATATACATGGTTCAGTCTTAAATTTTCAGTTAACCAAACATATGAACCATCAACTCCTGATAAGCAAGACAACCTCAAGAAATAGATAACTCCAGACATGCCATTAGAAAACCATTTATGACTAGAATTATCCCAAATAAGCAGAACCTAGCCTATGAGTTAAACAACTCAAGAATATTGGCATGCTGAACTGATCTTTAATACCAATTAAAGACATGTTTGGATTAGTTTTTTATTTTTAAAATTTAATTTTTTTCTAAAAGTCTTTTTGACAAAAAAAAAAATCACTTATGTATTTTAGATTATTTTAACTGACTTTTAGAAAAAAAAATAAAAACACCTTTTTTACCCATAACATTATATAACGTTAACAAATATTTTTCTCACACTTCACTCTTAACAAAATTACCTTCATCACTTTAAAATCTGAACAAATTTGCCCTTCCATTGCCTTCTCTACTTTTCGTCACAAAAATTATATAAATGGTCATTTATCTATCTTTCACGCTTGCTGGAGACCAAATATTCCCACTCAAAACTACTTAAATGAGTATGCTAGATTTTTTTACCTGCATGTGAGTTGGGATATTGTGCTAATAAAATGATTGATTAACTTAAGCAAATTTTTAACGTTTTAAAGTGATGAAAACAATTTTGTTGAGAGTGAAGTGTTAGAGATATATTTGTTAATATGATATAGTGCCAAAGATAAATTTATTAATATTTTAAAGTATCGAGGGTAATTTTGTTAAAAGTAAAATGTTATAGGTATATTTGTTTATGTCATATAGTATTAGGAATAGAAAATATGTTCTCTCTTAAAAATGTAAAAGCAGAAGTAAGTCACAGTTTTTATAAAAAGAACACATCTAGAAATAAAAAAAACTACTTTCAACTCTTGCTTCTATTTCTATACCCACAAAAGCAATTTTTTTAAAAAAAAAAAATCCAAATAGGCTCTAAGTAGCTTATAGAGAACTATCTTGCAAATTGACCTTAACATATAGTCCCTGCAAGAGAAAGACCTGAGCATATCCCTGTATCCCAAAATCAGAGCAAAACCTTCCACACACCCTCTGTATAACAGAACCAATGGATATTAGTAGATTCAGCCACATATCCAGTAAAGCCACTCACCGAACCTGCCATATTCCCCTTTCAGACAATGATTCTAGATAGAAATTCTTGCTTAACATATTTACTAAGTTTGAAAATAAGTTTATACAATCAGACACACAAGAGAATGGCTAGACAAACCATGCTAAATGAAATGTAGCATAGGTTTGCCGCTGATGTTTTTGCAGTATGCAGACGAAAGCAATGCTATAAGAAAGCATTCCAGAAAATGGCAGTGCTGCTTCAGTCATAAACAAAATACTTCAATATTAGATATATTAAAATATCAAAACCTTCATAATGCTTAAAATAAACAAAAGAAAAGAAAAAGACCAAAGTCATCCAATGATTCTTCTCAAGTTAAACAATAAGGTAGACAAAAGTAAAATAACCCTCACTATTGAACAGCAAGCCACTTACAGGCAACATTTTAATTTTGTTTTTCCTTCTGCTTTATTTAAGCTTGTGGTACTAGACAAAAGAAGAAAATCTTGCTTCTCAGGCAGTCAGAGCAAACCTTTCTCCCACTTTCAATGGTGGAATATAGTAGCTAAGAGCTGTACACTGCACAAGGCCTTATATAAGAGACACAAATCTTCCAAGTAACGAAACTGAAACGCACCAAGTGTTGGGATATCTTAAGTTCTTAACCATTCAAACCCAGAGTCATATGAAATGCACAAGGAATCACGTACAATACAAAATGAGGTTAGGATTGTTCTCTTGATGCCTGTAGTTGTCTAGGAACAGGTTCTGAAGAAGGATAATCTGAGATAGTCAATAAGTAAACTTAAGGTTTGTGGTTCCAATATAGTGTATTGTCTTTTTTCCCCTCTTTTTACCATCATGTCAAGTAGCACAGATAACATTAGTAAACTTAAAAGCAAGATTCATTTAGGTTACAAATCTTTCAAAAAAAAAAAAAAAGTGGATAGAAAATGCATTGCACAAAAAGAAATGCAGTTGAGAGACTAAACAGTTTTACGATACCTTATGCCAATTCTATTCTCCAGTCATTCTTCAACATACATCTTTGCCTGATATAACTTGAATAATTCATTGGCTTCATTCTCATGATGCGTGATAAATTTCTCTAAGAAGACCTTTTCACTTGGGAAAAATAGTCGCGACAAGGAGATCTTTTTCACCAGACCTTTCGACAACAAAACTCGAAAGACGGAGCCCCTTGGAAGTATCCTCTTGTTGAAGCTCATGCCCAGCAACACAGGATTTCTAGCAATTTTGGAAGATTCATAGCCCATCTCATTGACTATAAAGTCCATTATCTTCTCAATCTTATCCTCTGAAACTGTAATGCATTTTGGATACTTCCCAAATGCTGCTAAAAGCTCATCATCAGACCAACCCCACTTTTTATAAAGATTAACTTTCTTTGTCCATGTGAATTTGCTTACGGACGCTATTGTTCCAACAGCTGAAACAAACACTGCCATCAGTGGATCAAGCCCCATTTCCGTCACTTCGGCTATAATCTCCTTAAACCGATCATGTTTATTCTTCAATGCCCAGGGATGCTCTTCTATGATTTTAACAATATTCCATTCAGGAACTCCTACTTCACTTAACACCTTGATGTTAGGCACAACATGGGTGTTAACAAGTAGAATGCCCGAAAAACGTTTAAGAGCTTTAATGAACTCAACTTCGGATTGAAATAAGTTCATAAAGAAATCAAAAGAGGGAATGATTTGTCTCTCTAAGCTTCTTAGCAGAATCTCAGGGCAGGATATTATGATTTCGGGTATGTCATAACGCGAGACGCCTTTGGATTTCAAAAACAGAATTTTGGGTAAGATGATTTTCTCAGGATTAAGAAGAAGCAAAATTGGAACTGCTCTTATAATGCGTAATACCTGGGTTTGGGAGAAACCTTGTTTCTTGAAGAACTCGATCATCAAATCTGGCTTTTCTCTACTTTGAAAATTGAGGAATTTAGAAGCCGAAGCAGCTTTTTCAGGTGAGAACCCACAAGTGTTAATGAGATATGAGACTGCAAAAGGCTGCAAATTTGAAATGGAATTTTGATTTTGCACAGAAACGGAAACCAGTTGATTTGATGTTCGAGAAACGGTGGTGATTTGCATGTGAGTTTTAGAAAAAACGGTTTTGGGTAGAAAGCAAAGCATGGTCCCCAACATTCAATCGATGGGAGAATGAGAAAACACTGACCGATTTTTGAAGATTCAGAAACAATCGCTTCTGGAGCAAACCCTCTAATGCTCTGCAGCGCGGTGTAGAAAAGTCCTGTGGAGCATGGAGGTCGAGTAATGTTAAATATACTGCTGACACTGCAAAGAGTACTTCTTCTCTTTGTTTCTCTCACAATTCTTTTAATTTTTCAGTTTTTTTATTGAAGTTGTAAATTTAAATATCAAATTAATGAATTACTATATTTTTAGAAAAAAATTATTTTTATCTTTTCGTCAATTTAAAAAAAATTATATTTTAAATTAAATAAAATAATTCTAAGTCTAAAATAAAAAAAAAATTTGTTCTTGATTTGGGATAAAATTTATTTTGTTTAATTTAAAAGATTAATATATTTTTAAAATTGATGATACCGAGGTTTTTCTCTTTTTATTTAATTTTTATGATTTTTCTTTAATTTAAATCTCTTATTGAATAAATAAATGCACTTTTTTTTTTTAATCTGCTAAATTTGTTATCTCTCTCGTTAATAAATTTGTTATCTAAAATAATAAGTAATATATTCCAATAGTTACCTTCTTAAAGTTAAAATTAAAATATAAGTAACAAAATTACTAATATATTATCATTTTAATTTTTAATTTAAAAAATTATTATTTATTTAACTTCTAATTTATAATCAAATGAGATACAATGTGCATAGCATAGCGCCATGCTAGCCTAATATTTCATAATATTTCTCTCAAAATAAAGACTAATTCAAATCATATGTTGGACTATTTAACTATTAATCATACTCACATTAACCAGATTTTACTCAATTTTCTTACATTCAATTCAAATTAAATATGACTTGCTTTAATAAATGCATAAACACTTTTATTTTGTTACTTTAAAACTTTATTTAGCTTCTTACTTATAATTGATGACAACCCGTTAGGTTATTTACTATAATAAGGGACTTCAAGTCAAATAAAATATTAAAATTCTTAATGTTTTTAGTATATATGTTTTCACATTTTATATTTCATTATATTCATAGAATGTACAAGAAATTTTTAGTGTAGGACCTTCAGAGTTGATTTTTTTTTTTTTTTTGAATTTCACGATAGTATTAATACTAAACATTCATTTTAGAAAAAATTTTTTTTACCCTTCACATTATCATTAATTTAAAAAATAACCTTAACATTTTAAATTGAACTAAATAAATTTTTATATTTTAAATCAAAAATAAAAATAAATTTTGTTAAAATATTTTTTATTTGTATAAAAAAATTTAAAATATAAGAGTTTATTTTGTTTAATTTAAAATATAAAAATTATTTTTAAAATTAACGATGAGAGGATAAAAAAAAAATTCACATGTCTTTATAAATAAAACATGGCAAGGGAAGTGCTCTTTACTTTTCTTATACACGCTCCCTTAACTATATGTATTTTAAACACACACTCTCCATTAATAAGAGTGTTTTTTGTAACAACTTAAATAAAATAATACAATAATTAGGACGAAACTTTTGTCCAATACTTTATAAAATCAAACAATCAACATTTTTTTTTTCTTGCTATGTTGTCGTTCATTCATAGGGAAACCAATCGAGGCAAAGATACTCCAAGGACCTATGGAGAAAAAGTTAAGGTCCTACCTAGGCTTAAATCCTTGCCATGGAAATGAAACATATAAATGCAGCAACCAAGAACTTCATGGAAAAAGCACTCCAGTAGATAGTGATAACGCTTCTGTTATATACAAAATTCTTCAGCACAAGAACAAGGCTTTAGAATGATTCTTAAGTTCAAAAACAAGTCAAACAATACCAAAAGTGTTCAACAGCAATCCTCTGACAGACAATTTTTTCTTCTTCTTCTTCTTCTTCGGATGTATGCACCTTGCAGTAGACAAAAGAAGCAAGAAAATTTTGCCAATGGAGCAGTCAGAGCAACCCGTTCCACCTCTTTCATTGGTGAAAATAGGAGCTAAAAGCACTACACTAGAATATGAAAGACATGTACAAGAATAAAATCAGAGACAAATATCAAAGAAATAGATGAGAACTACAATCTGAGAACAATCAGCAAGAAAAGCACTGCAATCCAGTATTGACCTACTGTGTTTAGCAGTCAAGAAAATGAGAGAATCTTGAGATAAAAATTGACGAGTGAGAGAGAGGAATCTGACGTATTAGTCATCTTAGTCACCTTAGTCACAAAGTGAGAGTTAGCTAACTCATTAATATTGAGATACATAGATGGACAGCTACAGGGTACAAACTAGATCCTTTAATACTAGCTGACTGCAACAAATTCAGGATCAACTTGTGTCATCAGCTGCACACGGAGTAGAGACTTTTTTTCCCTCTAAGCAATGAAACAGATACTCACCATGTATTGGGATATCTTAAGTTCTTAATCGTTCAAACCCAGAGTCATCTGAAATGCATAAGATGCTTCAAACACTGAAATTGTCTAATCACTAAGGAATGTCATGCAATATAGAATATAGGATAAGATTATTGTGTTGATCATCAGAAAAGCTTCCTTGACCAAGCTCCTTTTTCTTAAACTGTATGTCTGTCAGAGTATAGGGATTTCTACAATTTCTTCCGATCAACATCCATTTTTTCCTGATATAGCTTTAATAGTTCATCGGCTTCATTCCCTTGACACATGATAAACTTGTCCAAGAAGACTTTTTCACTTGAGTAAAATATTTGCTGCAAAGCCAGCTGTTTCACAAGACCTTTTGACAACAAAACTTGGATTACAGAAGCCCTTGGAATTATTCGCTTCTTTAGGCTTAAGCTGAGCAATACTGGATATCTGGCTAAAGTGGAAGATTCCCAACCCATCTCATTGACAAAAAAGTTCATTGTCTTCGCTATCTTATCCTCTGAAATTGTTACAAATTGTGGATTCTTCTCAAATGCTGCTAAAATGTCATCATCAGACCAACCCAACCTTTTATAAAGATCAGCCTTCCTTGTCCACGTAGATTTGCTAATGCATACCAATACAGCAACAGCCATCATAAATTTCATGGTCAAAGGATTAAACCCCATTTCTCTCACTTTTGCCACAATCTCCTTAAACCGATCAGCTGATCCAGTCAATGCCCGGGGCTGCCGTTCTAATAATTTAACAATAAGAAGTTCAGAAACTCCTTCTTCTCTGAACACTTTGATATTAGGGACAATACGGGTGTTACATAAAACAAGAATCTGTGGACAACGTTTAAGAGCTTTCATGAAATTGACTTCAGATTGAAACAAGCTCTCAAAGAAATCAAAAGAGGGAATGATTTGCTTCTCTAAGCTTCTTCGCAGAATATCAGGGCAAGATGATATGATTTTGGGTAGTTCAGAACACAAAATGCCTTTGGACTTCAAAAACTGAATTTTGGGTAGGACATTTTTCTCAGTATCAAATAGAAGCAAACGCGGAGCTCCTCTTATCATGCGCAATACCTGGGTTTGGGAGAAACCTTGTTTCTTGAAGAACTCAATTTTCAAATCTGGTTTTTCCCTAGTTTGAAAACTGAGGTACTTGGAAGCTGAAGCAGCTTTTTTTGGTGAAAACCCACATGTGTTAATGAGATACGAGACTATAAAAGGTTGCGCATTTGAAGTGGAGGACATGCATTTTACAGAAAACCATAAATTTTGGTTTTGTATAGAAATGGAAATTGGAGCAATTTCCCTGTGGGCTTGAGAAAAAATGGTTTTACAGAGAAAGCAAAGCATGGTTCTGGGAAAAAAGCAATGGCAAAACGATAAGCCACTCCCCTGTTTTTGAAGATTCAATGGGAATAGGAAATAGAATCACCTCCGCAGCAAAACCCTTTGGAGCGCAGCGTCGCCATCTACATTTACATAAATATTTTACCCATCGTAGTTAATTGCAATTTTTTTTTTTTTTTTTTGCTTTTATCTAATAGTTTAATTGCAATTTGAGTTGGTTAGTTTGCTTTTTCAAATAAAATAATTTATTTGAATTTTGAGGTAATAAAAAAAAACAGAGATGATTTAAATTTAGTTGGAGGAAAAATTATTAGTAATTCAATTAATTTTTAGAATGTTTTATATACATATTATTTATAAATCTAATGAAAAATTTATAAAAGCAATTCTCATTCACATAAAAAATAAAAGTATTTTCGTAAATTAATAATTTGCACATATATTTATATTAGATTAAAGAAACTACAATTTCACTTTTATTTGAGGAAATTTGAAAATTATTTACATGAAAATAACCATTATTTAGTTTTATTCCTGCCTAACATTTTTTCCTCTTTCCTAAGGGCTCAATAAATTACGGTTCAACTAATTATAACTTAAATTTTTTGTATAATTCCAGTTTTTTATGCGAAATTCCAAATCTAAGCTTTATATAAAAATAAAATAAAATGTAATTTCTCACAATATTGACTTTTATTTTGTGAAAAAAAAAAAAAACAGAAAATGGCAACGACTTTGCAAGGGCGTAAAAGACTAAAAAGTACAAATGGAAACCATAATCTGGGCAAGAACGAAAAAAGATCGAAACGGTACAAAGTAGAAACGGCGTCATCTTACGCGTTCGCAGACTCATTAATTCTACCATCTTCGTACTTCAATCAAGTGGGAAAGCTGCTGAGGTTCCCGAACTCGTATTTCTAGAATGTTCTACAGAGGGTAATAGATTTTATCGTTAACCTCTTATTTGTTTAATTGTTTCTTTTCTATTTTTCTTGATTATTTTCTCATCTTCTATTTCAGAATTGGGACTTTCCTGTTTCTTTTTACTCTTTGATGCATATCTTAGGTTGATTTGGTTCATATGATTGGTTATTTTGGCTCTTGTAGCGTGATTCTGCTAGCCAACATTTTTTTTGTTTGGTTTGTTAGATTTTGGGGTTTAATTTTCTTTTGAAGAAAATTGTGTGTGAAAATTGTCAAGTTTTTCGCTGTACAGAACTGGAACTGTTTTCATCCTCTTTTTCTATTTCGGATAACTATTCTCTTTGAATATCACGATATGAAAAAAAAAAAGGGGGGCTTTTGTGCGAAATTTTAACTTTCTATTGTTGTTTCAGTAAAATTAGAATTACTTGAAGTTTGCCTGTAAATTTTGCTTTTACACTTACTGGGAAATTCCTTTTATTGTCTCTAGAATCTTCTAATGCACATTTGTGTTGGTTTGGGAGAGCCTAGTAAAGGAAATAAACGGTGGTTTAGTTTTGCTCCAAAGGTCCATATCAAGAAACTTTGTCTCATGGTGAGATAAACTTGTGAAATTGGAAAACAGGGGTCTTTTTTGGGGGTTTTTTTGTTGGTGGGGGGGGGGGGGGGTGTGTGTGGGGCAGTGTCAAAGTATACATCCTTTTGTCAATTTAAGTACCTAGTAATGATTTGTTATGACTTGAATCTTATTAGTTTAATTAGAGGAATGACCAATGGTGTCAAAACTTTGCAGTTATGTGGGTATTAATGATGTTATACCTTTTCATATAACTTTGTTTAATGTGTCATAGGCTTGGGAAGAACTTCAGAACCATCAGCTTTGTTTTCCTGAAATAATCTAGAAAAGAGGTTATGAAAGGAAAATACAAAGTAATTTGCAGCTAGCGCAGTTTCTCAAAGTTGTCCCATATGGTCTCCTCTTACTTTTCTTCATGAAATTATTAGTTTCTGAATTCAATGTTTATCCTATAATATATAGTTCTCTTTCTATCACGGGCTTTTCATTTTTTAATATACATCATTTTGTCAGCTGGAATCAAGGACCTTACAGTTGGATCTTTATCTCTAATACCATGA
This sequence comes from Bauhinia variegata, assembly GCA_022379115.2. NCBI lineage: Eukaryota > Viridiplantae > Streptophyta > Magnoliopsida > Fabales > Fabaceae > Bauhinia > Bauhinia variegata. The sequence continues at coordinate 13,452,895 of CM039437.1, forward strand.
ATAAATTCCATACAGTGATTATCTTTTGATTTATAATTGCTATATGTTAGGTCTCTAGCCCCATAGGAAAGCCCAACTGGTGAGAGCCTCTTACCCTTAATTATCATTCAACAATTGCTTGTGGAATCAATGGTGGACTCATGAGATTGCATGGAGAATCCAGATGCCATTGATGGCTCTCACTTTAGACTCTTCTTTGTGCCAAATAGCCCTTTTTCCCCTTTGTATAGGGCTCCGCATTGGAGCTTTATCAAGCATTAGGTGCCATTTTTCATGTTTCACCAATGTTAAGTCTCAAGCCCAAGAGGGGACCCAAACCCAAAGGATTAGCTTGTTAGGTGAGGGAGCCTCTTAAACTTAAATACCAATATGTAATTGCTTGTGAAATTGATGTGGGACTCATAACCAAGGGTGGAGCATTGCAGTATCGCATGGCTCCCCCCAATTTTAATAGATATCTGTAAATTTTATATATGTATGACACCTCCCAAAAGAATTTTATACATGCATGGTAATCCCACCATCACTTAATTACTTTGTTCCCCCCTCAATATATTTGTTCAAACTTCCCCACTACTTGTAACACTATGTCTTGTATCCCTCATTCTTAAAACACAGTTGAAATTTGTGGCTAGTTGTAAGCAATGACATTTATGGTTTATTGTGCAATTTGAAAGAAGAGTAGATATTAGCTGCAGTATTCTAATTGTTCACACTCAACAATTGTTTGAAAGATTTTTGCTTTTATAAATTGGTAGTTTGGCACACAGAAGCAACATTAATATTAACCCTGCCGAGTTATCCACCTAACTAGGTATATTCTGATTGTCATTTTCTGCTCTTCATGACAACATTAATAAAGGGATTGAACTTACAATAGTGAGTTACTCGTAAAGATGCTACTCTTTAAGTTAATTGCTGGAATTATTACGTAGATGCTACTATTGCTCAATGGTGATTTGATGCATTTTAAGTCAGATTAATCTTAATGTTTTGAAGGAGAATGCTTAGCTACCCAATAGAGAGATAGAAGACACATAAACAACATATACGTCCACATATGTGTATGTATTCTACAATGAACCTTTTTCAGCAGTATCAGGATAGTATGCTTGAAGTAGTATCACCTTTGAGGGTAGTAAAATTAATTTACATCCTGCTTGTGGTTTGGAAAATTAATGGGAGTGGGTCTTCAAAAAATATCAGGACCTTGTTCTTACTTTTTGGTACTTCCATTATGTCATAAAGGTTTCCATGAAAAAATAAATTGTGGTTTCTGAAATTGAGTCGCACAGCATCTGGCCAAGATTTGTTCAGATGTGGCAGCTGCAAACCTATTTAGGGAATTGTGGAAATCAACATAATCACCAGTTCATGATTATTTACAGTGGTTCTGTTTGCAATTCATACTCATTCTTAATTCAGACCTGTGGTTTGAACCACTAAAACCATGGTCCGAATGATTCTGTTGACCTTGTGGAGGAATCGTTATTTTTTATTTTATTGTAAATTGAGGCTATTTTTACAACCATTTAATAATGTAGTTAATTTTCATGCTGCTTATGTTTGTTTGAGAAGTTGGTGGTAGACTCGGAGTGAGACAAGAAACAATGTGTTTTATTATAGTATTGCAATACTCAGTTTTTCTTAGAAGATTCTACAATATACCTTTTTTGTTCAAGCATGAGTTTGATCTTTACTGGTACTGATATTACTGTTTGAAGTTATGTAATCAGAACTTAATTTTGTGGGTCCTTGTTTGTCAAGTTGCAATTGTAGGGATAAATTTCATTCTGAGATGTGCAATGTTAAGGTTGTTAGAACTTAGATTATTATCTAAGCTGTTGACTGGAGATATTTTATTGCTGAACTGGTTTTATGTCTTGACAGTTTTGTCACTCTACACAGTTCTGGCAAGTTCTTCACTGTCTCATTCACATAGTCACCCAAACAGTTTGTATGCATTTTCTTATGAATACTTTTAAATGAGAATCTTTGTGATATTTAGCTAGACCTCTTCCTATGGTCCAACATTCTTAGATTAAAAGTTGATCTAGCTTCTGGAATTGGACCTGTTATGTACTTGATTTAAACCCTATCCAATATTGATGGTCCTTCCTGTGGTGCTGAAGCTGTGTACCATTGGCCATATTCTGTGATCTTGATGATCTTGAGAATAACGACCTCTTTCTGGACAGGGAACTTTGGCAACCATGAGCTGGGATTCTAGCAAGAAAACATGCTATCATAGCCATATTGTGTAATCTCTTGACATTGCGAGGGTAGTATTCAACTTGTGATGTCTGAAAAAATTAGTAGTTTTATGGACAATGTATTATTGTAGTTGGGCCATCATTGTGTTCAGTGTTGAGCTCAACTCTCCCTACTTAGGCTTGATGATATGTAAGAGTCACTACTTTAGTAATTTAATTAAGTTGATCATTTAGCTTTGACTTTTATAGGCTGTAGAAGGTACTTTCAGAATAGAATTAGATTTGAAGAATAGTGAAGGACTGCCTAACTTTATGTCCAAGCTGATTTATCAGAATATTTTTTTTTAAAAGAAAATTCTTTTGATTTTTTTGTGCTCCTAGTTAGGCTGTGAGGATAACAAACATTCTCTTACCCAAGACCTTGTTATTTGATTTTTATGATATCTGATCAGTAGTGAATACTTAGACGCTGTTTGCCCAAGCTTCTATACAGCTAAAGTGCTTTCTGGCATTTCTGGCAATTCTGGTGGTGTTTCGCCAGAAACTAAAATTGCTTTTAAGTGAAGCGGTTTTTCTGCTATGAATGAGAGGCAGGTATTTGGAGCTTTTGCTAGAAAGTAGAATCTAGCTAATTACCCTTTATTTTTTTGATAATAGTTCTTGCAAAAGCATTTTTACATGGCAGTGATTTTCCTCACCAGTGAAGAGTCAATGACATGGTCATTAGCCCTGTGAAAAAGTGTAGAGAGGAATCAAAGTAGGCACTTAGGAAAGTTATAAAAAGAGATCTCATGGTGAACGGATTTTTGAAAATCTAGTTTATGATGGAGCTTAATAGCATCATGCAGTTCATACAGCGAACACTACTTGTTGCGATAAGGCTTCTTCTTGTTGTTATTCTCCTCAACACAGAACCAAGCATGACAGGATTACTATCACGGTCTCCCTTTGGTGCAATTCCCATGGTCAATTTAATGGTGTTTCTTTGGCAGACATAGAATATTGTTGGAGAGCTCTACTGCATTCTTATTTGTGTTAATTGTCATCTTTTGAGTAATGCGAAGAAGCCCGAGAGATTGATGCCAGGCTGTTCATGAATCCAACTAAAGAAGTGGATGGATTCTTTGTGATACACCCCACTAACTTGAAAATTGGAGGAAAAATCCACGGAAGTAACCCATGCATTATCTGGTCAACATGGATTACTTTCCTCTTTTCCAAGAGAATGACTTATGCTAATCTTAAGATATTTTAATGCAGATAAACTCTCGTACATTTTCTAGATGTCACTGACTTTGCACAAGGTAGGGTAACTTAATCATGAAAGTAGAAGTTTCTGGTGATTGAAATGGAATCAAATTTCTGTTGGGGGGTCCATGCTTCATAGTTTCTATGAGTTATTTATAGTTATTAAGGGACCCAATGCTATTTTGTGTCCCACCAGCTTGTTGGAAGAAAGGAAGTATCATTGATTCCTTTATTTTATTTTATTTTTGTTTGGGGGGGGGGGGGGGGGGGGGGGGCGCTTCTATCATGATCATATAAAAATGAGTGATACTTTATTGAATGCTTGAATTTTCTAGTTTTTGTGGTTCCTGTCGTATTTCACAAATTCCATAAGGAAAATACAATTCTTTGGTATGAACTATTCACAAATTTTAACTGAATGAATTGAACATGATTTTAATTCTGTTGATCATATAAGTCTAGACTAAATGATCAACTGAATGTACGGATGAGTTAGGTAACTCCATTAGGTCTCAGTATTTAACTTCATCATTTTCTGTTATGGTTGTTGGGAACTCTGCAGTAAATTTGCTGATGGTGCTGATGGGCGTGAAATGGCTGCAAAACGTCAGCGAATTGTTGATCCAGGATCTTCATTCTATGGAACTTCCCCCGGTTCCGGTTTTATGTACAACCCTCCTCCGTACGGATATGTCAACCAGCCTCCCCCTTTTCCGGTTGTTCGGCTGCGAGGCCTTCCCTTTGACTGCACTGAAACTGATGTTGCGGAGTTCTTCCGTGGTCTAGACATCGTAGATGTTCTTTTTGTTCACAAAGGTGGCAAGTTTACTGGGGAAGCATTTTGTGTTCTGGGTTACCCTCTACAAGTTGACTTCGCTTTGCAGAGAAACAGGCAGAACATGGGTAGGAGATATGTTGAGGTTTTCAGAAGTAAGAGGCAGGAATACTATAAGGCAATTGCAAGTGAGGTTTCAGATAACCGCGGTGGCTCACCACGCCGGAGTTCCTCTAGGGCTAAATCATATGATGAAGGGAAGGATTCGGCTGAGCATACTGGTGTATTACGACTAAGGGGATTGCCATTTTCTGCTGGTAAGGATGATATCATGGAGTTCTTTAATGATTACAAGTTGTCCGAGGATTTGGTCTATATTATAATGAATTCTGAGGGAAGACCTTCTGGAGAAGCATATGTCGAATTCAAAAGTGCTGAAGATTCAAAAGCTGCTATGGCTAAGGACAGGATGACGCTTGGGAGTCGATATATAGAACTATTTCCCTCATCTCACAATGAGATGGAAGATGCAATTTCAAGAGGACGGTGATTTCTCAATGGCCTCATGCTTTATTACGTTATTTTATAGTCACTATGATCGCTAGCTTACCCATATAAATGAGATTTTGGCTTAAGTAGCTTGAATTTCTTGTATCGTTAATATATTTTCTTTGGACCGACATGATATTTATGTACTGATAAATATGAAATGGTCGGATTGATTTATGCTGGGATATTATTTTGGTCGCATTGTATCAAATCTTCTGCATGGTTTTAATGCACATTAATGAAGTTGTGTACTGGTGCTGGAGAGTTTGTAACCCATGTCCAAGGGTCCTTGTTAAGTTTGCACTAGTACACAATTTGAGTTGTGTATTATAGCTTTCTACATGATTTTTTTTCTTTTGGTCAAGGATTGAAACAGCCATTGTTTGTAATATCAATCTCTCTAGGACATGGAGTCTTGTAAGTTTGCAAAATTCTATTTTAGTTCTTTACATTTGGATGTGCCAAAAAAACTTAAGAGACTCTTGGGGATTTTATTCACATTGTGAACCCCAAAACGATAACGTATGCGCAGACTTTGTTTCATCCCCATGCATGGTTGACTCTTTCACCAGGTTATCTGTGCATTGCATTCATGAGGCGCACACCACTGCTTCCGGAGAGGGGGACTCTTGCATCAGCCATCAGCCATCAGCCATCTTTTCTGTTTTCACAAAAAAAATAAATAACAAAGGACACATTTGGGTAAACGAAGCTGTAATTTGGCATGATTTTCAAACTTGTCCATCCTTTTTAATGCTATCTTTGGCAAAACAAGCCTTTATTTCATTAAATAAGGTGGATTATATAGATCAAATATGCTATTAGGCTAAATTAAAAATTAAATATTCAAAAATATTGTTTATTATAATTTTTTTTATAATTTCTTCCTTGATTTAAAAATTAAATATTTAAAAATATTATTATTATAAATTCTTTTTTTATATATATTTTTTCCTTGTGTTATTAATGTTTCTAGCAACTTTTTTTATATATATCTAAACCACTTTAATTGATTTTATGTCATTTTTTCATTAAACCAGTTCTTCCTATATAATCATTCTTTATTTTATCCTCTCGTGCGAAAATGAAAACGTAAAACAGAATTAGCTGATAAATTATATTCATGGGTCATTAATTACAATTTTCCCTCCCTTCACATCGATACAACTGTGAAACAATCTCCAAAAACAAAATTAGAATCCTATTTTCATAAGTGATTTGCACACACATTAAAAAAAAAAAAGCCATAAAAATACTGAAAATATATTCCTCTAAGCTAATATGCTCAAAAAAATTGATTGAAATGAGATTACACATAGAATCTCTTACCAAGTTTTTTTTTTATTTATTTACTTTAACATTGTCACTATCCTAATCATCATCAGCAATCCTTATAAAATTCCTTCGACTTGTATTTATCCATATTATATCTATTTCTAACTTCAAAAAATTCTTAATGGTAAATGTGTCATGAAATTTGTCTACTCATAAATAGAGCTGCTTTTTTTTAGTCTGCTAAAACTAAGAGAACATGGTATCATGCATGTTAATATATTAAATGTGCTCTAATAAAATATATTACAATTTTATAAATTGGTGTGTACTACTATTAATTTTTGTCTTGATTGAGAAGTGGAAAATAATAATTCTTCTTAACAAATAAATTTTAAAGTTTTAAATTCAGAGTTTGTTTAACAAAACTAGCTAATAGCTACAAAATTATAGTTGATAGATGTGAAATTAATTAAAAGTTGTGAGATTGTAGCTAAAAATTTATAATTATGTAACTAACTAGTTGAATTAGAACTATTTAATAAAATTAGTTGTAAAATTGGTTGAAATGTGTGTAATGACTTAAAAGAATATGTAATATTACATTGATATAATATTAAAATTATCTATAATTATTTTATTGGTTTTTAATTTATTATCAATAAATTAATTAAATTATCAGTTATATTTTTTTTTTATCATCAATTGATTAATTAAATAGAATAAATGTAGAAGAGATAATTGATGAGAGGAAAAGGAAGAGAAGAAAAAAAATGAGGGATAAATATTGTTATTTATTAAAAAAAAAAAGTTAAGGATGAAAATAGAATTAAAACTAGTTTATAAAAGACATGTGTTAACTTTGAGAAAAGAGACTGAAATTTAAAGTATTTTATGTTAAAAGATTTGAGTTAAAAATCTTAGAATTATTTTCTTACAAAAAGAGTTTAGTAATTATTTTTTTAATCTTTCACTAATAGTATTTATAGAATATAAATTTATTATTAAATCTCCTACCTCACAATTAATTCTGTTCAAGTTAATTAAAATATTTAAATAAAAATAATTTTTTTTTCAAAATACATTTTTTATATATATATATTACATATAAGCTTGAACTTGACATATTTAAACTAACTTTAGTTTTTTAGTACTAATATAAATACTAATTGAAATTTATAATTTTTTATCATAAATAAAACAAAAAATATATTTTAAGATTAACACAAATGTTTAAGAAATGACTAATTAGTACTCCATCTGAAACATAGAATTAATCTCAGATAAAGATGTAAATTTCATTGAAAATATCATTTTACTTTGAGGTATGCACGTGATGAGCAAACCAAATGTGCATGCAAAACACCTTCCTAGGATCCTATCCTATAATCGGACCATATAATAACAATTAAATTGTTGATCAGGCGAAGCTAATATTTAGGGCTAAAGGACAAAATACTATAAAGACAAATTGGTCTGAACTCTCCAATTTTTCAACTCCCAAAATCAATTAAATATTTACCAAAACGACACTTAAATTACGGCTGCTCTACATCATTAAAATATTAGTGCTGTTCTTCGTCCATATCATATTTCATTACCACCAAGACAGCCAACAGCTTATAATTTCAAATTTCTACCAAGAAAAGAAATAGAATTTGAAAAATGTTAAACAGTCAAAATTTTAATTAACTGCAAAATTTTATCCATACTTTTTCTAGATTTTTTACTTAAATAAAATTTCTCAAATTATTTGCATTTACTGAAATTTGTTAGTATAAAAAAGGGTTATTGTTGAAGTTACACTGAAATAAACTCTTAAATTATTGAAAATAAATTTTTTTTGTCTGGATATATATATATTTGGTTACATAGTATTTTTATCGTTGATAAGTAATGTCTATATTGCAATTGAGGAAAATCAAATATAGAAAAGGGAATAAAGAAACTACATTTATAATTGGACTACAGTCTATTAAACTAGAATTCTTTAAATACAATTATTTTAATATATTTAACTATATTAATTATAATTAAAAAGTATTTCTGATTTTTTAAATATCATTGTTATAAAAAACCATTTTGTAGACCCATAATTATAGGAAAAATTAAATACAATACACTCCTTGAAAGTTATCAACAAATTAAATTTATAATGATAAAATTCTTTTTTATAAGAATAATAGTAAAATTCTAAGGTTAGAAAAACCAGAAATTTTCATAATCTTATAATAAGATGGTGCACTGAAATTTGAATTTTTTTTGAAGTAATAGGAAATATTTTACTCAAAAGAAAATTGATGCCAAAGAAGATTCTTAATCTTTTGGTAATTGAGGTGAAAAATCCTAAAAACCAAACCAAATCAAATCATCATTCAATAAAGTTGAATAGGGTCCCCCAATATTTGAACGAGTACTCTCCCTCTCTGTATCAGGTCCGGGCAGCGGGCAGTTCTGCCCGTAAATCACCCTCGCCGTCCCATTCCATATAAGCCTTGAGACGACCACGAGTGTGAAGTCTCTGCCCCTAGCCTTGCCTCTCTCTTTTATCTTCTCTTAGGGTTTTAATTACAGCTATAAAGCTTGATTCTTTCTCCATCTTCGTGTTTTCTTACAAGTCCTTTTCAAGGGTTTCTCAAAACTTCTCCTTTTAATTATGAACCAACCTATGATTTTGTAGCCTTAGTTATTCTTCTGAAGGGTTGTTTAGGGCTCTAATTGTGATTGATTTGGGAGTTTCTATGGAAATTATATAAAAAATCCTCATAATCTCAATTGGGTATTTGAAATCCTGGGTTTGATCAATCTCCTTTTCCAGAAATTTGGTTTTGGAGTTCCAATGGTTTATGCTCTGTGTTTGAACACTTGGTGTTGTGTGCTGAAAAGAGCGTTTTCATAGGAATAATCAGCAGAGTTCTCAACAAAATTCACTTTTTTCAGTCAAATTTGGTGTTTTAACGAATTCCAATTTGGCTAAGTCTGGGTCCTGTTGTTTATCTTCTGCTCAAACTGGTAAAGCTTTAAGCTTGTTTGTCGCCAGCTTTTCCCATTTGTGCCCATTTGCCATTTCTTTTAACTAAACCCAGCAGCAGCTTTTTCCATATTTCATTGCAAATGGCCCCTTATGGAAGGACAAAGGCAAAATCCAGAAGAAGAAAGCCCAGAAGAACCCATTTTAAGAAGCAGAATACACAAAGCATAAATCCAGAAATGCTATCATCTACTGATATGCCTATCAACTGTTCATCAAAATGCTCCAATGAGTCCTCAAATATGGGAGACATTGATTCTGAGGTTATTGAAGTCTCTGCCAGTGCCTGCTCCACTCCAAAAGCTGAAAGATTTCGGATTCCAGAAGTATCAACATGCCCACCAGCACCGCAGAAGCCAAGAGTACTCCCTAACTGCTCCTTGCACAGAACACCAATTGCATTCTTTGCACCTCCTGACCTGGAGCTCTTCTTCTTCGTTGCGCTTCGAGATATTTCGGTTTGATAGTATATGTGTTTATAGATATAATTAAGATCACAACACTTCAGAAGATGGACTTGTGAAATGTGAAGTGTTTTGAATCTTCTTATCTTGTACCTCTAGCAAATGAGAGGTATATGCTTTGAGCATTTTAGAGTTTTGAGAGTGGTTGATCTTAGGAAACAGTCACTTGCTTCTTCTTTCTGCTAATTTTAGGTGGGTAACAATTCATAGGGTTTGTTGTTTAATGAATTTAGTTGGAATTGCTCTCCAGCTAAATTCAGATATCAAGCTTACTTTTTCTTATAGAGAAAACTGGTTCTGACCTTGAAATTGACGTGTGTTGAGAGTGTAATGGGTATGGGTTTGTGTTGAGGTTTGTGCTTGCTGGGTTTGCAAACTCTAAAAGCTTCAATGAGAAAGTAAAGTAATATACTATCTTTTTCATACGCAGATCCTTCTTATCTCTCTCTTCTTCTTTGGTTCTCTACTGTTGAAAGTGGAATTTGGATTAACTCCATTCAATTACGGACTTGAATCCTCTGTAGGTGACCTTTTGCATGTACACATTAATTTCTGTGGATATTTATTGTGACTTTAATGGAAAATAGCTCCTTTTGTGTATAAAATTAGTTTCAGCAGTACATCTGAGTTCCATTTGTATAACATTCAAATTATTATCTTGAATTTGACACGATGAGGTTATGCTTCTTTAACGTGTTTGAGTTTGGACCATTATTCTGGTTGGTAGGTCTAAACCCCACTAATCAGTAATCATATTGTGGCACTATTGTTTGTCTAAGACGTTAAATTAGGCTTAATTAGTGTTTACTATTGTCAAACTTTGGGTCCACCGTTCACATGGATACTTATATACTCACATACATACACATATACAAATGTTGCTAGAAAATAGTTGAACTTTAATAAAGAGCTCGTTAGAATTGATTTTTCTTATATTAAAATTATTTTTGTTAAAAAAAAAGTATTTATGTATAATTTATAATAGATTGATTTTTTTAAAAAACGTTTATTCATGTTATAACATGCCTAAAAAATAGTTAAAATTGGACATCGAACTTGTTTAAATTAATTTTTGTCCTAATAAAATCATTTAGGTTAAATTTTTTTGTAAATTTTAACTATTTAATTTTTTAAAAAAAATGAATAATGTTAAAAAAAATTACTTTTAACAAAAGCACCCAAAAATATATAGAAACAAAATGTATCCCTTTGAAAAAAGGTTTTATATATTTAAATTAAATTCTTTTTTTATTAAAATTATAAGATAATATTACTTATTTTATACTTTCAAAAAATATAATTAAGTAGTTAAAAAAAGAATATATTTTTTTATAATATCTTTATTTAATATTTTATTTTTAAGTTAAATGTAAGTGAAATTATCAAAATATGATTTTAAAAATTTATTATTAATTATTTTTTAAAATTAAAAAAAATTTAAATAATGTTTTATAATTTTCACCGGAAAGAATAATTGATTAGAATTTATTAACATAAATTGTGGGATTTGAGGAATACTATTGTATATTTTTGTCCCATTTGAGTGGCAACAATATGAATAATGAGGCTATGGATTCCTGGAGAGATCTAGCTTGTGGCAGCAAATCTTTCATTTGTGTTTTGAGAGCTTTGGCACGAAGACAGACTTTTAAGGCAGAACTGCAGTTAAATTTGTTTTGACCTTTTCTGCCCGAGTGGGAACATAAAGAGAGTGCTGATCGATGGGCATATTTGGTTTTTCACGCAGAAATGGCAAAATTTGTAATTAATTGTCAGAAGGTGAAATGATTTTGTCAGATGGATGGCGTGGTTGTGTGTGGTCTCTGCTGAGCCCAGCATCTGTAAGAGAATCCAATGTGAGCACTCTCGTGCGGCTCTGACACTGATAATTGTCACATTACACAAGTTATGGGAGAAAGCTCGCCAACATTTTATTTTAAAATTAAACAATAAAAGTATAAATATTAAAATAATAAAAAGATAGCTTAATATCATATTATCATCATCCCTCATCAATCATCATATGATTCCTAATTTTTTTATTGGTAATAATATAAATCTTAATAAAAAAGTAGATATGTCACTGTGATAATCTGAAATAAAAGTTGTCCATTAGTCACATATTTTAATGGAATTGTTTAATACTGAATTTAAATATCTTAATTGTAAATTGAAATCTTTCTTATCTCTTAATTATCATAAAAAAAATTAAGAATTTTTTTTTTACTTTTTTTAGTGAAGCCTAATTTTTGAAAAATTATTGATGTTCTCGTCCGATTTATTACAATAATAAATTTTATTACATCAACTGAAATTAATTATATAAACTTTATTAGAAACTAAATGATTACATCCTTTCTAGAACAAAAGAAAATGATATTTAATTAATTGCAACCATTATTTCATGGAAACAGTTAAGCTACATTATTCATGGTCGGTCGTATAACTTAAAATATCTCCCTTTTTTTTTTCAACTCTTAGTAAAAAAAAAAAAAAAAAAAGAAGAAGAAAGAAAACACTATCGTATAGATTGAGAGATAGAAGGATTCTATCTCTTTATAATTAAAAAAGAAACCTTTAAACCAAAACAGAATAAAAAATTAAAAAAAAAAAAGAAAGAAAAACTTTTGCAATATTCTTCTGAATTTATGATATGGATATTCCTATGTATTACTCGTTTTATAACTTGAGATTCTACGATGAAAATATGGACTTTTATTATCCCAAAAGAGAATCCCAAAATATGTTTAGGAGAAAGGAAAGAAAATGGAAAAGTTGTTGATCGAGGAGAATTAGTTCTTGTTGAAAGCTTGGTATATTTTCTTTCAGTTTTGATTCCCTAATTAGATGAATAAAATAAATAGCATTTTGTTAATGACACAGATTTAATTTATAAGTATCAAACTACTTTTTTTGTAAAGCTTAAGTCTTATTTTCATCGTTAATAATTTCTTCATTTGATAACTGATCTACAACTTTGTTCTATAAATACATTTTCTCTTATGCCAAAATGTATATGGTTGTTAAAATTCAATCTGTAAAATTTTATCACCCAATTATTGCTATATTATATAACCAATAAAAATTCTTAATCTCTTATGTGCTGCTCAAGCTCTTCAACCTCAAATTTTCATTGAAATAAGTGTATACAATGTTACGTGTAATTTGTTTATATATACTAATTTTTTTACACATTTTTCATTTATTTATAATTTACTTATGCAACATCACTCAAGAAGAAGAGTGTATAAAAGTGTAAAAAGAAGTATATAATAAATATTTCTCGTATAATGTGATGTTATATGTATATTTATTTATATATTTTATAATATATATATATATATATATATATATATATATATTATATTTTTATGTTTATAATTTTATTCTTATAATATAATTCAAAAAAAATATATATGAAAAAGTATTAAAAAAATGGTGTTATATATATTTGATTATGTATATTTTTATTTATAATTTGATTATTAAAACATAACTTAAAAAAGAATATAAAAAAATATGTAATAAGCATTTGTGAAGATATAAGCTAAGTGTACAAGAAATAATGGGCAGGTGAGTGCCAAATAAAAGCTTTTTGTGAAAAAGCTACGAGCAGTGTGGGTGGGCTGCCCCATGTGGAGGATGTAGGTAGAAATCAGTGGCTAAAGCTAGCATATACCTTTCAATATCTATTGCCCCACTTTTGCTTAATTTGGAATATAAAAATTGTAGAAAGAATCGTTGAGGACATTTTGCAATCATTACAACCTCTTTCTTCAATATTGCTGCTTTCTTTTTCCCTTCACAGGCACCTTTTTTTCTCACTCCTTTCTTTGTGGGGCATCAACATTAATTATTACATCTTGCCATATAAACATCTATGCAAATCAATCATCCCTTTTATTTTCTTAACAAAAATTTAGATGCCTTAGATTTCGATAATTAAAGTTTAGAGTGTGTTCAATATTTAAAGACGAATAAGAATATTTTAAATTATAAATAAAATATAATTATTTATATAAATGTTTAATTTTTTTATTTCTATAAGATTTTATATAGATGATCAAATTTACAACATAACATAATTCAATAGCCAAATTAATAAAATTCGCATTCTAAAAGATGTCATTGAAAAAAAGTAAGAAGTTAAAAAACAAATTTTGACCAATAAAAGAAGAATAAAATTTACATGCAAGTGTTGTTTTGGCATATTTTTTCAAATGCTTGATGTATTTGTAGAATTTATAAAATTTTACAAAATTTTGAAATTAATTGATACTTTATCATATAATCTTATTTTAATAAATAAAAACTTTTTAAAATTACATGTATAATTTATCTCTTATATGATTTTTTATGTTTTATAATTGTTATATTATGTTTATTTAGTTAAATTTAAAATATAATCATTATATTTAATTAGTATATAACTATCACGTTATTATCAAAAAAAAAAAAAAACTATCACGTTAAATATAAACTAAATCTCGAGAAACATGTAAATTCCTTGGAGTAATATATATGCTGTCATGCTTATCCACTTTGCGTTTTCCAATTTGACCTTTTTGTGCTTGGGAGACAATGTTTAGTTGATTCTATCTCTCCTTATCAAAATTGAGTTCACGGGTTTATATGGAAGAGAGAGATAATTCCTTTCATAGACCTCAAAGCCTAATTACTATATTTAATTAAGGGAAATGCTAAGAGCTGAGGATAAGAGGACGTGATTCATTTAATGCTTTTATACCATTGCTCAATTATAAATAGTTATGTGAAAATACGAATTAATATGGTGAAATAATTAATACTGTTTAATGTAATTAATATAAGGATTAATTATGGCCTGTAAAAATTTTAGGGTTTAAAATTTATAATTTAAAGTTTAAGGTTTACGTATAAAGTTTAGAGTTTAGAGTTAATATTTTGAGGTTTATAATTGTAGAGTTCATGTTTAGAATTAAGCATTTATATTTAAAATTTAAAATTTAAGGTTTGTATTTAGAATATAAAATTTATATATTTAGGATTTAATGTTTATATTTAGAATTTTTAGTTTATAATTTTAGGATATATATTTAAAATTTAGGGTTTATGTTTTAGGTTTTAGATGATGAGAGATACAAAATTAACATGAATGAGAAATGTAATAAATTAGAAAAAAAAATGTGTACTCTGTCTCAAAATAAATATTTTTTTTAAAAAATAATAGTTTCATTATAATTGTCCATCTACCATTCTAACGTAACATTAAACTATTTATTTTCACTTTTACCTTCAACATTTAATTAATACCTTATATATTTCTTTTTCACCCACTTACCATTATCTTTTTCTTCAAAATAATAAACGAGAACAATTTAATCAAATTACATCATTTATTTACTTCTTTATTGCATTTTTTTTTTAATTTTTGTGCAAAAACCTTAAAAAGGCAATTATTTAGAAATGGAGGAAGTATTTAATATAATTAATAGGAGTGAGAAAAAGATTAGCAGCAATTTAATGTAATAAGTAGCATTTCATACATTCCTAATTCTTATCCAAGACCCGTTAATTAATTATATGATTATCTCTCCATGGAAGAGAGTTAACTAGGGTTTAGTGATAAGGCTACTTCCTCACCTAGTTGGAATAGGTCTTTTAATATTTGAAGTTTTTCTTTCTTTCCTTTTTAAATATTTTGGTATACATGGATATCCTCAGTTGATAGCTAAAAATTATTTTCTTTTAAAGTATAAAAATTATTAAAAAAATATATATTTCCCTCGTAACAAAATACTTTTGATACATACGGTTTAAGATTAAACCTCGTCAACATACTTAAAAGATTCAATTATTAATTGTCAACTATGTCATATCGGTAGCAGCCTTAATAGCTTAATTTCGTGTTGGGAAGGTATGTATTAGATATAAAATTATTACCCAGTTTGAATTAAAAGCTTAAGCTTTTGATTTCAATCAATTTTGAAATTGCTGAGATTTTTTTAAAAAAAATTGATTAATACTCTATAGCAATTAGTTATTTTTAAAAGAGTAAAACTTTTACTTTTTTTTGTTTCTCACATTTAAAATCTTATTCAATTTAATTATTCACACTTCAAAATCTATATTAACTTTGTTACTTTATCATTTCTTGGTAGTTTAAACCGTGACTTATAAATAACTAATGGTATTAAGTTTAAGAGATAAATTTATAAAAATTTTAAAATATGAAATATCATATTAATAAATTTAAAGTAAAAAAATATTTATTCTTTTTAAAATATATGAAAAATACAATACTACAAAGTGTGAAAAGTTACATACAATTCCTATCAATTTTCTTTTGACTACAAAACTCAAATGCTGTCAAATGTTTTAATATTTCAATAATATATTAAATAACTTAATTTTTTTAGAAATATTTATAATGAAATCATAATGATGTAATAGATCCCATTAAAACTCACTCAAAATCTCCCCCAACATTGAGGGATATCTTAGCTTTTGTTTTATGCATATGATATGGGCCTGTAGGGAGAATTATTATGATGATTCTAAGTTTTGCTTGTGATTAGAGTAGGAAACTAATGATGATGTTGGAATTAATATTGCTCCACAATTATGCATATATATATTTGATTAGAGATAGATTCATGATCACGTAAAGTTGGAACAATTGGCACTAAGTTTATCTTAATCAACTCAAACTTTTTCTTTTTGCTCGAATTATAGACTAATCACGTAAGTTGAAAGAATTGGCAATCGAATATGATAAAATTTTTGGGAAAAATATTATGAAAAATAATCTATCACTAGTTACATAGTTTTTAATGCTGTTTTATTTTTTTAATCTTTTGCACAAAAATTAAGGTGAATTAGTTTTTAAGAAATCGCTTAAGTTTAGAGTGAATTTCAAATCTTAAAAAAATACTTATATACTTGTAGATTATATGGAACAAAATTCCTATATAGTAATATGAGGATTTAATGAGATTTGTAAAAAAAAATTTCTTTTATTTTAAAAGAAATAATCTCTGGGATAGTGGAAAGTGAAGATGTAATTTGTGAATTGATTACAATGATGTGAACAAAAATCTTAATGCATGAAACACGAGGTAAAACTTTTTATAAAATTTTGAATAAATGGCAGGCTTTTCAAGAATCCTAGGTTAATCATCCTTTGAGTCAAACAACGACTTACCCAACGGTCATAATTTTAGTACAAATTCTGGACCCTATCATCTATTGCTTATATTAATTTAATCTTACTTTATGATTCACTAATATATCAATCATCACTATGTCGCCTCTGCTAAAGTCATATTCATAATTAATGTTTATCTCACAAATTTTATTTTTATTTTTTATTTTTTATGTTTAAGATATTGCATGAACTTTTAATAATTTTTAAACATAAAGGTAATTGCATAAATATTTGACTTTAACTTTTTGGTTTATTTTGAGAATCAAAAGAACTATATTATATAGTTAGGCATGTCAAAATTAATCGAAGCTCTTAAGAATTTATAACGTTAATGAATAGTCTATGACTACGCACTTGAATTATTTTTAGGATCAAATAAATTAGCCACTTCATTTAACTTGGTTCAAGATAAAAAAAATATATATTTAAATAACTAATTTATGAATCTAAGAGATTCAATACATTTGTGTTTAGTTTTACTTTCACATAGGCAAACTATTATATAGTTAATTATATATCGACCCATAAAATTTCTATAAAATATATATTAACTCATAAAGTTTTCAATTTTTATAAGAGAATTAAATTTCAAACTTTTTTAAATATGATTTAAACTTCTTGTTAATAGCTTACATCTAGTGGCTTAAACCATGACTCCGCCGCTATCCAAACATATACAAGTGTTGAATTTTTAAAACAAACAAAATTAACTTTTATAAAGAAAATTTATTGCCATTGAATTGATTTGACTTTTTTTTTTTTTCAAAAACATTAGCAGCCCTGTTTGAGAAGAGGTTATACATGTGTGTAATAATAATTTTTTATTGTGTAAAATACTATATTATATTAAGAGTATGTTTGATTCGCATTAAAATGATGGACTAGACATGATAAAAAATATTATACTCTGTTTAATTTTAAAAAAGATAATGATACTGGACAAAAATATTATGAGATACTGGACAAATTTTTTATTTTTCGTCCCTCAAAAAATTAGAGGACAAAAATTTTGTCCACAGTACCAAAATCTTAAAAAAATAAATTTAACCCCACTTCCTTTATCAAGGCCTTTCAATAAGTCGGGCCTTCAATTTTTTTTTATTGTGCAAAATAAAACTATGCAGTATCTGGATTAGTTTTTTTTTCTTTTACAATTTTAATTTTGTAAAATCCAAAAATAAGAATTTTTAACAGAAAAATCCAAAATTGTAAATTTTTAAATGGATATCAAATTTTAATCTTTTCATAATATTTTATTTGTATGCTTTTATTATAATTTTCATATTTTCATTAATTATTATATTTTTTATATGTCAAAATCTTGTCCAATATATTTTTTCTTTAAAATAACAAATATTGTATAATATAGAGGATATTATAGTAAATTTCACATTATTCTGTCCAGTACTTATGTTAATCAAACAGTAAACAATACAAATTTTTTTGTCCTGTGCATTAACTAACAAACAGTAAACAGAACTAGAAGTTGTTATGTAACTTAACTACTTGTGCTGTGCTGTTTTGCTTGTATTGTTCTGTACTATGTATCAAACGCACCCTAAGTATCAATTAATTTAATTTGAACCAAATAAATTATAAATACAGTAATTTTTTTTTATTAAATTCTATTATAATTATATTTTTAAGATTCAAACTCAAAATATCTAGTTAAATTAAAATAAAATAGCCATTACCAATTGATTTACACGTTGGATAATATCTTTTATCTAGTTAGTATTATAAATGAAAAGCTAAAATTAGATGCCCCGTTTGAGAAGAAATTATATCGTGTGTGTACTTAGTCTTAATAATAATAATCTTTTATTGTATAAATCACTTATATCTGATATCATATTATATTGAGTACCAATTAATTCAATTTGAATTAGATAAGATTACAAAAATAATAAAATTTATTATTAAACTTTAATATAATTATATTTTTAAAGTTTCAACTTAAAATATCTAATTAAGTTAAAACAAAACAATTATAATTAATTAGTCTACATATTTGGTGATATTTTTTATTTAGGTAGTATCATAGAAGAAAAGCTAAAATTAAATATGTACTTGTAAATCATATGATGATGAATTACCAATCTTATATCCTTCAAAACGAAACAACTGTTGAATTAAATATGCAGGATGAGCCGTGAAAGGGCATGAAGAATGGAATCAAAAGCAGAATCCTAGGCAGCACGACCTTCAAGGTTTCCTTTATCCAGATGTGCACCGTTATTGCTGAAGAGCGGTAATAATGCATCTGCGCGCATGTGCATGAATATGAAGACAATGCCTGAGTTTTTCTAAACCTATCAAATTTATATTAGACCCATTTTAGATTTTTGTTTTTTTGATGGTCATTTTAGATTTAGTTAATTTCATTAATTGTTTTTATGGTTAAAATTTGTCTAAATCTCTTAAAGTTGCGTCAACCTATTATTTGTTCTTGTTTGAATTTCTTTTAATTTTTTTTTAACAATTAAATGATTTGTAGGGTCTTCTAATTAACACCTACAACATTTCTCATGAAACAATTCAAACAACGTATTCAAATTCAATGATAAACAATTTTAGCTTGAAATATATATCACTTCAGATTAAATTATATGTACCAAAAAAAATATATATGGATGCTTCACATCACAATTTAATATTTTTTTTTCTCCATAGAAAAATATTCTAATTTATTTTTAAACCGTATTTAAATGTGTGCAGTTTTCATATTTAATCAATAACCATGAGAGAGGCATACTCTCACAACTTTTTTAATTTCCAAGCTATTATATGTGATTATTTTAAACAGTATTTCTCGATATTATATGTGGTTAGTTTGTCTATATTTCTAATCTTATTATTTAATATCATGAAAAACTTTGGCATTTATACCATTGTTGGAAAAATAAAAGTCACAAATATGGAACAATAATTGATATATAATCTTAATTTACTCTCTTGTATATATAAGTTTTTATTTAGAAACAATGTTGTGGCCAGGTTTGCACGTGTACAGGGATGCTGTCTGTAGAGTCTATATTCAAGGATTCTTTCACATTATACAAGTAATGATAGGATCTGGTCAGAGTTAGAGATGCTCTTCCACAGAAAAGAAAAGGGTAACAAAAGAGGAAAATTAAAGAAGGGAAAAAAGATATCAAGAATACAATTTGATTCACAAATTTATATCTATATAATCACTCGAAAGATGGTGAAAAACTTTAGCCCTATTTCAAAAATTAACTGTAGCAAGAAACTTGATTATATCATATAATTGTTCTATGTTCTGTAATGTGTATTGACAAAGCATTATTGATATACATTAAAGGTATTGCTTAACCAACTGGGAATTGCTCTCTTTCGAGGCATGAGAATATTATTGAAGTAGACATTGTCTCAACAAAATATTTTTTATACATACAATCAAAAATCAGAACTCTGATAACATACTTTAAGGACTTAATTATAATTTAGTATAATAATCAATCTAACATCAATCTGTCAGTGTCCTAAGAATTATATATGAAATATATAAGTGAAGCATAAAAGTGTCAAATGCCAATGCATTAATTTTTACTTATGTCATAATGTAAATTATATATATCTACCTTGATGTTTTTATTCGCAAAAATATCAAATTGCTTTTTCTGTTTATCAACAGGTCTCACTTGGTTTAAGTTTTAATAGACCTCATTTCTTATATGTATAAATTACTCAAACTTTTCTTACTTTAAGCTATGATATCTATGTTCAATTTTTATATATTTTGAGTTTGGAAACAGCAGATAATTATTGAACTATAAACATCATCTTGACAATGTTTTTTGTTACAATTAATTGATGTCGCGATGATCGATCAATAGTCCACGTGAGTAGATATAATATATGTATGTATATTCTTAGGGTTCTTTGATCACGTATGCGTATTCCTAGGGTTCTTTCACATTATGCCAGCAAAGTTATAAGGTTCTAGGTTGATGCTTTTGCATTTTAAAGAAAAAGAGAAAAAGAGAGAAGAAAAAACAAAAGAACTAGAAGACAGCAAGAATATTAATGCATTGTGTGTATCTCCTATATATTTAGACCTAAAGTATCACACAAAAGATTGTGCCAACTTTCATCTAACTTTATTTAGTATATGCTATGCCAAAGCAAAGCTGAATGGGTCTGGGAACCACTTATAGATACATCAAGAGAAATTAAGTACTAATAACCAATATGGAACTTTAGACTGAATTTAGAGCTAATTAGCTTTAGTTGACTCTAACAGCTACCACCATATACAGAACAATCTCCCTAGCTAGTTGCCATGCAGAATCCCCACCCATAATGCATTGCTTCCTCTTTAAGAAAAGAAAGGCTTCAATCTGATAAATTTTAGCATTTGATTTATACAAATGATGTTGAATCTGATTGCTCAAAATGTAACAGTTTAGGGATTTCCTTTATCAGATGGATAAGATAGATTAATAAAAGCTATTTTAACCAAGATAGCAAGATCAATACAACATTTTGAGGCTATTTAATAGTAATTTTCTTTAAGTAAAACCCTAAATAATTTTACTGCCATAGATTTTTTCGGTATATGTCTTATATTAAATTGTATCAATCAATCCATGTTAACTTTTACTTAGTCATTGATCAGTTGGTGAGGTTAGTACTTAGTTAACTTCTTTTAATGTTGAAAGGTTCCAATCATCAGCATATATTATTCCATCAATTACCTTTTCTCCTTTTATGATTGAGAATGAAAAGATAAATGCACGAACTCATATGAAAAAAATCAATTTTAGAAATAAGTGCCAGCTACTCAATCTGCCTTTGTTTAACAACATATATGTTATAAGCCAGATATGCATGTGTTTATAAAGTAAAGCAAGGTGGTCAAGTAGATTCTCTTCTTCCCTACTCGTTATCTTTTATATTTAGAGAAGAAGACTAACACTTTAGACAAGAGGACCATACACTCTTGCACTTAAACTTTACTTGAAGATTCTCACATTTAATTGAAGCTCTCACAAGAACACAGATAATTAACCAAACTCACTTCCTTTTAATTGATACACTTATATGTTAATTAAATAAAAAATATTTTTTTCTTGATATTAATCACTTATATCTAACACTAAATTAGAGATTAACTAATTCACTTCAAGTTGGACAAGACCACGAGAGTTTTGTCTTCCTTTTTGTATAGAGTTTACATGATTCATACTAAGCTGATTGTGACAAAATGGTACTAGGATCGTTCTAAGGGTTTGTGAATTTTGTGATTGAATCTAGAATCATATAGGTTAAGTATTAAAAGAAAATGTATATAGTTTTAGACAAGATCATGCATTGAACTTTACTTGTTGAAGATTTTCACATTTAATTGAAGCTCTCATGAGAACACATATATAATCAACCAAACCCACTTCTTTATAATTAATTATTGCTTCGATTCATTGGCCAATGGTACTAAGATCATTCTTAGGGTTAGGGTTTGAATCCAGAATCATATAGCCTATATATCAAAGGAAAATGTATATAGCTTTTCTAAAACTAGAAAGATAATGGTAAAAAAAAAAAAGTAATTGACATAAATTATTAAGCTGAGAAAGAGACAAAGAACACCACAACTTGAAAATAAGATTAGAAAATATGGAAGATAGAAAACTAGCAAGAAAATGCAGTATCATATTTTTTAAAAGTACAGTAAACAGAATAATTCCCTTAGTTATTCTAAATTAAATCACTCAAACATTTGTTGGTGGTTTGGTTCAAATATTTAAAAATTAAAAAAAAAAAAAACTGAACCATTAAATTACGGTTTGGTTCGACTAGTGGTTTAATCAGTTTAATGATTTAATAAAAAAAAATTTTAAAAATTGATATGTTAACTCACATAAAAAGTATTTCTAGTAACTACTTTCACATTGTTTACAATTCCATCCGATCTTGTGTGTTTAAAACTTGACTTTTACTCTCTAATAGGATCATAAAACTCCAAATAGAGCCATCATATTCATATTATTGATAATAGACCAACAAAGAAACAATAAGAAAAATCATACTTAGGTCATAATATTGTTTTAATTATGTTATGTGTGATTTTTATGTATTGATTGTCATTTAAGGAAGTGTTTACATAAATAATATATTTCTAATTATAGTAAATAAGTAATACATCTATAAAATTTTTAAATATATTCATATATGTTAAATATTTTTCAGTTTAGTTTTAACAAATTAGATCATTCCAAACTATAAATTGAATCATAGTAGGCAGGTTGAGAAATGTTCAATTTAAACCAAATCAAATAATATACAGACTGGTTTAATGGTTTGATTTAGATAATGTTCACATGAGTAAAAAGTGGTGAAGAATTATCAAACACTCAAAAATATCCGGAAGGGAATGATGTAATCAGAAAAGAGAATCGTTTCGAGCTCTTTAAATCTCTAAATATAAAACCATGCTACTTTCATTTGTCTATTAAAAAGAAGAAATTTAATTATAAGGTGTATCAACAAAAAAAACAATAATTTTTTGATAAAAAAGAATCTTTTTAATTTGAAAAAGAAACAGAAATTCCATTGCAAGGGAATGTGAAGTAATAAACAAATGGTTTCAAGTAATTATCAAAGAGATTTTTTTTACCAAATAAATTATCAGAAGATCATTAATTTAATGTTCCGAGTTGGGACGCAGGCCCAATAATAAGGCCAAGAAACTGAGTTCAGATCCATAAACTAGTCCAAACCCACAACCCAATCTTAGGCCCAAAGACTGATTCAGGTGCCAGATCCCAAACTCGGATACAACTCACACGTGCCTTCTTTGCAACTGCCCAACCATGTCTTTTCTAGAACAAAGCAGACAAAAAAAAAAAAAAAAAGGAATAAAAGAAGTTACGGAGCTC
Organism: Bauhinia variegata; assembly: GCA_022379115.2. NCBI lineage: Eukaryota > Viridiplantae > Streptophyta > Magnoliopsida > Fabales > Fabaceae > Bauhinia > Bauhinia variegata. Next base: position 13,476,535 of record CM039437.1, read on the forward strand.
AATGAATCAAGGTGACCTATCATGCGAAAACTCACCCTCGCTAATATCTATACTATATTATCTGGAACATATATTATGTTTCTATAAAAACTCTAAAAGATATAATTTTAATAATCCATTAATTATGGAAATATTTCACATAAAATTTTGTCTTTATATACATGTATATATATTAGCATCATATATATGTATAAAAGAAGCAGCAGAAAAATCTTTAATATATATAATTTTAATTAGCTTTGTTAATAGAAAGAGTTGGTTATTTTAGTTAGAAAACACGCCATTGAGATTCAAACTAATATGTTATAATCAATTTCTTGGTGAATATTATATGTTAGTAATTTAAAAGAAATGATAGTAGGTAGTTGATTTTTGCAACATTCATGTCTTTTTACTTTATAAAGTGCATGATTGTGATTAGTTGATTCATGTATTATTCATGTCTTTTTAATGTATAAATAATATGACTACTATCCTACTAAAGAAATAATTTTGTTGCAGAAGTGCATTCCTCTTCTAATATAAAACAAGCACAATTGCACTTCATGTTAGAGAAATGTCTATAAAAGATTTTCAATTGTTTAGCTATTAAATATTGAGGTATTGGAGCATAATTAAATATTTATGAGTGAGTTACCACAAAGTTAAATAAATTGTTAAGTTTATTTAAGCAATTTTAGGTAGTTTTCGTGTGGGACAAGAAATTACATAAAGAAAAAAAAGAGATAGAAAGTAATGAAGTGTTAGATGTAAGTGGAAAAGATGCACAAACCTGTAAATCCCGAAAAATGCTAGTTTATAATAGAATGATATTAAGCATGCAATTTGCTTCACTAATGTATAATTAAATGATCACTGATGGTGTCAAACTTTTTCTCAACTTCAAAAGTTAGAGTGAGGAATTTGATTCTATTCATTAAATAAACATTTTGTATGTAAACATTGTTAATATGCTTAAGAAATATAACTATATAATCTAATATTTAAGAGCCATAAAAATTATATGAAGTATGTTAGTAAAAACCATAATAGATGCCATATGAAAATGCATTAATTTTATTCACATCTTAAAATAAATTATATAGATCTACTTTGATGTTTTAATTGAATTTTTTTTAGGTATCTAATAGGGGTGGGGTGCTAAGAATTGCAACTTTGTGTCTTAAGTGTTTAATCCGAGAAAGTAAGAGACCTTGTTTTTCTATTTATCCATATGTTTAACTTAGTTTTAAGTTTTAGTAAAATGAAAATCTCATTTCTTATTTTATAAATTACATAACTTCTCTTGCTTTAAGCTATGATGGGTGGGTGTACATGGCCGTGAACGAATTCATCATTGCATGGCTGGCTAAAGATTACAAGCCAGCTTGATGCTGGCTAATGATGATGGATTTTTGGAGTTATCTCACCCTCTTGCGGTATTGTGATCTTTTGCCCAGCTTATCTTTAAAATACAAAATAAAATACTTTCAAACTTTAAAGATTTCTAAATAATAATTATAGAAAATATCCATGTTCAATTTGTATATATTTTGAGTTTCAATTTGAAAACAGGCGATAATTATTGAATAATAAACATCATCATCGTAATGTTTTTATTACAATTAATTGATGTCTTGATGATCAATAATCCACGTGAGGACTAGAAATAAATATAATATATATGTATATTCTTGGGGTTCTTTGATCATGTATGTATATTCCTAGGGTTCTTCAATCACATTCTGCGAGCAAAGTTATAAGGATCTAGATAGATGCATGCTTTTGCATTTTAAAGAAAAGGAGAAAAAGAGAGAGAGAGAGAGAGTGAGAGAGAAAAAAGAATTAGAAGACAGCAAGAATATTAATGCATTGTATGTATCTCCTACTATACATTTAGACCTAAAGTATCACACAAAAGATTGTGCCAACTTACATCTAACTTTACTTAGTATTATGCAATGCAAAAGCAAAGTTGAATGGGTCTGGGAACCACTTATATATACATCAAGAGAAGTTAAGTATTGATAACCAAGATGGAACTTTAGACTAGAAGCAGCATCACTGAATTTAGAGCTAAATTAGCTTTAGTTGATTCTAACAGCTATCAACATATACAGAACAATCTCCCTAACTAGATGCCCTGCAGAAACCCCACCTACAGTGTAATGCTTCCTCTTTAAGAAAAGAAAGGCTTTAATCTGATAAATTTTATCATTTTTTGGTTTATACATATGATTTTGAATCTGCTTGCTCAAAAGACCTTGTATTGGATAGATGAACTTTTTTCTTTTTTTATAAAACTAATCTGTGTTTATGAAAAGAACAACAATTGATAAATTCTATTTTATAAAAATAAATCTTTAAGATTTAAATTTAAGACCTTTGATCTAGAATGATTTGAAACTCAACTTCTTAATATTGAAATTACTAGTTTTAACCAAGATAGCAAGATGAATACAGATCTTGAAGCTATTTGATAGTAATTTTCTTTAAGCAATACCCTAAATAATTTTACTGTCATCGATTCTTTGGTATGTCTTATCTTAAATTGCATCAATCAATTTTAACTTTTACCTAGTTATTGATCATTGGGTGAAGTTGGTACTTGGTAACATCTTTTAATGTTAAAAGGTTCCAATCATCAGCATATATTATTCCATCAATTACCTTTTCTGCTTTTTATGATTGAGAATAAAAAGATAAATGCACGAACTCATATGAAAAATCTTAAAATCAATTTTAGAAATAAGTGCCAGCTGCTCAGTCTGCCTTTGTTTTAACAATATAAGCCAGACGTGCATGTGTTTATAAAGCAAAGCAAGGTGGTCAAATAGATTCTCTGCCTCCCTACTCGTTATCTTTTATATTTAGAGAAGAAGACTAACACTTTAGACAAGTGGACCATATATACACTCATACCCTGAACCTTTTTTCTTTTTTTTTTTTTATCAAATGAAAATACAAACATTTTAATATTAATTTAAATGTTTAAAAAAGAGTTGAGTTTGATTTTAAAATATGAAAATATCAAAATTTTATCTATAAAAAATACGTTACTACATTAAATTACTTTTTCCTCGTGCCCTAAATTTTACTTGTTGAAGATTCTCACGTTTAATTGAAGCTCTTGTGAGAACACAGATAATTATTCAAACCCACTTCTTTCTAGTTAATTATTTTTTTCTCCTTGATGCATTCACTTGCTAATTAGGTCAAGAGGGTTTCTTTTTCTTTTTTTGTTTGTGTGCATGGATCAATTTATATGATACATTCTAAACTGGTCGTGGCAAAATGAAACTAATTGTTCTTAGGGTTTGTAAATTTTTGTGTTTGAATACAAAATCATAAAGTAGAAAATAATGTTAAAAAAACTAATTGTTCTTAGGGTTCTCTACTTGGTAGCCTTGCATTGTGTCTCTCTCCCTAGTTTATCAAGTCTCTCTTGTGCCAATAACGTCTAACATGACCTTCTTTGCTTGCTTTATTAGTTTGTTACTAATACCACCATTGGCATCGGTGGCTTTGGTTCTCTATAAACAGAAATTTTATGGGGTTGGTGTTGGTGATTCCCTTCAGTGTTTCACTTCTGTTTCTTTTCTTCCCTAGCTAGATTATTTTATTTTAGCTATTGGTGCCAAGCTCTTGAAATGAGGATTAGAAGAGACTTGTAGAATATCTAAAAATAATTGTTAATTTTTTTTTTTTGAATTGAGTTAATAAAATTAAATTTTTTTCTTAGATTATTAAACCGTTCAAATCAACGAAAACAAATAATAATTAGTAACTTGATTTATTATTTTTTTAAAAAATTAAAACCAAATCACATAAAAATATTTGAATTATTTTATTTGTGATTTTTCTAAAAGTTGCACCAAATTGCATAAAAATTAGGTAGGTCAGTTAATCATCGTGACCTCTCTAATATATATAGTATCTGAGAGACATACTATGTTTAAAAGATATAATTTTAATAATACTTTGATTATGTCCATATAACACATAAAGGCTATACATATGTGTCTATATATATATTGGCATTATATATAAGATATACCAGATAATTTTTCAATATATATAATTTTATCTTTCTTAACAGATAGAGTTAACTTTTTTGTTTAGATATAGAGAATGGAGATTCAATCTAATATACTATATTATAGTTAATAATTTGACAAACATTATATGATCATTGTGATAATACGAAGTAAGTGAATGACAGTTAATTAGTAGTTGATTCATACAATATTTATGTCTTTTTGAGGTATAAATGGTATGACATACCTACGAAAGAAATAATATCTAGCAATAATTCATTTTTCTTCTACTATATAAGAAATGTGATTGAACTTCATGCTGCTGGATATATCATGATTAAAATTTTCCCTTTTTTAGCTATGAAATGTTGGCATATTGGAGGATATTAATATAGTCTACACACTTATAAAATAGTTGAGTCCATTTAACATATTATATAATATTCACTACACTTTATTAGATAAATTTATACAAAAATTTATATAACTAATTTATTTAATAAAGAAGAAATTAATAATAGAAATCTGGCAAATGCTCTTTTCTAGATCATGTTTCTTCTCGAATAGTAAATCAGAATCATAGTGTTGGATTCTTGTTGTTCACCAAAATCCATCTTTCAGCAGACATTGATGAAATTAAAGGAGTAATTAAAAATTGACTTTTAAATTAAGATATTTTTAAAGTAAAAAGTCTCTCGAGATGCTACAAAAATAATTTAGTCTCTTCCCATGTACAAGTAGATATCAATTATAATTATTATAACTACGTGGAGTTATGACAATCTTTAAATTGTTAATAATTTATTTTTCTTATTTCTTTGGACTTCTCAAAAAGTAGGAGTTATCCAATTAAAGTTGTTAATTTTGTTTTTGATAACAGATTCTGTGAATGTAGTGAAGTTTATGATTAATGAACGTTGAGAATTAATTTTTTTAGGTATAAAATTTAAAGAATAATATTTTACATAGATTATTAAACTAATAGCATTTGTTTTTGCATGGGTCATCCTCATTTTTCTACATGCCTTCTTCGATTCTTCACCCTTCCCATTTTCCAACTCGAGTGAGCAAATAAGCCAAATAATACTCAACAGTGTTAACCCTAACTATTTTTCTTAGAGTACTACTGAGAATTGCAAGACCATGTCACGCAGTTCACTTTTTTTTTTTATAGGTTCTATTGTGATAATATTTTTTTTTTATGGATTTTAATGAATGGTATTTGTTATTATTTTTATGTTGATTATATAGTTTAAATATTTATCAAATCTTCCACCATATATTTTTAACGAAAAAAAGAAAATTGATATTTTATCATGTTTTATTCACTTTACTTTGTTTCTAAACGATATATTTGTCCCAGATGATATTGTCTTTGGATTAATTAGTTTACATAACAAGTATTCTTATTAACTTTTTACTTACAATTTTGTTCAGACATATAAATTTGAAATGTAGAAGATATTGACTATCTTTTGTACTAATATGTTATTTTACATAGCCTATATGAACCAATAACTGTATTTAAAGATATTCCAGCGATGAACATGTTATTTGAGAATATTTTTATCCATCTTGACAGGTATTTAAATTCTTTTTCTGTCCTGTATCCTTAAACTCTACAAAATAGGATGTTATGTAAGTAGTGTTTCTTTGCAGTCACAGATCTCCCTATAATGTTTATGTACAATTTTTTCGTGAATTTATGAACTGTAATAAGTTTGGACCGAATGGCTAAGAACTAGCAAGTGGTGTCACCATAAGGGTATAATCACCATTTATAATTATACCATGAAATTAATCTAATTATCTCCATTAACATAAGTGTTTATTATTCAAATTTATTTATATAATATGTTTCTTGTAAAAAAAATAAAATGAAATTTCAATGTAGTAACATGTGCCTTTCAAAAAACATGTCAAATATCCATATGGGTGCATGTATCCTACTTTTATAAAAAATAAATATAAATAAAGATATATATAAATGGATTAGATTAGATGAAAAAATTAAATTTTAAGCTTGTACATATAATTTTTCTTCGGTTTTTCTAGTGACCCATTGGTGTTTCCGATATTGCCCGAAGGGGTATTTTTTATGTAAAACGAACAAAAAAAATGGTGGAGGGGTGTGAATAGAAATTGGCTTGGGTGGGAATTAAGGAAAATCTGGCCTAACCAGGCCCGTATAACCCAATGCATTGGAAAAAAAAAAACGAACAATTAAGTCGACCTTGTCATTTCAACTCTCCCTTCTCTTGCCTTACAATGTCAATCTAAGCTCTCTGCCTGAGCCTGGTTCACTGGTCTTCAGACCAACTTTATCTGCTCCTAATTCCTCCCTACTCTATATCTGATTCAACTATCACTGTATGCGACTGTTCTCCTCACGCCATCATCCGGCAGTTCCATTCTCAACGCTGCTACTCACTTTTCCTTTATCGATTCCTCTGCGACCCAGTTGGTAATTCTCTTCTTCTTTTTTTTTTTTTTTGAAATGGCATTTTCATTCTCATCTTTGGCCCTTTTACTATTCTATTTTCTTCTCTCAGCACCGTTTATATAGAATCATATATGTGTGAATCATTGATTGAGTGACTTATATCTCAATATTCTAATTAGTTTATTGAGCCACATTTTGGATTTGGATATTGAGATTATGGCGTTGGGGCCCCAGCAATCTGAATCTTAGAGTTGAAAACTTATCGTTTTACTCTTTCTAGAAAAGAAGTTTCCTTTCGTTCTGTTGCTTCCGGATTATATATGGGAGTGAGGGTGGTCTTCTTTAAGAGAAAAACATTCTACATTTTTAAGAGAACAACTATTTTCCATAATTCAAAAAACTTCTTTCTCATTTTGGGTTTATGAAGGATGCGAAACCTTGACAATTCAAAGTTAATTTACTGTGGATTTTCATAACCACATGGAGGCTTGCTGACTTTTCATTAGCTACATTGGAAGTTTCAATGGCCAACTTAAAACACCGTGGTATTCTCTATTTAACATTCTTAGAGGTTCAGGAAGCCTTGATTGTTAGGACACTGACCTTATTGTATGTATATGGACTTTGATGTCGAAGGATCTAGGGATATTCTGTGGGCACTTCGGTGAGATAAGGCGCCAGCTAAGTGTTCCTTGAGCTATCTGGCAAGACCCTTTCAGTGAGGAACTTTCTTTTGGGGTCTAATCAGTCAATTGGTGCAAGGTGAGAGGTGTTCCTAGTACTAACATCCGAGAGATTGCTAAACTCACATTTTCCATGTAGAAAGTAGAAACCTGAAAGAATGTTAAAGGAAAGAAATAAAATTAGAAAATGAAGATTTCCAGCTTTTGGCTTGGTCTCTTCCCTCTGCTTCCACAACTGATGCTCATAAAGGGTTTGCAAAAGCAATACATCATCATGCTACTATAACCCTGCCAGTTTTTGAGTCATTTAACATGTACCTCCATTATATGTATATATCGGTTAATTGCTCAAATAAATTTGCACATTGCTTTGCTTGGGCAAACGCCTTTTAGGATCATCTTGTCTAATGTTTGAAGGGGCATACTGCGAGCCATTGACTACTTTTTAGGCATTACTTGATATTGATTTGCCCTTAAGATGACTCAATATAAAAGATGAGTGGTGTAATTTGGCAAGTAATTCAAATGTGTTCCAAGTTTACTTGCCACAATTATTTAGCCTATTTATTCTCTAATAATTAAGTATCAAGTTATGCAAGCAATTATCAAATCTTCTTCCCTCTGATTGAGGACTTCTGGTCATGTGGGTCATAATCTCTTGCTGCCTTGACAAATATTGTTTTAGTTAAATACTTTCTTGCCTGCTGTGCTTTTCTGTGCATATTATTACACTTCACACTTCTTATCACGTTTCAGATTGCAACTATGTGGAATTTGTTGTATAAAATATTGTCTCTGTTTCCTTAGTTCACCTAGAGATTGTTCCTTATAATTTATACTGATAAGCAGATTTTGCAATCGGATTTGGACTGTTGTTCGTCTGCCAAATATTGTTGCTGATAATTGAAATAAAATAAGAATAAAAAGCAGGTTAGTAGATCACGATGAAATAACCCATCAAATGGCATCAAAAGTTATATAAACGTCGTGGAAGTCTTTTCTGTGCACAGTTATGAGAGGAAATCAATAGTCACAGCCCCCAGACCTCTTCCCCTGCCCGCTGTGGATGATTACTACTTGGTTACAAATTGGTTCATAATCTCTTGAACCATGAAACACAAGCTTAGATCAATAGGTGAACAAGGTAAAAATGTTTTCAACCAGAATCTGCAGATTACTCATCTGGGAAAATTTGGGAAAGTTGAAGAGGCCATTGGAGTTTTCTCAAGAATGATTGAGAAAAATGTTGTAACATACAATTCAATGATATCTGTATTTGCTAAAAATGGTAGAATCAATGATGCTAGAGTTTTGTTTGATAAAATGGTCAGAAGAAACCTTGTTTCTTGGAACACCATGATTGCTGGATACCTTCATAACAATATGGTTGAAGAAGCCAATGAATTGTTTCATTTAATTCCAGAAAGAGACAGTTTTTCATGGGCTTTAATGATAACTTGTTATACACGTAAGGGGCAGCTTGAAAAAGCCAGAGAACTGTTCAATGTTGTTCATGATAAGTTGGACACAGCATGCTGGAATGCAATGATTGCGGGTTATGCAAAGAAGGGTCAGTTTAGTGATGCTAAGGAAATATTTGAACGAATGCCAATCAAGGATATGGTTTCATATAATTCAATGCTAGCTGGGTATACCCAAAATGGGGACATGTCTTTAGCATTGCAATTTTTTGAGAAGATGGCTGAGAAAAATGTGGTTTCATGGAATTTAATGGTGGCTGGGTTTGTAGACATTGGAGATCTGAGTTCTGCATGGCAGTTCTTTGAAATGATTCCAAATCATACTGTTGTTACTTGGGTCACATTGTTGTGTGGATTTGCAAGACATGGTAAGATTACAGAGGCTAGGAGACTCTTTGACAAGATGCCTTGCAAGAACGTTGTTTCTTGGAATGCAATGATTGCAGCATATGTCCAAGATTGCCAAATTGATAAAGCTGTGAGGTTATTTATGAATATGCCAGAGAAAGATTGTGTATCATGGACTACAATGATTACTGGGTATGTTCGGGTGGGTAAGCTTGATGAGGCACAGGTAGTTTACAATCAGATGCCTTACAAAGATGTAGCAGCGCAAACAGCATTGATATCTGGATTAGTACAGGTTGGAAGGATAGATGAAGCTATTAAAATTTTCAGTCAAATGGGTACACGTGATGCTATTTGTTGGAATAGCATGATTGCAGGCTACACCCAATATGGAAGAATGGATGAAGCTCTCAATCTATTTAGACAAATGCCTATTAAGGATACAGTTTCGTGGAATACTATGATTTTAGGTTATGCTCGGGCAGGACAGATGGATAGAGCAATAAAGATCTTTCAGGACATGGGGGAGAGGAATATAGTTTCATGGAATTCTCTTATTTCTGGTTTTGTACAAAATAATTTTTACTTGGATGCTCTTGAGAGTTTAGTTTTAATGGGGAAGGAAGGTAAAAAACCTGATCAATCAACTTTTGCATGCGGGTTAAGTGCATGTGCCAACCTTGCTGCTTTGCAAGTGGGCGAACAACTTCATGAATGCATTCTGAAGTGTGGTTTAATAAATGATTTATTTGTTAGCAATGCTCTGATTGCCATGTATGCTAAATGTGGAAGAGTAGATAGTGCTGAACAAGTGTTCAGAGATATTGATTCTGCCGATCTTGTCTCTTGGAATTCCTTGATTTCAGGTTATGCTTTGAATGGGTATGCAAAGGAGGCATTTAAAGCCTTTGAACAAATGTTATCGGAGGGAACAACTCCTGATAAAGTTACTTTCATTGGGTTATTGTCTGCTTGCAGTCATGCTGGTTTAGCAAGCCTGGGTTTTAATTTGTTTAAATCCATGATTGAAGATTTTTCTATCGAACCTTTGGCAGAACACTATAGTTGCTTGGTTGATTTGCTTGGACGCATGGGAAGGTTGGAGGAAGCCTTTGCAATGATAAGGGAGATGAACATCAAAGCAAATGCTGGATTATGGGGCTCCCTGCTTGGGGCCTGTCGTATAAATCGAAACCTGGAACTTGGTAGATATGTTGCTGAGAAGCTTTTAGAACTTGAGCCGGATAATGCCTCCAATAATATTATTTTGTCAAATATGCATGCTGAGGCTGGCAGGTGGGAAGAGGTTGAGAAAGTGAGAGTGCTTTTGAGAGAGAAAAGATCTGGGAAACCCCCTGGCTGCAGCTGGATTGAAGTCAGGAATCAAATAAAATGTTTTCTCTCGGATGACTCAGCAAAGCTAGGACCTGAAAGTATTGAAATCATATTGGAGAATTTAACTGCACACATGAGAGACAAATGTAACATATCTGATGTCAAATCTTCACCTTTTGACATTACATGATTGTCGACACGCAGAATCAGGTTGCTTGCCTCTATATCAGTTACTTTTATGTGTGTGTGTATGTACATAAGACCAACTGAAACCAGAAAAGTTTTGATTCCGGTACTTCATAAAAATGCGCATTCATAAGATGTGAATTCCGTGAAACTGTTTGTTAAAGTATGAATTAATTGTTATATTTTTCTTGCTCGGCAAATTGTAGTTAAATTTAGCGTAATTCAAATTATAGTTTCTTCCAACTCTAGTTTCCCAAGGTGTCAAGGGAACATTGGGGTGGATGATTTGTTAGACAGGATATTGAAATTGTTTGAATCATCCAGATTATGTATAGTAAAAGGACCATTTTTCATTCAAAAATATATATGGAAACTATTATCCATATTAAATTCCTTGTACAACTAGTTGTATCCTCCCCAACATATAGTTCTTCTATCACTATTGTTTCTGTATCTTTGTGATGTTACTGCTGGGAGTTTGAATTTCAGGCTGGTGATCTTTCTGGTTTGACCTTATTGATTTTCAGTAGAAGTGAAATATGGCACATGCAATGAGCTTGATATCCATAGACCTCAGATTTGGTTCAATCCCAAAAACTAACACTGGTGCATCCAGAAAGTTTACATGGAGATCTTCGGCAATCCGGGCTGTACAAGAGAATGGTGGACCACAAAGACTAGTGGACATAATTAGAATCGTGCCACAGCTAACGAGGAATTACTTTCGAAGTCCATCGCGGAGGGCTCTCTTTGGTGGAATATCCTTGTTGGGTGGATTTTATGTTGCACAAACAATCTCTCTATCTTTTGGAGCTCTTGGAGTGAACGATGTAATTGCTGCAGTGCTATGTGTTCTTCTTACAGAGTATGTCACTAAATTTTATTACAGCAGACCAAAGGTTACTTTCCCAATTGCTCTTCTCAACAACTTCAAAATGGGTTTCACTTATGGACTCTTCATTGATGCCTTTAAGCTTGCTAGTTAGTTCACCATATTTATAGCTTCAGGAGTCCAAGGAAGCTTGCTTGTACATGTTAGAAGTCACTCCAAAAGTATCATTCCATTTTTTGTTTATGACCCTTATACAGTGTTTGGCTGGTGGGGTTTGGAAATATTGTGTTTGGATTAGTTTATATAAAACAGTTTATTGTACTTCATAAAGCTACTTTTGACTTGCTTTAATATGTTATTTTTGGATCTTTTCAGAAAGAAAAAAAAAAGACTAAAGCTGCTGAGCTAGAGCTTCAGCACCACTTCCATTGTTGAAGTTAGCTTGATGTTGAGGGAGAAAATGGGTCAATCCTATAGAGAGAGGTTAGGCAGGGAGAATGTATAGCTTAAACAGAAGCATTTTAGTTTTCTATTTTTAACGATCAGAGGGCATCTTCATGCAGGAGAATAAAGTAAAAGAGATTCAACTATATGCTAATTTTATCAGGTTTTTCCTTTTTTTAATATCAAACTCTCTCCATGTTATCCTAAAACTGATGGACTGCATGTTTGCTTTGAAGTTTATGCCCTCTATTTTATACTGTGAAATGAAATATAATCAAATATCAATAGTTTTAAAATGATCAAAGCCAAACCTAATTTTAAAGAATAAAAAATATACTTAAAATTTTCTATGCTAGAACTTCTTTTTTAGTTACATGACAATAAAATGTTAAACTTGATTTTCTTACATATTATCTTAATACCTCTATTTTTATTTTTGTAGAATCTTGGTATTAAAGTTTACGATAGATGACTTTCAAAAATGATTCAACCACCTTACCAATAGACTGAGTTCTGTTGTTTCATAGGCATAAATTATTATTTATACAACTACTTTAAATCAGTCAATAGATGAATTAATTTGACGAAAATGTAATTAATTAATTTTGACCGGTTAAAAATAATGAATAATAATAAGACAAAAGACATGAACTTCATTAAATTAATTTTAATGATTTGTATAGTGAATTATATGAAGTAACTTTTATTTATTTTTAAGTGAAGAAGATAATAGAAGCGTCGACAGACATTATAGCAAAGATCATAGTAGTGATGCTGCCACGTCTTGCAATTAATCTGATTCTTCATTTTCATTTAAAAAGTAATAAATCCAGATTCTTGATCCATTTTTTATCATGGCCAAATGGAAGAAAAGTCCATCCCATTGCTTATCGGCTGTGAGATTCCCATTCTCACCGCCGAGTGATTCTCGCATTCTCTCACTGTTTATTATTTTATGGTCGAGAATCAATGATTGTTCCGAGGAAACTAAACTGAAAAAATAAAAAGAATTGTTGGAAATGCAACAGGACACGTGGCTCACGCTGCTGTCAATGGTCCATTTCTGTGGGTCCCACACAGAGGCCACGCGTTTCCCGGATTCTGCTCGTCAAGTGCGTGTCACGTGGGCCAGAAAATTTGTTTTGTTTATTTGGCTTTTCTTCTATAAAAGGCACGGATAACGTCACCTACCTGTACCCTTTCACTTTTCCATAGTCACTCATCCACTTGCTACCTTCTTTAGCCAATTGCCACTTCATCAGGTTACACTTTAACTCTCCGTCTTAGGCACCGGTTAATCCGGTTGCTGGTCGACGAAGATACACGTGTCCTTGCTATAAAATCCAATCTGGCCAGGATGGTGATGTCATCATATGGCTTCGACTCTGGAATTTAAATAGGAAAAAAGCACTGAAGCGGAGTTAGAAGCACTAATAAAATCTCTATTGCCAAATTGAGGAGTGGAGAGAAATTCAAATTAGATTGACTTGCTGAATTCTATCAGATTCTGAGGACTCAAAATTTAGGGCTTTTGGTTTTCTAGGTAAGTTCTCTTGATTCGCTTAATATCTTTGATCATGTGATTTCCTGTAGGGCTTTTGAGGATTAGGGCTTTTTGGGTTACAGGGAAAGGGAGAATTATATCTGTTTTTTCGTTTTTGTATTGTGTTTTACTTGATATGGTTTGAAGAATTCGGTGTCTGCATGGCTGTAAGTTGGGAATTCTGACATGGAATCGCGAATCCAATTGGTTTGTTGCATGTTAAAGAAGGTTTTTTGTTGAGCTGTTTTTGGTTGCAAATGTCGCAAAGTGAGGGAATTGAATTTTTGAAACTAGTATTAGAATCAGATAGAGTTGGAAATATGGTAATATTCAATCAGATTGAGATTAGTGGTTAGTATTGAAGCGAAGGTAGTATTTGGTTGCGGTCTGACTGGTAGGTGAAATTGCATGTTGGGATTTTTCAGGATTCTTTTCAGCAGAATATCATAGTTCTGTTGTTCTTGTCAATTTTAATTGATGGGAATTGGCTTGAGAGTGTAAAAGATGAGTTATGGGGAAATTGAATATTAATTAATTCTAAGTACTTAAACAGAGGATCAAATAAAATCATAATGAAGTTAAGTTCGAATTGAAATGTGCTTTGAAGTTTATGCTGTCATTTTAGGACATTATTTCCTTTTTAAGATTGATGAATCACAATCGGGACAAGGGCTCCAACTCGAGGGCAATTGACTTTTTTCTTTTGAGTTCCCTTTTTAGAGAATCTCCTCAATTGTCTGTGTTAACATATCAGACTTATATGTGAAGATAATGTTTATGCATGTGAACCGTTCTAATATTTTATTTGTAGTGACATAATATCTGGTGTACATCCTGTATGCATGATCATGTTACTTGATTGATGTCAGTGAATCTTTCACTATTAATATATCAGTTAATCATGCCAAGTTTTTCTTAATTATTTGTTCATTTTGTTTGGATTAAGTGAATGAATAAGCATTCTGTTCATTACTACTGCATTTATATGCGTTTAACTCTTTTGTTCTACTGATGCTCTGTTGAATTACCCAATTCTCACCCATGAGATTAGTTTTTCTCTGTATAGTTTCCACAGTTCAATGCAACTCATTTAATTTGAAGCCGCCATCTCCCCCATTTCAAACTTATATGAGGAGGCATAAACTAGGTTCATAGGGAGGGTCGTCCTAATGTTTTCCTGAATCTCTTGCACAATCTCTTAGTGCACCATCTCTGTAGGTGAACTGTTGAGACTTCCCTTGAAAACATGCCAGATTTACTAGGAGGCAAAATTACTGCTGGATGGCATACAAGGGATTTCTTCTCTGTCTTTTTTTGACTTTTATTTATCATCTTCATGGTAGCCTGGGATTGAAAGTTATATTCCTATCATAATTTTGTAGGGATCTGAAGATATGCAGTCCAAGTCTGAAACTGCTAATCGACTGAGGTCTGATCCGCATACCTTTCAAATGACCAATGTTTATTCTGAACCTTGGTGGCATGGTACTGGGTACAATCCCATCTCCCAAGCAATTGCTGGTGCAAATGCATCCAATTCATCCTCTCTAGAGGGCCCTACTGGTGATTCAGAATCCAATGAAGGCCAATCTTTGTCCAATAGTGAGTTGAATGAGGAAGATGATGATGCCACTAAAGAATCACAAGCTACTGCTCCCAATCAGTCAGGTAAATTAGATTATTAATGTAAATGTAAATCAATTTACAAGTAGTGACATTTGGGGAAATATATACACACACACACACACATACAAGTGCATATATGGCACAACAAATTTTATCTGTCTAATACTTTTATACCTGGGGGTGTTATAACTTGTTAGAATACCGAAATACAATATATTCTTATCTTTTTGGTAGGAAATTATGGGCAAGAACACCAAGGTATGCAGCATGCTTCTTCATCTGCACCTTCATCACGTGTTGAATGCCTTGCTCAGGCTCCACAGCTTGAACTTGTTGGTCATTCAATTGTAAGTGTTTTTAATTAAGACAAATACATGATCAAATCAAAGCTTCATCTAATAGCAGAAATTTAGTATGATTCTTGCGTGTATTTTTATGGAACTTCGTTTATTAGATATCATATAGTTGCTTGCTTATGTAATTGATGGGATTCCAAGTATTCTTCAAATTCTTTTTCTACAGGCATGTGCCACAAATCCTTATCAAGATCCATATTATGGGGGAATGATGGCAGCTTATGGACATCAGCAGTTGGTATGCGTTCATTCTTGATGAAATGTTGCAAATAATGGTCATAATACACATAATGGATTGGGTTTGACATGACTCACTGGTCCTGTTGGTTTACTATTATGATAGCCATTGCTAGCCCTGAAGGATACATCCTTCTTGTCATATGCTGTGTTTATATCAACCATGTAGTTTCCATGTCCTGCTTGAAACAATGATGACTTTTTGATAACAGAGATGAATAACAATATGGTTTTCTTCTGCTATTAGGGATATCCTCCTTTTATGGGAATGCCTCATACCAGAATGCCATTGCCACTTGAGATGGCACAAGAGCCTGTTTATGTGAATGCCAAACAATACCAAGGAATTCTTAGGCGACGACAGGCTCGTGCGAAAGCAGAGCTTGAAAAGAAGCTAATAAAAGTTAGAAAGGTACAAATGCACCAGAGCAAATAATACTTACATATGCATGCATTTTTCTCTCTGATGCTATGATTTAGTGTTATTTTCTTATCTGGTCACAAGTGATAGCAGACTACATTTTAGCTGTGAAACATTTGCTTTCATATATTACCTTATGATGCTTTCAATCTTACACTTTTATGATGAGTTGCAAAATTTCCTTGGAATCCCAATTTATGTGTACAAGGTGTTTGAAAAATGTAAGTACATTCCTACCTTTTATCTGACTGATTTTTGTAGATGTATGCCCTACTCCTTTTGAATTGTGCATTGTAAAATCTGGATGCACTTATATCAACAATATCCTTTTGTCATTTTCCATGAACATCTGCTCCCTCAATCAGGAAATACTGAGGTGATTTGTTAAAAATCAGGCACCTTTGGAGAAGCTAAACAATTTGAGCTTATAAATTAAGAAAGCACAAATGTTCTGTTTTCAGACAAGTTTCAAAAGGTCTGCAGAATAAGTATTTCCTATCACATTTTAAGAGAAGACAAGATATCTATCGCTAATTTATGAGACTCAGGTGGTGTATGTTTTGATCTTTTTGTGTCTATGCTGCCTTTTCAGTGCCTACTATATATATGATAATGATGACTAAGAATGAAGGAAAAGAAATATCATAATACAATTCAACATCTGAAAGAATCTTGCATTTCAAGTGTTCCTCAATAAATAGAGGGCATCATATATGATGATATAAATCAAGTATGAAGGAGGTCCTAAATTTAGCTAATCCTCTTGTAAGACCAGCCTTACTCATTTACTAATATGATTCAGAATAGGGAAAGTAAATAAGGAACTGATATTGAGTAAGGTTTTATATTTACATATGCTGGTATGGTAAGCTTTGAATGAGATGATAAATCAGGTTCTGTTAGAGTGTACTATGCTTTATGGTATTTTATACATCCCATTCTGGGATCTTTTGGGCTATATTAACATTTGCTCTGCACAGCCATATCTTCATGAATCTCGGCACCAGCATGCTATGAGAAGGGAAAGGGGTACTGGAGGACGTTTCGCAAGGAAAACTGCAGCAGAGGCCCCAAACCAATCGGGCAAGGAAAAAGACGCTGGTTCTGGTCCTGTCCTATCATCACAATCAATTAGTTCATCTGGTTCTGAAGCTTTGCACTCTGACTCTGCTGAAACCTGGAACTCTCCCAATGTGCAACAAGATGGTAGAGGATCCAAAGTGCATGGCAGATACGAATCTCACAATTATGCAAATGGCAGTGGCTCCTACCTTGTGAACTCAGGTGAAAGGGTTGATGAAGGGGATTGTTCTGGTCAGCAACGAGGAAGTATCTCCTCTGAGCAAGCTTCCCAGAGGCGCCATGCCATTCAGTAGACTCTCTGCATGGGGGAATAGATGCCGAGGGAGGGATTTGTATGTCAGTAAAATAATGAGTGAACACCTTGGTTATCTGTAAACAACTCTTGGCAATTCATATGCCAAGCGGCAAATCATTCTTGGCTTTGTTCTCGTGTTTTATGGTGTGATGTTATGTGGAAAAGAATGATCATCAACCAATGTGACTTTTGTTGTAAGTCAAACAAAGCATCATTCTTTTCCCATTTTTGCTTTTTTTTTTTTTTTTTGTATAAAGATAGTGATTAGTGAACTCAAACTGAAATGGATTATCAGGTGGGGAAACTGGAAAGAAAAAACACAAGACTTTCCATTTACCAAAACAATTCTTGATTTACTACCTCTCGTTTCTCGGAGTCGGTCTATTTCATTTTAGTTGTTGCACAACCCTTCAATTACTGAAATGGATGTTCTAGGAGCTCTTACAATGCTTGCTGGGTTAGATTCTAATTTCAGTAAAACCTTTTTTAAAAGTCTAATTAAAAAAAAAGTTATGGATTACTTTTCTTTTATTTTTTTGTGTTATGGATTACTTAATTCGTAAGGTTAGGGAGATTTTTTAGTATCTGGTAGATTATTTTTGGTGTAAACCACTTGGTACCCTAGCATTATAATGAGCTCTAAATCATAGGTTGTTGCAATTTGTCTTTATCCCGCCTCCTTCAAGCTGCAACTTCTATTTCTGTCATGATAAAAGTTTATGTACGGACGACAAACAAGAAAATAGAGCACCGACACTATCGTTAATGAAAAACGACCATAGAGGCAGCCCATTAGTGCAAAAACTCGTGATAATTTAGAAATGTTCTTTCTTACTTTATCTTTGATGCTTTTCGAAGAGAAAATTAATTCTTTCCTGAAAAACTGGTTCTTCAAGAAGCTCTCGACTAGGGTTTTTGGCCAATAGCTGTTGACATTTCTTTCCTGAAACTGGTTCTATATTTGCTTTTTGATTCACCGATATGGTTTAGAGGATAAACAAGACAATAATTAAAAAGTAGTTTGATGTAATAATATAACCTCCAGAAATAATGTTTTGATATCTTTTGCAATCTTATACCTTAAGTTTGAATCTGACTTCACTCGTGTTATTTTAAAAATCTTAGGTCCCATCTTATTTATTTAAAAAAAAAAAAAAACAAGGCAATAATGATGCAGTCCCAGAAGGACAACACTAGAATGGCCCGCCCACTGCCTCCGACAACTTAGCTTCCTCATCTAGTTAAACATCGAAGAACCAGCTGGGCATTTTCGTCTCCACCCACCACTAGTAGCAGCAGCACTCCCAGCACCACCACCCCACTGGCCAAAGACAAGGAACGGTCGAAGAACCTATGTTGGTGCTGCATGAGGAAGAAAGGCAGACATTGAAAAAAAAATAGGAAATGCTAAAATCCTCCTATTTTAGAGGCTTTGAGCTTTTCCTTGAATATAAAGAATGATGCGTTCTTGGGAATGGTATATTCCAACCATTTCACTGTACCAAACGATGGATTTTTTAATTCCATCTCCTTTTCTTTGCCTATTCCACCCAGACAAATACTACCTATATGCTTAATTATTATTTTACAGATTTATAAATTCATACGATAGGAAACAAATTTTTTTTATAAATCTGTATATGCTTAAATATTGCTTTACGAATTTATAAATCTGTAGCTTCCGATAACAACTTTTTCCATCAAGTTAGATTTGTGATGGTTAAATGAGATTTTTCGGCTAGGATGAATATTACATCTAACGGGGTGTGTTTCTTGGTTGGCCAGGTGCGTTTTCCAATAAATTGTGCTTTTCTACAAGAGGTGCGTGTTTTTGTTGCGGGCAATGGCATTTTTGAAAGAAAATAACCAAAAGTAGATTGGGATGTGTGGCTACAAAAAATGAGTGTGCCAAAAGAAACGACCTCTTCTTGTTCAGTGGGTTGCGTTTGTTTGCCATGAGCAGATCCATTTTCCTAACATATCTTTTCTCGTGGGAAAATAATTTTGTTAAGAAACAAAACAAAAATAGAACAATCAAGAGAATTATACCCTCTCACACTATCATCAATCTAGAGTAAAACTCTCATATTCACATACTATACACCTCTTAATCATGTAATTATCAGTTCAAGAATGCTTATTAAGACCATGGAAGAAACGGTGTTTTCTCCTCTTTGAGTGTCCCTGAGATTCTTTTGTCAAGACATAGGGGACAAAATGTACCTGCACAAACATAGCATATATCACTGATATATTAAAAGTTTGATCCATTTAATGTGTCCATGATAACTCATTCATTAAAATCCACTCAAATGATGGGGCACTGGGTTATCATGAAAGTCCCATGTTGAAAATCCTTTTGGGAAGGTCAAAGGTGTGAAAATCCCTTCAGGGTCTTCTTGAAATAATTCAAGTTTAGGTTTTGCTAAAACGAGAAAAAAGAAGACAATATTGAGATGATATATCCAAATGTGCAGGCATGATGTAACAGATAAATAAAGTCCAGACAAATTTTGACAGAAATTATATCAGCAATCATATATATGATTTATAAATCCTTGCCAGAAGGAGAAAAGCATTGTTGATATACAAGATTCTTAGGACCAAAAGTATAAAGAGAAATACCACAGGTAGGAAAAATTAGAAGATAACCCCTTAAAAACACTTCTTAAATCATAGAAATAGTAGAGCAAACCTGAGAATTATTCCGTATTCCAAAATTTTGAAGTGCAGAACTGTCATCAAGAAGCTTGTTATTAAGATATGACAGGCAAAAGTTTCCCCAGACATACCTCCTGCATTCCATCATTTTGACAAAAGGAAAGATATTAAAAAGTGAAATCAATAATTAGCTACTTTTTTAGTTCACGAGCTTATGAGCTCCAAAAATCAATTCCTTTTAACAATATTGAGTTGATAAAAAAACGAGATGGCATTTTGCTAACAAACATTAAACCATTGTTGAGAAGAGTAACCATGAGAAGGAAATAGTTCACATCATTACTATGCTGTGTACAAAAACTTTGGCAGAAAGATTTGCTTAGTCATTTTTTTTGCCTTTCTAGGAAGAGAGATAAAATGGAAACAAAAGAAAACAACAGCTCACCAAGAAATATGGCGGTGGCCCATCTTCGATTGTTCCAAGTAGTTTATTTTCTTCTCAATTGCAACTTTCAAATCCTTGAGTGTTGCAGAATTCATCACTGTCACATCTTTACAACCAACATCACAAAAGTCAAACAAACAGAAAAAACTTTTGAAATAGAATGACATGTTGACTAAGTAATTAACAGCCCAAGTAAGAAAAGAAGTGGGATGAAGAGCTATTAGCTTTGAGTATTACCAAAGGAAGATCCATCCAATTTGAGGACAGAAACTCGCATCGCACTACCCAATTCAAGGTTGATGAGTGTCTCCACATCCGCCAAGGTTGGCTTCTTTGGGACATCTGCAAGTATGGGATCTTCTAGTAGGGTTGTTAGTACAGAGTGCAATCTTGCCTTCTTCACACTGTTGCTATTGTATTCTCCCATTAGTGAGCTTCCCAGAGAGAACAGATGTCTGCACACAAAAGTGTCTGCAATAAAGAAAGAGGGCTAATAAGTAGATAGCACAAGGCCTAAGGGTCATGACTAGAGTTTTGCAATTAGGGGAAATTTTTTTTTTTTTTTAAAAGTTCACCAGTATTACTTGATTTAATTGTATCTATTCAACTCCGTTACTCCAGAAGAAACATGATAGAACCCAGATTGGCCATTGGAAACCATGGCAATAGATGGAGAAATTTGAAGCAGATCTGGAGAATTTTTTGATCCAACATATTTACAAGCTAAAAGACCTTAAAAAATTCTCAGTTCACAAACAATGAAAGGATTTATTGTAACATACAACACCCCATAAGAAATCAAGCATAGTTTACAAATGTTCTTTAAGCACATGGAAATCATTCCATATACATATGACACTTGTAAAAATCACCTCTACTAAAGCCACTAGGTGCGATCAAGTAAGTGATGAGGGGATGGGTAGTATGCAAAATGTCAGGGATTCAAACCTCCATGTCATCATGTAACCCAAGAAAAAAAATAGCTCTACCGTTTCAAAGCTTTTAGGTTATGCTGAACAAATAACAAAGAAATATATTCACACCTTTTGTAGAAACAGTAAAACGATAAGCTTTCAACTCTAACACTCAGATTTTTTGGGTCCCAACAGCATTATCTCAATATCCAAATCCAAAATGTGGCTCAATAAACTATTTAGAATATTGAGATATAAGTCACGCAATCAAGGATTCACAAATCTATGATTCTTTATGAACGGTGCTGAAGAAGGAAAAAGAACGATAAAAGTGCCAAAGTGAGAATGAAAACACAATAAATTAATTTTCTAAAAGATCAATGCTATTTGGAAAAACGAGAATTACCAACTGGGTCGCAGAAAAGGTGATGAAGGAAGAGAGAGAAGCGGCGTTGAGAAGGGAACCGCCGGATGTGGGTGTGAGGAGAACAGTCGCATACGGTGATAGTTGAATCAGATACAGAGTAGGGAGGAATCAGAAGCAGATGAAGTTGTTCTAGAGACCAGTGAAGCAGGCTCAGGCTCAGGCTCAGGCTCAGGCAGAGAGCTTAGATTGACATTTTAGCGAGACAAGGGGGGAGTGAAAAATTGTAAGGTCCATAGCATTTTTTTAAAAAAAATATGTTGGGTTATACGGGCCGGGTTAGGCCAGATTTTCCTTAACTCTGACCCAAACCAATCTTATATGCCCATTTCTTTTAACACGTCCCGTAATTTCTATTCACACCCGTCCCAACATTGTCAATTTTTAAAAATAATATTTTCTTTTATCGACACTTTAAAATAATTTAAACACTTTAAAATAGTTTAAACACCTAAATAAGATACTTTTGTTTGATTTAAAATTTTTCTTTTTCAAAGTTTTAGCCAAAGTTTAGAAACATAGTCTTTTATAGCCTTAAAATAAAAGAATTTATTTACCTAAAAAAAAATATCATATCAAAATATTATATTTAATATATATGGCGGTGTTTCAATACCTTATATTTTTGACATAGTTAATATTCCTATGTATACCGTATTCATGTCAAAGTCCGTGCTTCATAATTGGTGGGGTATTAGTTGTGTTGGTCACCCATACTAATCGTAATTTCTTAGCGCCATGCTTTGAATCCCCTAAGACCACAAATATCCCCTTACCCTCCTAATTATAGAAAAAAAGGGTTAAATTTTCTAATTGTAATTTTATTATTTATTGTGATTTTTTAATTGAGTTTGAATTGTATTGTGCAATTTTGTGTTTTGTTTTTTATTAGAAAAAAAAAAAAAAGGATATCATGTTTTCTTGCAAATAGTAGAGGTAATCAACCACACACTATTTTAACACAAAATAGTATATTGCTCCGACAATTGACTGTTGATACCTTCCATTTGTAAATTCAGTTAGCCCTCCGGCCCAACAGTGCAACTTATGGAAGTCAAGACACCTTAATCAGGGATAAATTGAGTCTGGTTTTCTCTCCAAGTTCATATAATCTTCCTAAAGTGAATAAACTTGAGGTTTATACATCATTCCCCATATTGGGTCAATCTTTACAAGAACTGCAATTCCATAAAAGAAGTATCCCAAATCATAATGGTGATTATGGTAAATACTAAACCCAAAATCTGATGTAACAATACCTCCCCATTTACCATCATATAGAAAACCATTCCCAATGAGAGTTCCATCCAACCATGGCTCAATAGTTTCCTTCAAGAACCGTATAACTTTTAGAAGCACTTCCAGAAAACAAACCTCTTCAGCTATCAATGCCAACCTTGCTGCTCTTGCAATCAATTTCCCATAATAATATGATGTAGTGGTTATTACTGCAGAGGAATTCAGACCCTCAACATCTCTGCAAAGACTGGGAGATTACTCATCAAGGGGTGACAAGGAGAGATGCATAGATCAAGATCAAGACAGTAGCTGTGAAGAGGAAGACCAAAGAAGTAGCTTTGATGGAGAATTTGAGCATAATTCTCTTCCTCCCAGTTTGCATATAGTAGATAATTGCATACCCCAGGTCAAGGAAGACCAAGAAAGTAGCTCTGATGGAGAATCTGAGAATAATCCTCTTCCGCCTCGTTTGCATATTGTGGATATTGGCAACCATCTGGTATTGGGAAGCATAGATCAAGAAATTAGCTGCAACAAGGAAGACCAAGAAAGTAGCTTTGCTAGAGATCATGAGAATAATCCCCTTCAAGCAAGTCTAAAGATTATGAATATTGACACTTTAACAATAAAGGGAAACGTAGATAAAAGTCAGGAAAGCAGCTGCGAAGAGGAAGGCCAGGAAATTAGCACTGCCAGAGATTCTGAGAATACTTACCTTCTTCCCAGTCCACAGATTGTGAATATTGAGACTCAACCAGCAAAGGGAAGCATAAATCAATGTCAAGAAAGTAGTTTTGCTAGAGATTCTAAAGATAATCTCCATCTACCTGGTGTTGAAGCTGCCAATATTGGTACCCCGCAGGTACAAAGAAACATAGATCAAGGTCAATGATTAGGTCTCTTTCTTTGCACCGACAAGTTACGGATCAGTCATTGCGGTTAATGTTCACAAGAATGGTGATCAAATGGTTCCCACAAGTCTCCCTCACCCGATCAAACTCGAAATCTTGGCTCTTGGGGGAGATTTTCCACCCGATCAAATGGTTCACAAGAATGTAAGTAATTATCAGTTGTATATAATACTATCCAATGCCCTAATTAACTTGCATTACTTGTAAACATGTATATGCTTTTTGCAAGCGTGACTATCTAGGGTAAATGTAGATTATGGCCAGCTGAATTTTATTTTATGTTTGGATATAGATATAAATCATTCTTGATGAAATGATTGCCTGTTATCCATCCTTATATTCTAGTGATCTTTGATGTGAGTATATTTATATGAAGCTCCTATTTTCCCTTTCCCTTCAACTTACGTATGACTAGAAAAATATCCACCACCACATAGGTGCCCAATTGTATATATGTAACAGGCTGTTGGAAACTAATAATAAAAGACTATAAAATTATTTAATTTCCATTTTTGTGTCTCAAAACTATATATGAATTCAGATTCTTAAGTTTAATTCCCATTATTGCTATCTTTAGCCAAAGTTCCATATGTCACAAGAATTACAAAAAAAATAATATATATTTAAACTTCTCTTTTTTCTTTTACAGAAAGCTGTAATGATTAATGATGTTCCCTTTTCGACTAAAACATATATTTTGGACTTTAACAATATGGAATTGTTGGTGCATGCCTTCTACCTTATGGGGTTCTCTTTCACCCATCTAATTATCATATTGGATGTTCTTTTGTTGTGTTTGAATCCCTTTTATCATGAACATAAATAGATCTTGATTGTTGATCAAACACATACGGCTAAGAGGATTGCATAACATCTTTACAGTTTCCCATGGTGAAAAAAACCCTATTGATGCAATGAACTCTTGCGCATGCTTGTTCTTTTCTATATTATCTTTATTTTTATGTTAGTTAATTTTTGCAATTTTCTTGACTTGGATGTCAATAGTTTCTATATCTTGTGGTCAAACGAATTTAGATTTAATGTAATTATTGCAGTACAATAATAATTTTTTAATTATTATATGAGACTATAATAATAGTGACAGTTCAATTACAACTTTATCTAATAATTAACAAATTATTAGTGTATAATAATAATTATAGTAGATCCGTATTCATGGTGCATTATTTATATATTCCTATGCATATTTTGTATCTGTATTTTGTTATTAAATTTAAATTTAAATTTATTTTTATACATCTGAAGTGTACAAAAAGCACTATCCACCAATGTTGCATGATGAAGTTTGGCGCCTAGAGAGAACTGCGAAAGATGGACCGTCCCACAAAAGGTTGTCTGAAGAGGGAATTCGAACAGTGCAAGACT
This sequence comes from Bauhinia variegata, assembly GCA_022379115.2. Taxonomy (NCBI): domain Eukaryota; kingdom Viridiplantae; phylum Streptophyta; class Magnoliopsida; order Fabales; family Fabaceae; genus Bauhinia; species Bauhinia variegata. The sequence goes on from CM039437.1 coordinate 13,501,844, forward strand.
TTCTCAAACTGTACATTGTTGAGTCTGATAAGCTCAGAAAGGTATATATCTCAACGTCGCCATTTCTCTTTTCTTATACATCCAGCAATATATTAATCTTACTCATGATTGTAATTGCATGGAACTAATTGTCTCTTATATGATTTTTTATTTTATTTATTTTTTTGAATAAAATAGGTTTTCAGAATGTCAAATAAGATGTGGGATAAAACAATACAGCATGCAAAGACTTGTAACGTGGGAAACAAGCTCTGTGTGCACCGTGGATCTGATTTCACTATCATTCTGAATCCAATATGCGAACTGGTTAAATGTGAAATCAAGGGCCAGATGATTCCAATTAGAGAGCAGATCAAAAATATGAAAACGGTACATGAAATACATTTAATCAAGTTATAAATAGATTTACAAACTAAGCGTATATTGAAACAGATTATCGAAATAGGCTAAAGCAATACAAAAATATGACTTGAAAACAAGTTTAGAAATCTTGAACTAGCAAGTGAATAGGCTATAGTGATTCATTTAGTATCCAATAATAACCTATGTTAAGTCATATATATATTTACCCATTATTTTATTTTATTTTATTTTATCTTTTGAGGCTCATTTTTTGTGGATTTACACTAATTTGGACGAATTTCTTGTTTATGAAGCACTCTAGTGAAATTGAATAACTTGAGATGAATTTAATGCATTTTGGTGGATTTTGAAAGAGTTTGTATGCTCAAGGAGAAGTTGTAGAACTTGGAGATGTTCAAAAAACGAAGATAAAAAAATTGCAGTGCCTCAACTCAAGAAAAGATAGTCTTTTGTAAGATAATTTTCACATGAACACCTTTTTTAGAGATAACCCGAAGAATGTATGACTTTTAATTACAAAGTCTGAAACCTTTTCACATAAGTATTAGAAGATAAATCCAATAGTTAGTCTTTTGTAAATCATAGGGATAGGGTTATACCCTTGACCTAGCATGAGGCCTCTTCATTGTTCAATCATATCTATGTGAAAAAGTGTATAATGTAGAGACTCATTGATTTGTCGAGTGGGAGATTTGGGCAGACGTGATTTGCTGCACTTTCAAGAAATCTAGGAGAATCAATTTATGGAAAAATTTAGCCAATATTTTGAGAAAATCCATATGTATCAATAAACTCTTAAAATCTTTGTCCCACTCCCACTGATACTCTCATCAGCTATTCGAGTGCATTTTACCATCTAAACTATATTATTAATCACTTCAAAAAAAAAAAAAACAATTTTTTTAATCAAAAACTTGTAGATGTAGTAGATTATTGCATAATTTGATAAACTCTTTAATAAGATAACATGTCTCAATTGGGGGTAATAGTTTAGGTCAATAAAATTAAAAAGTTAAAGAAATACAATTTAAAAGAACTTTCTATTTTCCTTTTTTTAATTGGTCTCAAATTTTGATTTCTTTCATCATGAATTTCATTTTCCTTAATTGATTTGACAAATTTGTTTATATATCAGCAATATTTTTGAATTCTTTTCTCATGGTTGAATGGTCAATTTTATATTTTCCACTTAATTTCATAAAAATAATTTCTTTCTTTGATAATTTTCCTTTTTAACATGATATCATATCTAAATATAATGATAGAATTCTCATCAGTTACTAAGAATATAATATTTGGAATCTTTCCTGCTACAAATTATCAAAATACAAAATTACTTTGTAGCATTAAGAACCTACTGAAATTCCAATGGCACCACATCTTCAAAAACGCCTAGTCAAATATCAAACGATAAGATTCAACCTGATTTTCCAAAAAAAAAAAAAATTAAACTGATTGTGACTATTTTTAAAGTCACAAAAGAGATTAAATCTACTAAAATAAGAATAAAAATTAATTTGCAAACTGTCATCTTTTCAAGTAGCACTTTTAGACACGAATCGCTTACTAGCCTCTCTGTTTGTTCCACTAAATATTTTAGACACTAAGATCTATATAAACCCTTGCTGTTAGTATGTAAAATCTCATTCTTAGTTCTTTATCTATCTTTCTCTGCCATGGTTTCCCTGATGAAATCAGTGAATGATGATAAAGATAGAGAAAGCAATGCTAGAAAAGAGGAACTGTTGTATCGTTTCCAAGTATCTCTAATTTCTTCCTGTAGACGAAGCAGTAATTTTCCTATCTGGATGGTGGTCAGTGTGAGAACTAGCCGCAACAACAGCTTCAACAATGCTGCTTGCAACCATGATTGGATTTTCTGGGAAAATCTCCAGAATTTTCTGCTTCTCGCTGGGACGCGCCATCCATGAATCCGCCTCACAGCGCTAACCCGATTTTGGGTCAGCCCTAAACCGATTTTGGTTTCTGGGGTTGGCAGGGCAAAGGTCACTCCCGTTTGGACCCTAACTGGAGCTGGAGCTGGAGCTGCATGATGATGATGAGAAAGGAGGAAATCACAATTCCTTCTCATCATGGCACAAGCAGTTTAAATGGGGTTATGCAACAAATAAGGAATGAGGCACCTGTGAATTTATCCATTTAAAAGATCTATGCGAAGAGAAAAATGTTGGTGCCATGTATGTGTATTTCTTGGACTTCAAAGCATTGTTTTATGTCAAAAAGAATTGACTGTACTTTAGAATATGTAAATATACTGTCTTGTCCCTGGTGGATATATGTAGGGTTTTCTCTAAGCCTGAATAGGACTGACATGGATTTATGTCAAAAGAAATTGTTATATTGGTGTTGTTCCTTCAAAATATTATAGAACTTAATTTCCTTGTCCGAAAATTCTCTCATGCTTTTAAGTCTATAGGTTCTGTATTGTTGACATTTTCTCTTTTCTTATTGGCTGCTCGTCACAATCTTTATGAATGCTTTGTGTCTAATTTTATTGATTCTTTAAAAGTTATCATGGTAGATTATGAGATTGTTCACTTTACATGCTTTCATCATTGGAAGCTTGCCCGAAATACTGAGGAATGTGGCCAAAATTCTCTCAAATTGGTGTTTTTTCTCTGGTACGCCAACACGTAGCGCTGGAAATGCAAAATTCTAGAATCTGTCTTTGCAAAGTTAGCATTCAGCGTCCACTTGCACACAAGCTTGGTATTTTCTCTGGAAGGCCAGCACTAAACACTGGAATCATAGCCCTCAATGCTAGAGCTGTAGCAGATTGGGATTTTCACAATGTTTTTAGGTTTTTTTCTGGCCAAATCATATGTAACCCTAGCCTTGTATTTGTTCTTTTGAATATTGAATTTTTTCAGTGTACCACGTAAATTTTGTGTGTTCTTTTGTGCTAGGCTTCCACCCCATTACTAATTTCAACATATGCCTTTTGTCTAAAGAAATCTGAAACGTTTCAACATATGACATCTTTTGATGGCTTAAAAGAAGATTATCTCATCACCTCTGCTTGACTCATATCAATATATGTTTGCATGTTATATAATCTTTGTAAAAATCCTTTCAAATATGTTTCATATGTGATTGGTCGTGTTTTAGCATGTTATAATATTTCATGATTTGTGGGTTTGTGTTCAATCCAAGACAAAGCTAAAGTACACCAAAAAATTTGTAGCAGTTGATATTATTCTAGGATTGCTTGATTTTACTATTCATCAGCACAAAAGTCTTTTTATACCTACTTTTGTTAAAGCATAATATTATATACATAACTAATTCCGTACATTTATTTTTTATACTTTTTTTTTTTTATCTTATCTTTTTATATTTTTTTTCATCTATCTTATAATTTTACGCATACAAATAAACTAAAAATAAAAATATACACATAGGTGTTTGTAAAGGGGTGTGTACACAAATTTTCCCTTTGTTAAAAGGTTTTAGTTTTCTTATTGCAAGAAAAAAAAAAGGTGAAATTAATGGCCAGATGATTCCAATCAGAGAGCAGAGCAAAAATATGAAAACGGTAGGTGAAATAGATTTAATATTCAAGTTATAAAGTAGCAACTATCTATTTATAGATTATACATACTGGCAACTTGTTATGATAAGTGATTAATCTTCTAATGTGTGTTATTGGTGACTTGAAGAACTATGTAGAGGAATTGGTGAGAGATGCATATATGAGATGGGATACCTTGGAGGAAATTGAAGCACCTTTGAACGATAATATCCCTTATGATACAACTCTTTAGTTAATCACAAAATGGTAGAATGATTCTTAAGAATTTTCATTTTGTGGTCTAGTGTTGATAGGAGACATAACAAAATATCAAGTTGTACACCATTTACTTGTTGTCAGTGCAAGAATGCTTATAATCAAGACCATGAAAGAAACGGTGTTTTCTCCTGTTTGAGTGTCTCCGAGATTATTTTTTCAAGACATAGAGGACAAAATGTACCTGCACACAAACATACCATACCACTGTTTCCGTGATAAATCATCCATGAAGATCTTCAAGATAACCCTCAAATAATGGGGCATAGAGTTACCATAAAGGTTCTGCATTTATAAAAGGTTACCATAAACATGGGATTATGATTATTAGTAGTAATAATCCCAAGTTTATGTGACGCCTTGCGTTCATTTTGACTGTCATCGAAATGGATAGCATTACAGTTGGGTTTTGCACCAAAACCGGGATGGATTTTTCTGGGGAGATTCCCAGAAATTGCTCATCATCATTGGGAACCCTTGTATGATTTCCGTTCTCATTATCAACCATGTTTATGTTTTTTGCGCTAGCAATGCCAAAACCAATCCCATTTCGACCCTTGCTGGAGATGCTTGATGATGATGATGAGAATAGAGCAAATTGCGATTTCTTCTCACCATGACACAAGCCATATAAATAGGGCATGCAATTAAGGAATATGTGCACGTATAACTTAACTGATTTCAAAACTTTACTATAAGTGATAATTTAGGCTTGTCTTTTTCGACCATCAAATTGTTGTTTTCGTTTGAATATGATTTTACAAACTAAGTGTATATTGAAACAGATTATTGAAATAGGCTATAGCAATACAAAAATATGACTTAAAAACAAGTTTGGAAATCTTGATCTAGCATGTGAATGTGCAAAAAATAAATAAGTTGTAAAATAGATAAGGCAATCACAAATGATTTATAGTGATTCATTCACTGTCCAATGGTGACCTATGTTAATTCATATATATATTTACCCATCTTTTCTTATCCTTTCAGGCTCATTTTTGTGGATTTACACTAATTTGGATGAATTTCTTCTTTATGAAGCACTCTTGTGAAATTGAATAACTTGAGATGAATTTAATATATTTTGGTGGATTTAGAAAGAGTTTTTATGCTCAAGGAGAAATTGTAGATCTTGGAGATGTTCAAAACAAAGATAAAGAAATTGCAGTGCCTCAACTCAAGAAAAGATAATCATGGCGCTTGCAAGTTTCAAGAAAGCAAGTATTTTTCCAACACGCAAGAGTTCCTTGGCTCTAATATGTAGTGCCATGGCACTGGCTAGTGGAGAATCTCAGCCATTTTCCAGCAAGCAAAAGTGCCCAAGTGTACTGAATTATTGTGCCATGGCACTCTACCCAGCCAATCCCTAGTACAAATTCCAGCAAGCAGGAGTGCTTAGGCACTCAATGCTATTATGGATTATTACAAATTTTATCTGTAATTTCGAACTCTTAATCATTCTAAACTTTTACTGAAGGTATAAATACCTCTTTTAGACCGTGAGTGAGGACCTTCTGTCACTTTTTACACACTTTTGGAGGGCTACAAGAGATCTACTAAGCAAAGCAACCGTGGAATTCATCTCTAGAGTTTTTATTCTTCCCTATTCTTCTTAGATCTAATGTTTTTCTTCAAATTGGTGATGTATATTGCTACTATGTCTTTTTAATTTCTTTTTCTGGCTATGATGCAGCCATAAAGTGAAGTATTAGATTTTTATTTGATTTAATTCAGTTTTAATTTCATTTAATTAAGTTTGATTTCTTTGCAGTTTACTTTCTTGTTAATCTAGTCAATTAATAAAAAGAATTGTGGGTTTCTACAACATGAGAAAGAAGTAAATAACATAGACTATGGGAAATATAATCTTAAGATAAGGATATTTTAAAGACCTTATGCAATTACCATAGAACACGATAATCCATAAAACTTAAAGCACTTAGATTATTGCAATCTATATAATATAACGATATTGAATTTATAATTGAAATTAGGTTAATTTGATCTTGGAAAAAGCTTAAAATAGGAATGCATAGTTGACAATTGACGAAATTAAATTAAATTAAGGAGAATAGAATATTCAATATGGATAGTTGAGGTGATATCGAACCCTAAACTTTTACCCATTGAATTTTAGTTATTAAGTTGAGTTTATCTTTATTTTTCTCTCTTACAATTATTTATTCTCTACATTCCTTTTTGAATAACTAAATAATATTTATGTTAAAATATTTTGGTACTTCGTTGAACAATTCTAGTGAAAAAGAGATTTTGAAATATTTTACTAGTTATGCGATAGTATCTGCTTGCATTTTATTTCATTAGTTACATATTCAATATATAAACCTAAATCCACTCCTCTTACAAGGAAAGAGTTATAATCCACTTCAAGGCAAACAAACACAAATCTGCCAAAGCGCAAGGCAGTTTGCTGCAAAAGCAGCTTGGGGAAATATGACACCTCATAATCTTCAAACAACAATGGAAGTAGATGCAAATTACTCTTCAAATGGTTCTCAATTTATAGGGCATCTTCAAAGGTAGCCATTGGAGAGAGATAGTAGATTCAGTAATATTTTATCCTTTTTGGTTCAGCATACTTTGCATCAATATTAATTTGGTTGTATTCCAACGTCTATTGCCACTTTAATGTTTGTCCAAGACTTTCAAGTGCTTTGCTCCAAGCTAAACCTACTTTGTGAAGTTCTCATCGTTTATACCACCGAGAATTTCTTCGTTTATGCTCTTCTTGTTTTACTTTTTAATCTACAAATTTCTCTTTCTAGACAACTTATCCTTTCAGTATAGTCCAAAGAATTTCTCTTGCTGTACCTGTCTATAGTTAAAAGAGAAAATAGACTTTACAAACAACGATCAGCAATCATTTTAAACCAAAGGTAAATTTTATATCCTTGGCATTATGCAATACGGATAGAGTAATCTTCGGCACATGCTCCAATTTATATAACAAGATCTAAAAATATAAAAAGATAAGTATAAAACTTTTGTAAGATAATTTTCACATGAACACCTTTTTTAGAGATAAGCCAAGAATGCCTTACAATATAGCAAAGTAAAGTACGACTTTTAAGTACAAAGCCTGAAACCTTTTCACACAAATATTAGAAGATAAATCCAATAGTTAGTCTTTTGTAAATCACAGGAATAGGGTTATATCCTTGACCTATCATGAGGCCTCTTCATTGTTCAATCATATCTATGTGAAAAAGTGTACAATGTAGAAACTCATTGATTTGTCGAGTGGGATATTTGGGCACACGTGATTTGCTGCACTTTCAAGAAATCTAGGAGAATCAATTTATGGAAAATTTACCCAATATTTTGAGAAAATCTTTGTCCCACTCCTACTGGTACTCTCATCAGCTATTCGAGTGCATTTTACCATCTAAACTATATTATTAATCACTTAAAAAAAGAAAACAATTTTTTAATCAAAAACTCGTAGATATAGATACTAGATTATTGCAGAATTTGCTAACTTTTTAATAAGATAACACGTTTCAATTGGGGGTAGTAGTTTAGCTCAATATAATTAAAAAGTTAAAGGAAGACAATTTATAAGAACTTTCTATTTTCTATATATATTTTTTTAAAATTTTGGTCTCATATTTTGATTTATTTCAACATGAATTTCATTTTCCTTAATTGATTTGACAAATTTGTTTATATATCAGCAATATTTTTGAATTCTTTTCTCATGGTTGAATGATCAATTTTATATTTTCCACTTAATTTCATAAAAATAATTTCTTTCTTTGATAATTTTCCTTTTTAACATGATATCATATCTAAATATAATGATAGAATTCTCATCGGTTACCAAGAATATAATATTTGGGATCTTTCCTACCACAAGTTATCAAAATACAAAATTAATTTGTAGGATTAAGATTCTGGTGCAATCCCAACGGCACCACATCATCAAAAACGCCTAGTCAAATATCAAACGATAAGATTCTACCTGATTTTCCAAAAAATAATAATAATAATAACTGATTGTAAATATTTTTCAAGATCACAAAAGAGATTAAATCTACTAAAATAAGAATATAATTAATTTGCAAACTGTCATCTTCTCAAGTAGCACTTTTAGACACGAATCCCTTACCAGCCTCTGTTTGTTCCACCAAATATTTTAGACACTAAGATCTATATAAACCCTTGCTGTTAGTAAGTAAAATCTCATTCTTAGTTCTTTATCTATCTTTCTCTGCCATGGTTTTCCTGATGAAATCAGTGAAAGATGATAAATATAGAGAAAGCACTGCTAGAAAAGAGGAAATGTTGTATCGTTTCCAAGTATCTGTAATTTCTTCCTGTAGACGAAGCAGTAATGTTCCTATGTGGATGGTGGTCAGCTTGAGAACTAGCCCCAACAGCAGCTTCAACAATGCTGCTTTGAACCATGATTGGATTTTCTGGGAAAATCTCCAGAATTTTCTGCTTCTTGCTGGGACGCGCCATCCTTGAATTCGCCCCCCCAGCTCCAACCCCATTTTGGTCTCAGACCAAATCCGATTTTGGTTTCAGGGGTTGGCACCCCATTTTGGACCCAGCCCTAATCCGATTTTGGTTTCTGGGATTGGCACCCCATTTTGGTCCAGGCCCTAATCCGATTTTGGTTTCTGGGGTTGGTACCCCATTTCGGTCCCAGCCCTAATCCGATTTTGGTTTCTGGGGTTGGTACCCCATTCTGGTCCCAGCCCTAATCCGATTTTGGTTTCTGGGGTTGGCAGGGCGAAGGCCACTCCCATTTGGACCCCAACTGGAGCTGTAGCTGCATGATGATGATGAGAATGGAGGAAATCACAATTCCTTCTCATCATGGCACAAGCAGTTTAAATGGGGTTATGCAACAAATAAGGAATGAGGCACCTGTGAATTTATCCATTTAAAAGATCTATGCTAATAGAAAAATGTTGGTGCCATGTATGTGTATTTGCTGGACTTCAAAGCATTGTTTTATGTCAAAGCTGTCTTTACTTTAGAATATGTAAATATACTGTCTTGTCCCTGGTGGATATAGGTAGGGTTGTCTCTAAGCCTAAATAGGACTGACATGGATTTATGTCAAAAGAAATTGTAATATTGGTGTTGTTCCTTCAAAATATTATAGAACTTAATTTCCTTGTCCTAAAATTCTCTCATGCTTTTTAAGTCTATATGTTCTGTATTGTTGACATTTTCTCTTTTCTTATTGGCTGCTTGTCACAATCTTTATGAACGATTCGTGTCTAATTTCATGGATTCTTTAAAAGTTATCATGGTAAATTATGAGATTGTTCACTTTACATGCTTCCATTATTGGAAGCTTGCCCGAAATACTGAGGAATGTGGCCAAAAATCTCTCAAATTGGTGTTTTTTCTCTGGTAGGCCAACACTTAGCGCTAGCAATGCCAAAACCAATCCCATTTCAACCCTTGCAGGAGCTGCTTGATGATGATGATGATGAGAATAGAGGAAATTGCGAGTTCTTCTCACCATGACACGAGTCATATAAATGGGGCATGCAATTAATTATGCAATATGTGCACGTGTAATTTAATTGATTTTAAAACTTTAATACAAATGATAATTTAGGCTAGTCTTTTTCGACTACCAAATTGTTGTTTTCGTTTGAATATGAGTTTACAAACTAAGTGTATATTGAAACAGATTATCGTAATAGGCTACAGCAATATAAAAATATGACTTGAAAATAAGTTTGAAAATCTTGAATTAGCAGGTGAATGTGCAAAAAATAAATAAGGCAAACAGAAACAATTTATAGTGATTCATTTACTATCCTACAGTGAATTATGTTAAGTTATATATATATTTACTCATCTTTTCTTAGCCTTCAGGCTCATTTTTTGTGGATTTACACTAATTTGGATGAATTTCTTGTTTATGAAGCACTCCAGTTGAATAACTTGAGATGAATTTAATGCATTTTGATTGATTTTGAAAGATTTTTTTTGCTCAAGGAGAAGTTGTAGAACTTGGAGATGTTCAAAAACAGAGATAAAGAAATTGCAGTGCCTTAACTCAAGAAAAGACAATCATGGCATTTGGAAGTGTCAAGAAAGCAATTCATTTTCCAGCACGGCCCTAATATGTAGTGCCATGGCACTGGCCAGTGAAGAATCTCAGCCATTTTCCAGCAAGCAAAAGTGCCTAAGTGTACTGAATTATTGTGCCATGGCACTCTACCCAGTCAATCCCTGGTACAAATTCCAGCAAGCAGGAGTGCCCAGGCACTCAATGCTATTATGGATTATTACAAATTTTATTTGCTCAAGAAGAAGTTGTAGAACTTGGAGATGTTCAAAAATAAAGATAAAGAAATTGCAGTGCCTCAACTCAAGAAAAGATAATCATGGCGCTTGCAAGTTTCAAGAAAGCAAGTCATTTTCCAACACGCAAGAGTTCCTTGGCTCTAATATGTAGTGCCATGGCACTGGCTAGTGAAGAATCTCAGCCATTTTCCAGCAAGCAAAAGTGTCTAAGTGTACTGAATTATTGTGCCATGGCACTCTACCCAGCCAATCCCTAGTACAAATTCCAGCAAGCAGGAGTGCTTAGGCACTCAATGCTATTATGGATTATTACAAATTTTATTTGTAATTTCGAACTCTTAATCATTCTAAACTTTTACTGAAGGTATAAACACCTCTTTTAGACTGTGAGTGAGGACCTTCTGTCACTTTTTACACACTTTTGGAGTGCTACAAGAGATCTACTAAGCAAGGCAACTGTGGAATTCATCTCTAGAATTTTTATTCGTCCCCATTCTCTTTAGATCTATTGTTCTTCTACAAATTGATGATGTCTATTGCTACTATGTCTTTTTAATTTTCCTTTTTGGGCTACGATGTAGCTATAAAGTGAAGTATTGGATTTTTATTTGATTTAATTTAGTTTTAATGTTATTTAATTAAGGAGAAAAATTTGTTTTTGTCCCCTCATACTATTACTAATTTCAAAAAGAATTATAACGTTTTAAACTAGATAAAATGAATTTCTACATTTCATGTTAAGAACAAAAGTGAATTTTATTAAGATATTTTTTATTTATACAGAATGTTTACTTTTGTTTTAGGCTTAAAATATGAAGTTTTATTTTATTCAATTTAAAACGTCTGGGTTTTTTTTTTAAATTAGTGATAATGTGAAGAAGCAAAAATAGATTTTTCTCCTTAATTAAGTTTGATTTATCTGCACTTACTTTTTTTGTTAATCTAGCCAATTAATAGGAAGAATGAATGGTTTCCACAACATGGTAAAAAAGTAGATAACTTAGACTATGAAAAATACAATTCTATAGTGAAACTTGGGATAAAGATATTCTAAAACACTATGTTATTACAATAGGACATGATAATCCATAAAGCTTAAAACAACTTAGATTATTATGATCCATATAACATATAATAAGTATATGATTATGTTGATAATTGAAATTAGGTTAATTGGATCGTAGAAAAGGCTTAAAATAGTGATACATGGTTTGCAATTGATGAAATTTAATTAAATTAAGGAGAATAAAACATTTAATATAGATAGTTGAGATAAAATCGAAACCCTAAACTTTTATACATTGAATTTTAGTTATTAAGTACAGTTTTTTTTTCATTTATTCTCTACATTCCTTTTTGAATACCTAAATAATATTTATGCTATAATATTTTGGTACTTTCTCGAGCAATTCAAGAAAGAAAGAGATTCTAAAATATTTTATCCGCGGTACAATAGTGTCTGTCTACACTTTATTCCAGTAGTTACATATTTTATGCATCAACCTAAATCCACTCCTTTCACAAAGGAAAGAGTTATAATCCACTTCAAGGCAAACAAACACAAATCTGCCAAAGCACATGGCATTTTGCTGCAGAAGCAGCTTGGCGTAATGTGACACCTTATAATCTTCAAACAACAATGGAAGTAGATACAAATTACTCTTCAAATGCTTCTCAATTTATAGAACATCTTCAAAGGTAGCCATTGGAGAGAGATAGTAGATTTAGTAATATTTTATCTTTTTTGGTTCAGCATACTTTGCATCAATATTAATTTGGTTATATTCCAACGTCTATTGCCACTTTAATGTTTACTTTGTCTAAGACTTTTAAGTGCTTCGCTCCAAGCTAAACCTTCTTTGTGACGTTCTCTTGGTTTATACCACGCGAGAATTTCCTCGTTTATCCTCTTGTTTTACTTTTTAATCTTCATGTTTCTCTTTCTTGACGACTTAGCCTTTCAGTATAGTCCAAAGAATTTCTCTTGCTGTACCTGTCTATTGTTAAAAGACAAAATAGACTTTACAAACAATGATCAACAATCACTTTAAACCAAAGGTAAATTTTATATCCTTGGCATTATACAATACAGATAGAGTAATCTTTGACATATGCTCCAATTTATAACAAGATCTAAAAATATAAAAAGATAAGTATAAAACTTTTGTAAGATAATTTTCACATGAACACCTTTTTTAGAGATAAGCCAAAGAATGCCTTTTAATACGTTTTCACACAAGTATTAGAAGATAAATCCAACACGAGGCCTCTTCATTGTTCAATCATATCTATGTGAAAAAATGTACAATGTAGAAACTCACTGATTTGTCGAGTGGGAGATTTGGGTACATATGATTTGCTGCACTTTCAAGAAATCTAGGAGAATCAATTTATGGAAAAATTTAGCCAATATTTTGAGAAAGTCCATGTACTTAGATGTGTAGCAATAAACTCTTAAAATATTTGTCCCACTCCCACTGGTACTCTCATCAGCAGCTAGTCGAATGCATTTTACCATCTAAACTATATTAGTAATCACTTAAAAAAAAAAATTAATAAAAAAACTTGTAGATATAGATACTAGATTATTGCAGAATTTGCTAAACTTTTTAAGTTTCAATTGGGGCTAATAGTTTAGGTCAATAAAATTAAAAAGTTATAGAAATAGAATTTATAAGAACTTTTCTATTTTCCTTTTCTTAAGTTGGTCTCAAATTTTGGTTTCTTTCAACATGAATTTCATTTTCCTTAATTGATTTGACAAATTTGTTTATATATCAGCAATATTTTTGAATTCTTTTCTCATGGTTGAATGGTCAATTTTATATTTTTCACTTAATTTCATAAAAATAATTTCTTTCTTTGATAATTTTCCTTTTTAACATGATATCATATCTAAATATAATGATAGAATTCTCATCAGTTACTAAGAATATAATATTTGGAATCTTTCCTGCTACAAATTATCAAGATACAAAATTACTTTGTAGCATTAAGAACCTACTGAAATTCCAATGGCACCACATCTTAAAAAACGCCTAGTCAAAAATATCAAACGATAAGATTCAACCTGATTTTCCAAAAAAAAAAAATTTAACTGATTGTAACTATTTTTCAAGGTCACAAAAGAGATTAAATCTACTAAAATAAGAATGTAATTAATTTGCAAACTGTCATCTTCTCAAGTAGCACTTTTAGACACGAATCGCTTACCAGCTTCTCTGTTTGTTCCACCAAATATTTTAGACACTAAGATCTATATAAGCCCTTGCTGTTAGTAAGTAAAATCTCATTCTTAGTTCTTTATCCATCTTTCTCTGCCATGGTTTCCCTGATGAAATCAATGAAGGATGATAAAGATAGAGAAAGCAATTCTAGAAAAGAGGAACTGTTGTATCGTTTCCAAGTATCTCTAATTTCGTCCTGTAGACGAAGCAGTAATTTTCCTATGTGGATGGTGGTCAGCATGAGAGCTAACCCCAACAGCAGCTTCAACAATGCTGCTTGGAATCATTATTGGATTTTCTGGGAAAATCCTCAGAATTTTCTGGGAAAATCCTCAGAATTTTCTGCTTCGCGCTCTGACGCGCCATCCATGAATTCGCCTCCCAGCGCTTACCCGATTTTGGTCCCAGCCCTAATCCGATTTTGGTTTCTGGGGTTGGTAGGGCAAAGGCCACTCCCATTTGGACCCTAAATGGAGCTGGAGATGCTTGATGATGATGAGAATGGAGAAAATCACAATTCCTTCTCATCATGGCACAAGCAGTTTAAATGGTGTTATCAACAAATAAGGAATGAGGCACCTGTGAATTTATCCATTTAAAAGATCTATGTGAAGAGATAAATGTTATTGCCCTATATTGTATTTCTTGGACTTCAAAGCATTGTTTTATGTCAACAAGAATTGACTTTACTTTAGAATATGTAAATACACTGTCATGTCCCCAGTGGACATACGTAGGGTTTTCTCTAAGCCTGAATAGGACTGACATGGATTTATGTCAAAAGAAATTGTTATTTTGATGTTGTTCCTTCAAAATATTATAGAACTTAATTTTCGGACACAATTTCTTTGTCCGAAAATTCTCTCATGCTTTTTAAGTCTATATGTTCTGTATAGTTGACATTTTCTCTTTTCTTATTGGCTGCTTGCCACAATCTTTATGAACGCTTTGTGTCTAATTTCATGGATTCTTTAAAAGTTATCATGGTAGATTATGAGATTGTTCACTTTACATGCTTTCATCATTGGAAGCTTGCCCGAAATACTGAGGAATATGGCCAAAATTCTCTCAAATTTGTCTTAGCGCTGGAAATGCAAAGATTATAGAGTTTGTCTTTGCACAGTAATTATTCAGCGCCACTTGCGCACAAGCTTGGTATTTTCTCAGGTAAGCCAACACTTAGCGCTGGAAATGCAAAATTATGGAGTTTGTCTTTGCAATTTTAGCATTAAGCACCCACTTGCACACAAGCCTGGTTTTTTCTTTGGGAGGCCAGCACTCAACGCTGGAATCATAGCGATCAATGCTAGAGCTCTAGCAGAATGGGATTTTCACAATGTTTTTAGGTTTTTCTTGGGCCAAATCATAAGTTACCCTAGCCTTGTGTTTGTTCTTTTGAATATTGAATTTTTTTATATGTCACTACTTGTGGACGTAGCCCAAACTATTTTTGAGTGTGCCAGGTAAATTTTGTGTTCTTTTGTGCTAGTCTTCCACCCTATTACTCGCGATTTCAACGTATGCCTTTTGTCTAAAGAAATCTGAAACGTTTCAACATATGACATGTTTTGATGGCATAAAAGAAGATATATCTCTTCACCTCTGCTTGACTTATATCAATATATGTTTGCATGTTATATAATCTTTGTAAAAATCCTTTCAAATATGTTTCATGCATGATCGATCGTGTTTTAGCATGTTATAATATTTCATGATTTGTGGGTTTGTGTTCAATCCAAAGACAAAGCTAAAGTATGCCAAAAAATTTGTAATAGTTGATATTATTCTAGGGTTGCTTGATTTTATTATTCATCAACACAAAAGTCTTTTTATATCTATTTTTGTTAAAGAGTGATATTATATGCTCACTTAATTGCATTTTTTTTTTTATATTTATTTTTTCTTTATCTTTTTTTTTTTTATCTCAATTACTTATAGTTTTACTCATACAAATAAACTAAAAAAAAAAATGTACACATAGTTTTACTTATAAATTTTCCCTTTGTTAAAAGGGTTTAGTTTTCTTATTGCAAGAAAAAAATATAAGAAATCAATGGCCAGATGATTCCTATCAGAGCAGAGCAAAAATATGAAAACGGTACGTGAAATAGATTTAATATTCAAGTTATAAAGTAGCAAGTATCTATTTATAGATTATACATACTAGCAAGTTGTTATGATAAGTGATTACTCTTCTAATGTGTGGTATTGGTGACTTGCAGAACTATATTAGAGGAATTGGTGATCTATGCATATATGAGATGGGATACCTTGGAGGACATTGAAGCACCTTTGAATGGTAATATCCCTTATGATACAAATCTTTAGGTAATGACAAAATAGTAGAATGATTCTTAAGAATTTTCATATTGTGGTCTAGTGTTGATAGGAGACATAACACAATATCATGTTGCATACCATTTACTTGTTGTCAGTACAAGAATGCTTATAATTAAGAGCATGAAAGAAACGTTGTTTTCTCCTCTGAGTGTCTCTGAAATTATTTTGTGACATAGGGGACAAAATGTACCTGCACACAAACATACCATACCACTGGTTCGTTAGAAGTTTGATCCATTTAATGTTTCCATAATAAATCATCCATGAAGATCTACAAGGAAACCCTCAAATGATGGAGCACAGGGTGAGCATAAAGATTCCATGTTTAAAAAAGGGTTACCATAAACATAGGATCATGATCATTAGTAGTAATAATCCCATGTTTATGGTAACACTATGCCCCATCATTTAGGGCTGTCGCCTTGAGGTCATTTCAAGTGTCATCGAAGTGGATAGCATTACAGTTAAGGGTTTTGCACCAAAACTGGGATGGATTTTTTTGGGGAGATTCCCAGAAATTGCTCATCGTCACTGGGAACCCTTGTATGATTTCCGTTCTCTTTACCAACCATGTTTATGATTTTTGCGCTAGCAATGCCAAAACCAATCCCATTTCGACCCTTGCTGGAGCTGCTTGATGATGATGATGATGAGAATAGAGCAAATTGCGATTTCTTCTCACCATGACACAAGTCATATAAATGGGGCATGTAATTAATTAAGGAATATGTGCACGCGTAACTGAATTGATTTCAAAACTTTATTATAAATGATAATTTAGCCTAGTCTTTTTCGACCACTAAATTGTTGTTTTCGTTTGAATATGATTTTACAAACTAAGTCTATATTAAAACAGATTATCGAAATAGGCTATAACAATACAGAAAATATGACTTGAAAACAAGTTTGGAAATCTTGAACCAGCAGATGAATGTTCAAAAAATAAATAAGTTGTAAAGAAACAATTTATAGTGATTCCTTCGCTATCCAACAGTGACCTATGTTAAGTCAGATATATATTTACTCATCTTTTCTTAGTCTTTCAGGCTCATTTTGGTGGATTTACACTAATTTGGATGAATTTCTTCTTTATGAAGCACTCCAGTGAAATTGAATAACTTGAGATGAATTTAATCCATTTTGATGGATTTTGAAAGAGTTTTTATGCTCAAGGAGAAGTTGTAGAACTTGGAGATGTTCAAAAACAAAGATAAAGAAATTGCGGTGCCTCAACTCAAGAAAAGATGATCATGGCACTTGGAAATGTCAAGAAAGCAATTCATTTTCCAGCACGGCTCTAATATGTAGTGCCATGGCACTGGTTAGTGAAGAATCTCAGCCATTTTCCAGCAAGCAAAAGTGCCTAAGTGTACTGAATTATTGTGCCATGGCACTCTACCCAGCCAATCCCTTGTACAAATTCCAGCAAGCAGTAGTGCCGATGCACTCAATGCTATTATGGATTATTACAAATTTTATTTGTAATTTTGAACTCTTAATCATTCTAAACTTTTACCTAAGATATAAATACCTCTTTTTGAGGCAAGTGAGGACCTTCTGCCACTTTTTACACACTTTTGGAGGGCTACAATAGATCTACTAAGCAAGGCAACAGT
The DNA here is from genome assembly GCA_022379115.2 of Bauhinia variegata. Lineage (NCBI taxonomy): Eukaryota > Viridiplantae > Streptophyta > Magnoliopsida > Fabales > Fabaceae > Bauhinia > Bauhinia variegata. Next base: position 13,519,498 of record CM039437.1, read on the forward strand.
GGCATTCATCTCTAGAGTTTTTATTCTTCCCTATTCTCTTTAGATCTAATGTTCTTTTACAAATTAGTGATGTCTATTGCTACTATGTCTTTTTAATTTCTTATTTCGGGCTACTATGTAGTTATAAAGTGAAGTATTGGATTTTTATTTGATTTAATTCAGTTTAAATTTTGTTTAATAGAGTTTAATTTTCTGCACTTTACTTTTTGTTAATTTAGCCAATTAATAGGAAGAATTTATGGTTTCTACAATATGGAAAAAAGGTAAATAACTTAGACTATGGAAAATATAATTCCATTGTGGAACTTAGGATAAAAATATTCTAAGACCTATATAAATTATCATAAGACACAATCATGCATAAAGCTTAAAGAAATTTAGATTATTACAATCCATATAACATAAGAATATAATTTGATTGATCATTGAAATTAAGTTAATTTGAGCTTGGAAAACACTTAAAATAGTGATGCATGGTTGGCAATTGACAAAATTAAACTAAATTAAGAAGAATAGAATATTTAATATAGATAGCTGAGGTGAAATCGGAACTCTAGATTTTTATCCATTGAATCATAATTATTAACCATATTCAATATATCAGCCTAAATCCACTCCTCTCAAGAAGGAAAGAGGTATAGTCCACTTCAAGGTAAACAAACACAAATCTGCCAAAGCACAAGGCAGTTTGCTGCAGAAGCAGCTTGGCGTAATATGAGACCTTATAATCTTCAAACAACAATGGAAGTAGCTACAAATTACTCTTCAAATGCTTCTCAATTTATAAAGCATCTTCAAAGGTAACCATTGGAGAGAGATAGTAGATTTAGTAATATTTTATCTTTTTTGGTTCAGCACACTTTGCATCAATATTAATTTGGTTGTATTCCAACAACGTCTATTGCCACTTTAATGTTTACTTTGTCTAAGACTTTCAAGTGCTTTGCTCCAAGCTAAACCTTCTTTGTGAAGTTTTCGATGTTTATACCACCGAGAATTTCTTCGTTTATCCTCCTCTTGTTTTACTTGTTTAATCTACAAATTTCTCTTTCTAGACAACTTAGCCTTTCAATATAGTCCAAAGAATTTCTCTTGCTGTACCAGTCTATGGTTAAAAGACAAAATAGACTTTACTAACAATGATCAGCAATCACTTTAAACCAAAGGTAAATTTTATATCCTTGGCATTATGCAATACGGATAGAGTAATCTTCGACACATGCTCCAATTTATAATAAGATCTAAAAATATAAAAAGATAAGTATAAAACTTTCCTAAGATAATTTTCACATGAACACCTTTTTTAGAGATATGCCAAAGAATCCCTTTTAATATAGCCAAGTAAAGTATGACTTTTAAGCACAAAGTCTGAAACCTTTTCACACAAACATTAGAAGATAAATCCAATAGTTAGTCCTTTGTAAATCATAGGGATAGGTTTATACCTTGACCTAACATGAGGCCTCTTCATTGTTCAATCAAATCTATGTGAAAAAATGTACAATGTAGGAACTCACTGATTTGTCGAGTGGGAGATTTGGGCACATGTGATTTGCTGCACTTTCAAGAAATATAGGAGAATCAATTTATGGAAAAATTTAGCCAATATTTTGAGAAAGTCCATATACTTAGATGTGTATCAATAAACTCTTAAAATTTTTGTCCCACTCCCACAGGTACTCTCATCAGCAGCTATTCGAGTGCATTTTACCATCTAAACTATATTATTAATCACTTTAAAAAAAATATTTTTTTAATCAAAAACTTGTAGATATAGATACTAGATTATTGCAGAATTTGCTAAACTTTTTAATAAGATAACGTTTCAATTGGGGGTAATAGTTTAGGTCAATAAAATTAAAAAGTCAAAGAAATACAATTTATAAGAACTTTTCTATTTTCCATTTTTTAACTTGGTCTCAAATGTTGATTTCTTTCAACATGAATTTCATTTTCCTTAATTGATTTGACAAATTTGTTTATATATCAGCAATATTTTTGAATTCTTTTCTCACGGTTGAATGGTCAATTTTATATTTTTCCACTTAATTTCATAAAAATAATTTCTTTCTTTGATAATTTTCCTTTTTAACATGATATCATATCTAAATATAATGATGGAATTCTCATCGGTTACTAAGAATAAAATATGTGGAATCTTTACTACAAATTATCAAAATACAAAATTAATTTGTAGGATTAAGATTCTAGTGCAATCCCAATGGGCACCACATCATCAAAAACGCCTAGTCAAATATCAAATGATAAGATTGTACCTGATTTTCCACAAAAAAAAATTAAACTGATTGTTACTATTTTTCAAGGTCACAAAAGAGATTAAATCTACTAAAATAAGAATGTAATTAATTTGCAAACTGTCATCTTCTCAAGTAGCACTTTTAGACACGAGTGGCCTCTCTGTTTGTTCCATCAAATATTTTAGACACAAACATCTATATAAACCCTTGCTGCTAGCAAGTAAAATCTCATTCTTAGTTCTTTATCTATCTTTCTCTGCCGTGGTTTCCCTGATGAAATCAGTGAACAATGATAATGATAGAGAAAGCAATGCTAGAAAAGAGGACTGTTGTATCTTTTCCAAGTATCTCTAATTTCTTCCTGTAGACGAAGCAGTAATGTTCCTATGTGGATGGTGGTCAGCATGAGAACTAGCACCAACAGCAGCTTCAACAATGCTGCTTGGAACCATGATTGGATTTTCTTGGAAAATCCCCAGAATTTTCTGCTTCTCGCTGGGACGCGCCATCCATGAATTCGCCTCCCAGTCGCTAACCCCATTTTGTTCTCAGACCTAATCCGATTTTGGTTTCAGGGGTTGGCTCCCCATTTTGGTCCCAGCCTTAATCCGATTTTGGTTTCAGGGGTTGGCCCCCCATTTTGGTCCCAGTCCTAATCCGATTTTGGTCTAATCCGATTTTGGTTTCTGGGGTTGGCCCCCCATTTTGGTCCCAGCCCTAATCCGATTTTGGTTTCTGGGGTTGGCAGGGCAAAGGCCACTCCCATTTGGACCCTAACTGGAGCTGGAGCTGCATGATGATGATGAGAATGGAGGAAATCACAATTCTTTCTCATCATGGCACAAGCAGTTTAAATGGGGTTTTGCAACAAATAAGGAATGAGGCACCTGTGAATTTATCCATTTAAAAGATCTATGTGAAGAGAAAAATGTTGGTGCCTTGTACGTGTATTTCTTGGACTTCAAAGCATTGTTTTATGTCAAAGCTGTCTTTACTTTAGAATATGTAAATATACTGTCTTGTCCCTGGTGAATATATGTAGGGTTTTCTCTAAGCCTGAATAGGACTGACATGGATTTATGTAAAAAGAAATTGTTATATTGGTGTTGTTCCTACAAAATATTATAAAACTTAATTTCCTTGTCCGAAAATTTTCTCATGCTTTTTTAAGTCTATATGTTCTGTATTGTTGACATTTTATCTTTTCTTATTGGCTGCTTGTCACAATCTTTATGAACGCTGTGTCTAATTTCATGGATTCTTTAAAAGTTATCATGGTAGATTATGAGATTGTTCACTTTACATGCTTCCATCGTTGGAAGCTTGCCCGAAATACTGAGGAACGTGACCAAAATTCTCTTAAATTGGTGTTTTTTCTCGGGTAGGCCAACACTTAGCGCTGGAAATACAAAATTATAGAGTTTGTCTTTGCACACTTAGCATTAAGCGCCCACTTGCACACAAGCTTGGTATTTTCTCTGGAAGGCCAGCACTCATCGCTGGAATCATAGCGCTCAATGCTAGAGCTGTAGCAGAATGGGATTTTCACAATGTTTTTAGGTTTTTCTCGGGCCAAATCATATGTAACCCTAGCCTTGTATTTGTTCTTTTGAATATTGAGTTTTTTTTTTTTTTATATGTCACTACTTGTGGACATGGCCCAAACTATTTTGGGTGATCCATGTAAATTTTGTGTGTTCTTTTTTGCTATGCTTCCACCCTAGTACTCGCAATTTCAACCTATGCCTTTTGTCTAAAGAAATCTGAAACGTTTCAACATATGACATGTTTTGATGGCATAAAAGAAGATTATCTCATCACCTCTGCTTAACTTATATCAATATATGGTTGCATGTTATATAATCTTTGTAAAAATCCTTTCAAATATGTTTCATGTGTGATCGATCGTGTTTTAGCATGTTATAATATTTCATGATTTGTGGGTTTGTGTTCAATCTAAAGACAAAGCTAAAGTATGCCAAAAAAATTTGCAGCGGTTGATATTATTCTAGGGTTGCTTAATTTTGTTATTTATTAACACAAAAGTCTTTTTATCTCTCTTTTTTATTAAAGAGTGATATTATATGCATATCTAATTGCACACATTCATTTTTTATGTCTCTTTTTGTTTCCTCTTTTTTTTATTATTTTGATCTCTCTTACTTATAATTTTATTTGTATAAATAAACTAAAAATAAAGAATATACACTTAGGTATTTATAAAGGGATGTGCACACAACTTTTCTCTCTGTTAAAAGGTTTTAGTTTTCTTATTGCAAGAACAAAAAAAAAAAAAAAAATGTGAAATCAATGGCCAGATAATTCCAATCAGATAGCAGAGCAAAAATATGAAAACGTAGGTGAAATCGATTTAATATTCAAGTTATAAAGTAGCAAGTATCTATTTATAGATTATACATACTGGCAAGTTGTTATGATAAGTGATTAATCTTCTAATGTGTGTTATTGGTGACTTGCAGAACTATGTAGAGGAATTGGTGAGAGATGCATATATGAGATGGGATACCTTGGAGGAAATTGAAGCACCTTTGAATGATAATATCCCCTTATGATACAACTCTTTAGTTAATGACCAAATAGTAGTATGATTAATTCTTAAGAATTTTCATTTTGTGGTCTAGTGTTGATAGGAGACATAACAAAATATTTATCATGTTGTACACCATTTACTTGTTGTCGGTGCAATTAAGAACAGGAAAGAAACGGTGTTTTCTCCTCTTTGACTGTCTTCGAGATTATTTTGTCAAGATATAGGGGACAAAATGCACCTGCAGACAAACATACCATACCGCTGATTAGTTAGAAGTGTGATATATTTAATGTTTCCATAATAAATCATCCATGAATATCCACATGGGAACCCTTAAATGATGGGGCACAGAGTTATCATAAAAATTTCGCATTTAAATAAGTGTCATCATAAATATGGGATCATGATTACTGGTAGTAGTAATCCCATTTTTATGGTAACCCTGTGCCTCATCATTTAGGGTTGGCGCCTTGCGGTCATTTTGACTGTCATCGAAGTGGATAGCATTACAGTTAAGGGTTTTGCACCAAAACAGGGATGGATTTTTCTGGGGAGATTCACAGAAATTGCTCATCATCACTGGGAACCCTTGCATGATTTCCGTTCTCATTACCAACCATGTTTATGTTTCTAGCGCTAGCAATGCCAAAACCAATCCCATTTCGACCCTTGCTGGAGCTGCTTGATGATGATGATGATGATGATGATGATGATGAGAATAGAGCAAATTGCGAGTTCTTATTGGAGAAAATAAAGGAAAGGAAATTTGATTTGTATTATTGAAAAATATGAAAAGTAATTACAAGAAAAGCTTTATATAGGTAGAGGATGATATAACTACTTGAACCTAACCATTAACACGTCCACATTCATTTCATACTCCTAATATTATATATTCTAATACCCGCCCCTCAAGCTGTACTTTGGAAACTTCAAAGTACAGCTTGAATGTATGAAGACCTTGCTTAGGAGTCCTCCAGGATCAAAAATATAACAAACCAAAACAATCACTTGAACATTCATCAAGACTTTCACTTCAGCAATAAACTCTTTAGATGCTTTCATGTCCATCTTCTTTATGGCAACATTCTTTCCTCTCAGCACTCCATAGGAGACAACTCCAAAACCACTTGACAAATCTTATTAGCTACACTGAATTTATCTGTGGCATTGGCTAGTTCTTCATATAAGAATTTCATTGGTTTGTCCACCATAATGCTTGTGATGCCAATAGCACCACCACCAGCGACGAGACCACCAGAGCCAAAGGTTTCATATTCAACATTGCCAAAGTTTGTATCCTTCATATCTTGAGTAGAGAGCATTTCTCCATATCCTCTATTCTTTCTCCAGGGAGGTCTCCATATCCAGCCAACACTCCATATATCAGTAGAAGAACTATGCTCAAACACCTTCCATATATTAAGAAGAAGTGCAGCTCCTTTGTCTAGAGCATCACTGACATTGCAAACATCATCTCCAAGGTACTCAGGCTTGCAAAGTTTCATAACATGTCTTGCATTAGGTCTCTCCATAAACAAGTAACTTCTTTCAATGACCTCAACCTTGACAGATTTCATAAAATCAGTCTCCAATTGCCAGTGAATGTCCTTAAAGAACTTGCTAGTGAAATGGACTCTGAAGGGTGTCAAGTAATAAGCCAAAGTAGCCCTGCGTGTATTAGAGATGGCACTAAGAATGTTGAAGCCACCAACATATGAAGTCATGCACTGAACATTTTTCTGAGGAATAACATCAAACGCGTGGTGTGCACTATTTTCCTTGACATCAACTAACTCATGAACATCATAATCTAAACCATTACTCTTATGAGCACAAAGAGACTCATCCATTGGATGTTGCTCGAAAACTGAACTAGAATAAACCCGAGGAAAAACAATGGAACTAAAGAATGAACATATTTGCATTGCTGTAATGTAGCAAAATGTAGAAGTTTCAGGGATTGAATCACTCACCACCCGTGGCAATGAAAGGGAGGATTCAAGTTCTTCTTTAAAGACCTCCGTGTCTGTCTCCGTAACATTAGCCTCTTCTTCGAGTTTCTCATCGTCGGAGATATCGTCGGAAATAACATATTCTGCAATTGGTGGGATTGATCCACCACTCATAGAATTTTCTTTGCTTCTGTTGAATTCTAAGAGAATAAGATCATCATAATCAACTTCTTCTTCAAGTTCATCTTCAAACACGTTTTCAAGGATCTCTGTAACTGCTTTTGTAGCATCTTCTTCAAATTTGCCTTCAACAGACACGATCTGTTCATCACTAACCGTGGCAGAGGATGAAGATAATGGAGGAGGAGAGGAATCTGTTGAAACGAAACTGCTATAAAATTGACAGTGTTGCTCATAATACCAGCAGTAATCTTGATAGTAGTGATAGTAACTAATATCAAGATATGGATCATAAGGTCTATAGTAAAATGGAGGAAGGGAATAGTCAAAATTTTCTGTGGTAGCTGTGGCAGAGGATGAAGATAATTGTGGAGGAAGAGAGGAATCTGTTGAAGCCATGGAAATATTCTGAAGCTCTGTGTTTAAATCTACCGAGGAAGAAGATGAAGTGTGGATCGGTGATCTAGTGCCATAAGATCCAAATCGAATTTCTAAATCTGGAATTTCAAGATCACTAGGAAGTTGAATGGATGGCGAAGCAGGAGATTGGAATTCTGAAGGAGACTCTACATTGACTAGTTGTGATTCACGATCTTCCATGCCGAATGAGCCAAACAGAATCGGTGAATGCATAGAGGAGAAAGAACTTGGTTCAGTTATGGCAGCACGTGGAAGAGAGAGCAAGTAGCTCTCTGATACCATATTGGAGAAAATAAAGGAAAGGAAATTTGATTTGTATTATTGAAAAATATGAAAAGTAATTACAAGAAAAGCTTTATATAGGTAGAGGATGATATAACTACTTGAACCTAACCATTAACACGTCCACATTCATTTCATACTCCTAATATTATATATTCTAATAGTTCTTCTCACCATGACACAAGTCATATAAATGGGGCATGCAATTAATTAAGCAATTGATTTCAAAACTTTACTATAAATGATAACCTAGGCTAGTCTTTTTCGATCACCAAATTGTTGTTTCCGTTTGAATATGATTTTACAAACTAAGTGTATATTATATTAAAACAGATTATCGAAATAGGCTATAGCAATACAAAAATATGACTTGAAAACAAGTTTGTAAATCTTGAACTAGCAGGTGAATGTGCAAAAAATAAATAAGTTGTAAATTAGATAAGGCAAGCAAAAACGATTTATAGTGATTTATTCAACATCCAATAGTAATCTATATTAAGTCATATATATATATATATATATATATATATATATATATATACATACTCATCTTTTCTTATCCTTTATCCTTTCAGGCTCATTTTTGTGGATTTACACTAATTTGGATGAATTTCTTGTTTATGAAGCACTCTAGTAAAATTGAATAACTTGAGATGAATTTAACGCATTTTAGTTTAATTTGAAAGAGTTTTTATGCTCAAGGAGAAGTTGGAGAACTTGGAGATGTTCAAAAACAAAGATAAAGAAATTGCAGTGCCTCAACTCAAGAAAAGATAGTCATGGCGCTTGGAAGTGTCAAGAAAGCAAGTCATTTTCCAGCATGCAAGAGTGCCTAGGCTTTAATATGTAGTGCCATGGCACTGGCTAGTGAAGAATCTCAGCCAATTTCCAGCAAGCAGGAGTGCCTAGGCACTCAATGCTATTATGGATTATTACAAATTTTATTAGTAATTTCGAACTTTTAATCGTTCAAAACTTTTACCTAGGGTGTAAATACCTTTTAATTATTCCTTTTTTGGCTACATAAAGTAAATTATTATATTTTTATTTGATTTAATTCAACTTTAATTTTATTTAATTAAGTTTGATTTTTCTGCACTTTATTTATTTTTTATTAATTTGACCAATTAATAGAAAGAATTGTAGGTTTTTACAACATGGAAAAAATGGATAACTTAGACTATGAGAAATATAATTTTATGGTAGAACTTAAAATAAGAATATTCTAAAACCCTAAGTAATTATCATAGAACATGATAACCTGTAAAATTTAAAATAATTTAGATTATTACAATTAATATAACATAAGAATATGACTGAATTAATAATTAAAATAGATTTATTTGACATTGAAAAAGGATTAAAATAAAGATGCACGGTTGGCAATTGACAAAATTAAATTAAATTAAGGAGAATAGAATATTTAATATGAATAGTTAAGATAAAATCAGAATCTTAAGCTTTTATCCATTGATTTTAGTTATTAAGTTTATCTTTATTTTTATCTCTTACAATTATGTATTCTTTATGTTCCTTTTTGAATACCTAAATAATGTTTATGCTATAATATTTTGGTACTTCGTTGAGCAATTCTCATAAAAAAAAAAAAATTCTAAAAGTACATTCAAATAACTTTTTTTAAAAAATATATAGTTATTATGTAAAAATTAATCATACATTGTGCGGGATACAATAATTTAACAAAATCAATGCTCACATGTCTCCCTTTTATACATGGAAACAATGATTTAACTTCCATTCAAGGGACTTAAAGATGCTCCCACTCTTGAGCATCATCAAGACAATAATGTTGCTACTTCGTTCAACAATCAAATAATTACCTCCTCGTGTATTAGCCATCTCTAATTTATTTTTTTTACAAAACAGAATAAGTATTTCTAGCGTCTAAATTATTTTGTCTTCTAGAACTACAAATTTTGACGTGCAACGAAAAAAATTCAGAATATTCACTAATTTCGCTTCACCATTTCAAGTTCATGATTTTAAAAATCAAAACTATAACTTTTAATATTACGGATATTTGGTAGACAAATCCATTGAATCCCATGATTCATGAATTATAGAAAATATAAAATTTAAAATTTATAAATCTTAAAATATATTTGGTTAATTTTACATATACATAAAAAAAAAATTAAAATGTTTTTAAAAGGTCAGATAGCTAAAATCCCACATCTTCTCATGAGATTTTTTTTAAGAAAATTTATATTAAAAAAACCCTGAGAAATATGTTTCATGTGATTTTATTTTTAAAAAAGTTCATACTAAACATAAAAAATAATAAATCCTAGTTATAATTTCTATGATTTAAAAAAAAAAAAATTCTTTTTACCAAACACACCCTTAAAATGAATTCAATTGGAATCCTAATCTACTCCAACCAGCCAAACATCAACCAAATCCTAATTTTCAACTATAATAAATCAAAAAACAACTTAGAAACTAGATTATATCCACCCAAAACCCACAAAAAATTTGAACATAAAAAAAATCACAATCACTTATCTGAAGCAAGCATAATATGTGAAAAGAGTTTTTAGATGATAATGTTGTTAGAATACTTTGATCTATGGTTTGCCTTGTGATTGTCGCTAGAAAACTTAGAAGATTTGTTAGGATTCAACTTCTTTGTTAAGTTATATTTATTGTTTTTATGCTAGACGCTAAATGAGTAATTCTAATTTATTTTAGAAATATGTATTGAATGACGATATCGATGAATGTTTTAAATTGATCGTTGAGATGTGTCTAATAAAGGCCCACCCAATAAAAAAAATTAAACACAATTTGTTGTGGGTGTGGGTGATTTTCGGTGCTGGGTGTGTACCGAGGATATTTCAAAATCAAATTTACAAAAATAAAAGGGAGGGTGTGCAAATAGAAATGGTCTGGAAATTAACCTAGTCCGTCTTGCATTTTAAAAATTTAAGCTCATTTATAATTGGTCCTTAAACCAACCATCCGATTAAGGCCCGCATTCATTCAGGCAGTTTCGCAATTTTATTTTATTTTTCTTGCGCCACGAGGCAAGCCTAGGAGTGAGGACTCGGGAGGGTTTTTGTGGACAGCGACACCAAACCCCGCAATAATCCACTCGTCGTCTTTGACGTCAACTTCATTTCACTTTTGAGTTCTTACACTCGACGGAAGAGATTGTTTCGGCAACCGCAATTTCTAACTCATATTTTCTTTCATTCCTCCGATTTCTTTCAGGTTTGTTTGATTTTCTGCGCTCTTTTCAATTGGTGTTTTTTTTTTTTTTTTTTTTTTTTTGCGGCAATTTAATTGTTGTTTCTTTGTTGGGGTCAAATGCCGAATAATGAAATGAAATCAATTAAGTGATACTTTTGGACAAGAACTGTATAGGTGTTGCATGCTCGTTTTTACGCTGGTGTCAGTACTTCTCTGGTTTGTATTTGTAAGACTACTCAGTATCTTTTATTGAGTAAAGATTCAATCTGCGCCTAACATCGAAACTCGTTATAATTCTCTGGTGGGCATGAGCTAATTATTGGATAGCATGCAAGTGAATTGGTTTGGTGTTACTTCATTTCAATACATCGCCGTTTTTGTTCACATTGGTTTGTGGTTTCAGGTTTTCGGTAATGGCGGATGGAAATGTGCAGCCTAACAATTTAGTGGAAGAAAATGGGACTCCAGAACCTACAGATAGCATTGAAGAGGCTGCCGAGATTTCTTCATCTCTACAAAAAGACGGAGATGAGGGAAAAGATGAGGGGAAAGGTAAAAGCAGATATTTTTCCATCCCTGTGAAGATCATTTTTTTAATTTAATGTACATCTTACATGAACACATAGTTGTGATGACATCTGTTGAGATAGAAGAATTGGCTAGAAGACAGAGGAAAGGGCCCTTATTCATTATTGATTCAATTTTCCTTTTTAGAAGTATGACCAATAATAGCAATTGCCTAAGACACACATGAGAATTTTGTGTTTCTGTGAGTATGAAAGAAAGTGGAAAGGAGAAGAAAGCGAGAAGGGTTGGGAGCAATTTGATATTCAGCAAGACCCTATTGATGTCAAGGGGAACTGTTTCTAAAACAACTCTGAATTTTATTTTATTTTTTGTATATTAGGCATATTCTTTTGATCCTATTTATCAATTTATCTTCCTGGTAGAACCTTTGAGGGAAAAACAGTGAAGGAAAGAAAGAACTTGCCTCTATGTAAGAGGTGTGATTCATGTCAATGGGGCAGGCAACTTTGTGTAAGGAGTTAGTTAATAAGTCTGTCAAAAGTCATTTATTAAGTTTGGCAAGATTCTAGTCCGTTCTAGAACCTTGAGGCTTTGTTTGGGAGTTGGAGGCAAAAAATAGGAAGGGGAAAGGGATGTGAAGGAAAGGAATGAAAGGGTCTTTTCTCTCCCAGGTGCGAAGGCTTGAAATCAGCAGTGGAGAATGAGGGGAAGGGGAAGGGAAAAGAATGAAAATTTGTAATTTTACAAATTTATCCTTAGATAATTAAGTAATATGACTTATATTAGTGGCTTTTTTTATTTCCATGAATAAATTGATGTGGTTTTACTTTGAACCAATGGGGAGAAATTAAAATTGTCTACCCTTAATCCTTTGAGGAAGTGGTATGTGGATGGTCATATGAAAATCAAAAGGAAGAGTATATGCATAAGAAATTATATTTTATAATGCTAGTATCCTGTCTCTTGGGAGGAATGGGGAGGGGGAGAGATAGGTAGTGAAGGAATAGCCCTGTTTAAAGCTGTAACAAGTGGGAACTTTATCATATAAAGATGTATTTACTATATTCAGGTTGACACTTGGAGCGACATAATTAGAACGAAGAAAACATAGGATTCCCCATAATTTTCTATACTGTCCTATATAAGCATTGGTCAGTCAAGTAGTTTTCTTTTCTTTTCTTTTTTTAATTGTAGTGTTGCTGTTAGGACTCTGGCTCTGTTTTGATGATTCATTCTTTAGATTTTGTATCATGTGCATGTTATGGTATGTATCTGATATATTTTTACAAGGTTCTAATATCTGCACTAGCTTGCATTTGAACGTTCTTTTCTTGTTCAACAGATGTTGCAAAGAAGAAAAAGAAGAAAAGTAAGAGCAAGTGAGGATTTTTCTGAATTTATGATTGTTCTCTTTATTGTCCAATTTTGTTGAAGTTCTAATTTAACTCCTTGTATGACCAGGAAAAAGAAAGAACTACCAGGGCAAACTGATCCCCCATCAATTCCTGTTCTTGACCTTTTCCCATCTGGGGATTTTCCTGAAGGTGAAATTCAGCAGTACAAAGATGAGTAAGTATATGATGAATCATTTTGAGAAACATGAGACATTTTTCTTGCAATTTTGGTTTCAGTGAAGTAAATTTTGGACTTCTTTTTTTATAAAAAAGAAAAATCTTTTCTATGTTGAGTCAGATGGTCCACTTTCTCTCCTCAATTTTTGGAGTAAATTTCATTTTCCCCTGTGGTTTGGCCTGATTTCTCTTTGCTAACTTGTAATTTAAAAATGTCTCCCTATGCCCCCCACGTATAGGTCCCTTTACTGCTTTATGCCCATGAGCTTTGTTCTGTCCATTTTTTAATGGAGAAATGCATGTAAAAGGCAAATTTCTCCAAATAGACACTTTCTCATTGGAAAGACATGTCTAGGACTTGTATGTTTGAAATAAGAATTTGGAAATCTAAATTATTTAAAGCGGTTTTTATTAAGTGTTATCTCCACTCCTTTTGTCATGGTATGCCATGCTTTGTTCTTGTAAGCTCTGGTGTATTATGTGTTTGCTTTTGTAGGGGAGGGTATTTATATGGATGAATGTGCCTTTAACATGCATTTCCTTTTAAAGAAAATTGGCCAAAACAAAGCCCAGGTCATTATGCGGTAGTGGATCTAACATAGATGATGGAAAGTAACTTATAAGTTATTGCTTGCTGTAAGGAACCAAATGGTTGTGTTTGATTTTCTTTTCTTTTCTGTTTTTTTTTTTTTTTTATGCTTTGCTTTGGGTGGCTGGCATTACTTGCCAAATAAGGGAGAGTATATATAGACACTTTCAGTGCTGAACAGCATTTATCAGTACATGGGTCCCAATTTGTTCCTACCATTGTCTTTTTCTTTTTTCTTTTTTTTTGTTCCCTATTCTTTATCTTTCATATTTTTTTGTACTTTCTCTGTGAATTTTTGAATATCTTGTATATAAAAGTTGGTAATCTATGCCAGTAACCTATGGAGGACAACATCAGAAGAGAAGAGAGAACTGGAGCGGCTACAGAAACCAATATATAATTCAGTTCGTCGGGCAGCAGAAGTTCATCGTCAGGTTGCAATTTGGTCATTATTTTACAACTTTCACCATTTATTTTAATGGGTAGTGTTGGGGAAAAGAAAATGGCAATGAGAAAATTGGAAACTATTGTAACTATAATGTGTTTGGGTAGATTAAAGAAAATGAAGGGAATGTAATATGGTGAAAGAGTGGGATCCACTGCTTTCATTCTCCCAAAGGTTGGGTGAAAAAGCAAACTGTGTTATAGTCACAAACATTTATTTTAAAAAGCAATGAAAGATAATGGGATCTATGAGTAATATTATGAAGTTAATTTTTATTTTTTTTTTTTAATTTTACAATCTGAAATGGAGAAGTTGTTCTTTCCCCATTTTCCCTTTGCTTTCATTTCATTTAAAAGTGAAGAAAAAGAATCATGTTCCCTTTGCTTTCCATTCCCTATTTATTCATCTCAGGTTCTTTTTGCATACACATGCATGTTTCTGCAACAACAGCATTTAGCTTGGGACTATAACTGTGATTTGTCTTGTTTACTCTGGGCTTTCTTTGTGTATGATCAGGTTCGTAAATATATGAAAAGCATCATGAAGCCTGGAATGCTGATGACTGACTTGTGTGAATCATTGGAGAATACTGTCCGTAAGCTAATATCTGAAGATGGCCTCCAAGCGGGCATTGCATTCCCCACGGGATGCTCCTTGAACTGGTTATCCTTTATAGTTTGGTTTTACTTTTGATGTTATATTTGGTGGTTGTTTCTTCCTAGAATTGTTTTCTTACTTGAAACTCTTTCTCCCTTAGGGTTGCTGCTCACTGGACCCCAAATTCAGGAGATAAAACTGTGCTTCAGTATGATGATGTGATGAAGTTGGATTTTGGCACCCATGTAGATGGTAACATACCTACAATTTTGTTCTCGGGTTTATCAAATGTATGTATTGTTTGTATAATTCATTACTACCTACAACTTCTTATTTCTGAATTTTTGTATGCTCAGGTTACATAGTGGACTGTGCTTTTACAGTCGCATTCAATCCTATGTTTGATCCACTTCTTGAAGCCTCTCGTGAAGCAACCAATACAGGCATTAAGGTACTCAAGCTTCTCCTATCTTGGGTTTAGCATGGGTTGATAAAATCATGATGATATGGTTCATAGCCATACAGAACCTGAAGTTTCCATCCTTTAATGACTGAATAAGGCCTAAGCATTCTCTTTCATCTAGACCCACTGCACATCAAGTAAGAAAAGTTCCAAAACTAATGAGATGAACACCACAAAGCAACAAAAGAAAAAATCGATTGAGAAGAGTTCCAAAATTAATGAGATGGCACTGAGCTACTAAAGTGATGTCCACATAATCATAGAGTATTTAACATGTTAAAACATTTTCGACTTTTGTCAATATTAGTAATTGTGTTTTCTTCTTAACCTTGATAAATCTTCATTAACATGGGCATCACCTATGTATGCAACTTGGTTTTGAAAATTTACATATTTGATGTTGACAATTTAACATCTACATATATGTGTGAGTTTCTAGTGTCTGTGGGTGCATATTTGTATATGAATGTATGTGTGTGTTCTAGATGAAAGTTATTATTTTAGCATGTTCAATTTTCTTTGGTATGCACCACGTGGGTCATACCTTATTGTGATTTGCTGATTCCATCAAAATGTTTTGGCTATTAATGGTAGGAAGCTGGAATTGATGTCCGTCTCTGCGATGTTGGTGCTGCAATCCAAGAGGTTATGGAGTCATACGAGGTTGAGATTAATGGGAAGGTTTATCAAGGTATGATGCTTGTAGGGTTGTTTGTGATAACGGCAACTTACTTTTTTGTTGTCTTCTCTTTTTTTATTAATTTTTTTTTCTTTTTTGTGTTTCATGAAAATGGTTTATTTGTTTCATATATTTCTCCATCCATATTTCACACGATGAATTTTATTTTAATATAATAAATATATGATTCCTGTTTCACTATTATTTAATAGTACGTGGATGTCTATGACATATATTTCTTTTGAGGTATCATGATTATTCTGCACCAAATACATCATAAATCACATAATGGAGTTCATTGCAAACTTGCAAAGCTACTGGTTCACCTGCTATTCTGAGAAACTCGTGAAAAATTTGTAATCTGTGAAACTTGCATACAATTTGCTTCACATCAATGGATTTACCGGAATCAACTGTTAGAAATGTATAAACTTATTCATAACACATGAAATAATAAAAATATCCTATGCTCTTAGGGTCTAGAAAGACCAGAGTAGTTTGAATTTTGATGTGGCATTCACTTTTAAGATATTGAATATATACCTAAAAGTTGAGGCTTATCTTTGAGAAGTCAAAATGGACTGGCAAATACATTTTATTTTTTGGTTACATGGACAGATGGACTGACATATTTATAATTAACTTTTATTAATACCTTCTGAAGAATTTGATCTAAATGTTGTTTCTTATCCTTTTATCAAGAATAAAAAAAATGATTTCTCATACTCACATCTGATGGTGCATATTATAATCGGAATATTATTTCAGTTAAGAGTATACGGAATTTGAATGGACATAGCATAGGTCGCTACCAAATCCATGCTGGAAAATCTGTTCCAATTGTTAAAGGTGGAGAGCAGACAAAGATGGAAGAGGGTGAATTTTATGCCATTGAAACTTTTGGATCAACTGGTAATAGTTACTTTGGGTGCTGGAAGTTAATATTTGTTATTTGGAATGTACATTAATGCATGATGGAAATGATCATTCATTGTTTTGTTCAGGGAAAGGATATGTAAGAGAAGATCTGGAGTGCAGCCACTACATGAAAAATTTTGATGTTGGTCACATCCCACTGAGGTTGCCTAGAGCAAAGCAACTGTTAGCAACTATTAACAAGAATTTCTCTACTTTAGCCTTTTGCAGACGGTATTTAGACCGCATAGGGGAGACTAAATACTTAATGGCATTGAAGAATTTGTGTGACGCTGGGATTGTTCAGGTACTTTCCACCAATGGCCTTCTACATTCAGAAATACAATATTAAACATTAAAACATATTTAGTTATTGCATATGCACTACCTCCCCAGCTTTTTATTTCATTAACCTATTCCTTGTTGACTGTTACGTATATATGTGCAATCAGGGTCATAGAGTTAGTTAACCATAAACAGAAGCGGGATTCTTAGATCGGCTACATTATCTAATGGAAACAGATCTTAGAGTTAACCAGAGCCAAGTTAATTATTGGCTGGTGTTCCTATGCTTGTAATTTTATCAGAATATTTATGCAAGTTTTGTTACAGAAACTACAACAACAATAATAATAATAATAAATAATTGGGCACGTGGCTGGCTGAAGTTAGATTATGTTGATTCTAGAAATAAATGGAAGATGTATGTAATCTGAGTTACAAGGATGTTGAAACAACTTTCTCATGGATTATGCCTGGAAAAGGGTGGATTACAAGGATTTTCTTGGGCCTAAAATGTTTTGAAATGAAAAAGGGAAATTTTTCCTATGTTAAGCATACTGGGAAGCATTGAGTTGCAAATGTTTGTCTTTTCAGTTTGCCTGGGCAACTATGGAATTGTTCTTTGGTATATTTGTGGGCAATGGGTTTGTCCTGACAGTTTGGACCAGTTTTTGTCTATTCAATTCAGAGGTTCTTGCGAAGTCATAACCAGAAGTACCAAAAAAGAATAAGAGCGTTTCTTATCGATATCTTTCGCAAGAATGTGTGTGTTTATGGTTGTGTTGTTCTTGATTATCTACTTCCAACTTGAAAGGAATATGTTCGTACTTAAGTTCACTGTTTGAAATAATGCTTATGAAACATCATTTCTTCTCTTGCAGCCCTATCCTCCTCTATGTGACGTGAAGGGAAGCTATGTTTCACAGTTTGAGCATACAATCTTACTCCGACCAACATGTAAAGAAGTTATATCAAGGGGTGATGACTACTGATGTCTGTACAAAGTAGTCTCATTTCATGAATGCATTATCGTATGATTGGACCAGTTCCTTTTGGGATTGTACAAGTATAGAACTAACAGTTTATTTCTTTGATCCATGTTTGTTAAAAAACTGTTGTTGTTTTGAATTTAATAGGATGTTGGATTAATCGTTTCCTATGATTCTGGAGGTTCTTGTTGAGTAGAAGTTATATATATATAAATATGAGAAGAGATATGGATTTTAAGTTTTAAGGGGTTGGGATATACTAGAGCCATACTAATTAGGTATTTATAGATAATCTACCAATGATGTCTTGTCTTCACATTGATTGTGTGTGTTTACTATTTGGGCATTAAATACAGTTTATTATCATCCAGTTACAGTTTATTTAACATATTGAAATCGGGTTGGCTTAGTATTCTTTGCCCTCTTACAAAAGTTTTGTGAGCTTCTCCTCTCATGTTTGAATCCCCTACTTGTGTGTTTGGCCTTGGGGGGATTTTAACATAACAGAACTTAAAAAATCTTTCTAAACATGTAAAGCTATTGAAGTATTACTTTTTGTATGCATTTACATTCCACAACTCTCAACTTTGGTATGTAGAAAATATTCATTTAAGAAATACAATTTACCTACAAAATCTTTCTAAATAAGCAACATTAGGGAACTTTTTTTTCAATATGCAATCTAAGGTCCACAGAAAACCTGTCTATATGAATAAGTTCTGAAACTCCTATGTCCGGTGTGCATTTTAAGTTCCATAACTTTAAAATCTAGTTTTCAGAAAATTCTCATTGAGAAATATAGTTTGTAAATACATATTTCTAACTGAAATGTACATTCCTAACTTTTACATGATATGCAAAAATCAATATAAAAGTACGTAATATATCACCTTGATAAGTCACCCGATAAATACATAATATGAACTCAAAAATCTCATGGTGGGATGATACTCTAGACACATAATGTTTACCCAAAACAGGTCAACATAATGTAAATATCTAGATCTAGGTACAGAAAATCTAGATATCTACAATAGCTACATAAATAAGTCATTTGTGTTTGTTTGTTAATACTATTTTTTTTATCAATAAGTAAAAGGGAAAATTCAAGAATTTCAACTTGACAGAAATAAGGACGAGTTTAAACTTAGAGTACGAGAATGTAGAACTTTAACCGTTGAGTTGTACAATTGCACCAAACTCACCTTTTAATATTTGACATAATGATAACCAACTCTAGTATTAGAGCGGTTATGGCTTTACAACCAACAATCCAAGGGACCGGATAATGAAGACCCGCGGGCTTGAAGACTCAAGAAATATACTCGTTGAAGATGAGTGCAGAAATGTGTCGTACTGTAGTCGAGAGTCAAAATTGAAACAACAAGAAGACTAGTTGAACTTGAAGGTAGGGGTGAGCAAAATTCAATTAACCGACCGAAACGAAAACAATTTATTTGTGTCGGTCGGTTAATATTAGTTTAGTCGGTCAGTTACGGTTTTGAAATTTGAAAAAATTAGTTAACGTCGGTCGGTTTCGGTTTTGCATTTTTCCTAACCGATGAAAACCGAACCGACCGACTAAAATATTATAAACTTTAATATTTTCATATACCATGTTAATTAGTGATTTAATTATTTTATTGATTGATTAAATCACTCAAATACTATGTCATCTTAATATATAAAAAACAATTATATATTACTAATTTGATACATACTTTAGTATTGTGTAAATATGTTTATTGAAAATAGTAATTTTCTAGTAAAAAAATTAAAAAAATGTTATTTTTGTTATGTATAGACATTTGTTTATGTTAATTTTGCCTTCTCCAAGCATTTGTGCATATGTCTAGAACCGAAAAAAGTTAGCTTCCATAAATATTTTTATATATTTTTAGGTTTTTAAATTTATTTATTTTTATTTTTACTTATATGATTCTTAGTAAGATGTTATAGATACTTTAAAAAACATAATTTATTTTAACTTATATAATAGTCACATTCTTAATTTACGGTAAAACAATTAAATATATATTCTAAGTAGACACAATACTAAAATGGAAACAAATTTTTTTTTTTTTTTTAAAAAAATTGTTACTGTCTGTTAATTATTAATCGACCGAAACCAACCGCTTAACTGACTAAATTCGAATTGTCGGTTTTAAGGTATAGTCAATCGGTTATCGGTTTGACAAAATTACACAATCGGTTAGTTCAAAATATAGTCAAAACCGACCGTAACCGACCGACGCTCACCCCTACTTGAAGGGAGTGTTAAATATGAAATGAATGCTAAAGTGGTAAGTACCACATTGACTAAAACTAAGGCGACAGATTCCCGTATATACTCTTGGCAAGGATGATTTCTAGTCTTAAGCTTAGACTATTTAAGTTCATGCTATCAAGGAGTTGTGTGCGCTTTGCTCACTCCTCCTTCTAGAAACTAAATTCATTCCCACCCCAAAACAACTATTACCTGACAATTCAAAGATATATCACAAAAACCTATTTTTATATTGAATCTTACTTCCAACTTAATCGGTTTTTATGTAAATTCAATTTTTGCATTTTTTTTTTTTTTGAGTTTTATAAGCCACTTGGATTATCATATAATCTGTAATGTTAAACAAATAGACTTACAAAAAAAATATAAACTTATTTGTCTAAGGGGATGAGATGTTAAGGGGTGGGATAAAAATTCTAGGAGTGTTAAAAAGAAATCTCTAAATTCTAACCGGCAGCCCATAATAGCCCATTAGACTTCTGGCTATTAATATTAATTAATATTTTACCAATAAAATAAAAGTAAATTAGAAAAACATTATATTAATAAAAAAATTGTGAATGCAGCACCGCTGCAGCATAGAAGACTGAAGAGAAAACAGGAAACTGAGGTAGCGAGAGTCCCATTGTGATATCAAGTTGTGCAGAGCGCGGCTTGTGAGATTGGGAACAAGAAGAAAGCGAGGAGGCTTCATAAAGCTTTTCTTTCATCCATTCTCCTCTGATTGAAAGAGACATTCGAAGAAGAAACCGAAAAGCGCTCACTTTTGGCTTTTTCTTCAGTTGCTCACTTGCCCTTTTGGCCATTCTTAACCTTCTCTGCAACTGTAAGTATTTGTTATAAGGTCGATTAGTTCAAATTTCGCTCGTTATTTTGCCTTTTGTCAGACAAATTTTGTATTCTCTGACTCTTTTTACCGTCACCGACGGGATGTTTCTGTTGATTTAAATCTGTGTATGTGGGTTCGATTATTGTCATGTATTTTATCTCCTTTTTGATACTCGATGGCGGAAAATTTCAATGTTTTTCAGAATTTACAGAACCCTTTTGTCCCCTAGGCCCTACCTCTATGTGAGCCATTTATTTTGCTAGTTTGGGTGGCTGTGTTGGGTAATATTTTCCTGGAGTTTGAAAATTAATTTGTTAGTTTGTGTTCTTAGGCTAGAGCTGTTTTTTTGTTCCACCTTTCTGCCAATGTGATTTTAGGCCCGAGAATCTATGATATTGTAGTGAGCAGACTTTTAGCTATGTGTTTTTATTTTCTTTTGAGAATTATATGAACCAGATGCTGTAGAGTTCAAGCTATTAATATTTTGTCTAATGTTTATCTTCTTTTTCATCAACAAAGTGCTTTCTGACTGGTGTATCTAAACATAACAGCTTCATTTCCCTCAAAAAATATGTACTTATTTAGAATAGTATTTTTTTTTTCCCTCAATAAAATGCTTCTCAATCCAATTCACCGTCAATTTTTTGCCACCTAGTTTTCATTTCTCTGAAACAAATGCAGCTTGAAAATGATGAAATATTGAAAATGGAAAATGCTTTAGAATTTTGAGATGAGGTTGCATTATTTGTTAACTTGGTGAGCAGACTTTCAGTGCATATGCCAATATGAGTTCTTTCTCAATTACACGGAAAAAGACACCATTCCAGAAACACAGGGAAGAAGAAGAGGCAAAGAAGAAGGTGTGCACAATCCATTTAGTAAGGTTAGTGATTGTTAGAAAAGATATTCCTAGTTATCTTAATGGGTTTTGGCTCTTGCAGAGAGCTGAAGATGAGACTGCTCGCCTATATGCTGAGTTTGTTGAGTCATTTCAAGGAGATGGCACTCCTGGTTCAAAGACTTTTGTTCGAGGAGGAACAATTAATCCCAATGAGAGATTGAAAAATGATTCTGAGGGTCAGTATGACTGATAAAATTCTGTAGTTTCCTATTTATTGTTTCTATCTCATCTCTTGCATTTTTGATTATATATATTTTTTCATATTACGGATAAGTACATAGTTTTTGCTATTTTCTGGATCACATTAATAAAAGTATGGACCTTTTTTATTCATTCACGGATGGCAGGTGAAAAGTCCAAAGATGGGGTATCTGGTCCAAAGAAGGGCAGTAGGTAAATAAATGCTTTTGATTAAAATAAATGTTTTTGATTAACCATGTTGCTATGCTCTTTTTAATGAGGCATCCCAAGTAGAAAAATAACATACCTGTATGTTCTTTAGGTTTGTAAATATAATTAAATTTATAGTTTATTTCAGTTAAAATGAATAATAGTACACTTAATTTTGATTTTGTAGAATCTAAGTAATCATGTTAGGCTTCTTTGAGAGTTTGAGAAATCATTTCATAAGATATAGCTTTTCCCTAATCCTTTTTGCTATATCATGTGTTCTGCTTGTATGAAAGAATATTGAGGTCTTCGAGATGTGTTAAGGAAATTTGTTTCAAATATGAGTAAAGGCGGATGATACTCTTTTCTGTCTCTAGAAAGTAGTTTGCTTGAACATCAAATAAATTTGGAACGATAACAAATTTATTATGCTTTCAAAATTGCATCTGATTTTCTTGTAGAAGGAACTTTGATCTTCTTTGGCGGTTTTGAGGTGGAAATTTTTATGATTTTCCTTGCCACTGTGAATCATTGGCTGATTTTCTGGATGAACTAACATTTGTGTCAGTTTTTAAATATATTTTTTTGTTGGTTTATCTATTTAAATAGAGTTGTTATCTTCTGTTTCTTTGACTGGACCTAATAGTAGCATCCTACTTACGTTTATTATTATTATTATTTATTGTTTATGAAGAGTTGTGCTGTTTGCTATTGGCAGTGATATATAAATTTTCCAAGAAGTTATTTTCATCTGTGTTCTTTTTGGCTTCTCGGTGTAATTGTGGTATCCTAGATGTGCTTTAAAAAGCTATAAACTAAAGGAGAAAAGGTGGTGTATATAGTTCTTGTTATTGTTGGACATTTGGAAATGTCTACTTTGAATTTGTAGCATCCTGTTTAAATCTTTCTTAATTTCTCATTATCATTAGTCACATATTCATTGTCTTGTGATAGTCAAAGTGTTAGATCATCATTCCTCTAATACATAAGCATATCATAGTGCTGCCTTCAGGTTCATTTCAATTTTTTTCCTTCCAAGAGAGAATGCTATATGGGTGATCATTTTGAATCATTATGCATATTAAGACTTTTATTACTGCTAGCCATTTGCTTTGTTTTTAATGAGCTTTCTTCACCATATTTTGCTGCTAACATGGATAAAACAGCAACTACAATGATATCAAGCTGAAATAGAGAATTGAGAATTTGTTGTTCATAATGGTTCTATCTCTTTTATTACCGGACTAGTGACACTTTGAACCTATAAAAGTTTGACCAATCTTGATATTATACTATGAGGGTGAGTGTGCATTCATTAGTTTCCATATTTGTATTTGTTGATTCATATTGATAAGAATATGCCACGGTACCAGTCATGAAGTTGGTGAAATCTATGTGGATCTTTAAATATGGATTTTACCAAACTTACAATGCATCTTAAGCTTGACTTGTTAAGGTCATTGCAACATTTCTCTTTTTGCCCTCTAATGAGGCCTTTTCTGTGCATGCTAATTTTAATGCTTGTTATGGATTTAATTGGAAGATTATTCTATATCTGCATCTGTAATTAGGAGTAGATACCAAACTTCCTTTTGTTGGGTTCCTTTTATTGCTCTGTCAATTTGGATAGGAGGGTTTGGACCCTTGAAGCAGATTCTTTTTTCCCTCTGTTTCTCACTCAATCTAGAAGTAAGACAATCTTCCTCCTTGATAAACCACTTTGGAAACCAAAAGCTCCCTTCTAAGTTCAAGTCTTTCTTTGGGCCATAGTTCTTGGTAGGATTAATACTAACGATATGTTGCAGTGCCAGTCCCGGAGAAGACACAAGCTCTCTCTCTGATGTGTCATATGCATGGTGCTTGTTTCGAAACAGCTGCGGACTTGTTCTTACATTGTACAGTAGCCAATTTTATTTGGAATATATACTGTTTGGTACTTTTCTAGTGTTGGGTATGTCCTCAAATTTGGGGCAGTTCTTGTTGATTAGTTTTTAGAGGTTTTGGGTAGAGTAAGGAGGATAAAATTTAAGGCATTGTGCTATTATATTATTGCTTGTTCTCATTTCTCTGGTATATTTGTTTGGAAAGAAATGCTTATATTTCTAAGGGAACAATATTGGATTTAAATCTGTTGTGGGACAAGATTGTTTTCTTGGCTTCTTTTTGGTACACAGCTCACAGTCTTGTTAAGGGAGTTCCTTGTTTGGGAAATAATATGGCATGAGACTGGAGAGCTGGTTTCCACTGATTTTTTTTTTTTTTTTTTTTTCCTTGTAGCTATTTTTTAAAATATATTTTTCTCCTAGAAGATAGCTTAATAGCTTATCCTCTTAAATTCTTGTAGTCTTACTTCTTAATACAATTATTTCATGTTGAAAAGACTTGGTAACAAGAATTTCGGTCTATTTTAGGGGCTTAAAACTATAGGTCTCTTTAAGCATCTCTGATGTCTGTGTCATGACATTGGATAACTTGCTATCCTCAAAATAGGAAAGTTCTTGTTCTTGTTCTTGTGGCTTAGTCTTGGTCAATGCCCAAGTGTTGGTGAATTTCAAGTCTAGACTCTAGTGTTTGCATATAGATGCATTGCAAGGTACTCTTTCGTGGATATCAAGGATGTCAAAGGTAAAAGGTACTTTTTCCTAGTTCAAGGATGTCAAAGGTAAAGGAAACTTTAGTTTCTTTGCCCCTATGTTGCACTGAAGTGCAGGCATCATATAGGCGCTCAGCCTGAGTGGACTAAGGTGCTAATATTTTGAAAGTGAGAAAAACAACGTATTGCTTATGAAGAATTATGCATGAGTTATTCTATCATAAAATTCAGATGAGAGAGTATATCTGAAGAGTAATAATTAGTAATTACAAATTAGTTAATAAAACAACTAGATCATTTCTTAATATGAAACTATTATGCAACGGGAAATTCAAACTAGGCTGCTTAGGTACATTGTTATGTATTTGCATTCTTTATTGAATCTTGGATTCTGGTTGTTTATTGCTTTTGTGATTTGAGACAGATATTCTTTAAAAGCTTATAAAGTTGCCTACAATAAGGAGTATAGTAGTTTTTCATCAATTAATGACTAATATATGCAAATTAATGGAAAATGATTGTATATAATTTAGTAATGGTTAAGTATAGTGTATAACCACAACTTGTGAAGCGCATTTTGTGTTAGTCCATTGGGAAGCACCAAATTTAAAATTGGAAATTGGAAGCGTAAAGAATCTCTGTTTTGCTCAAGAATTTGCCAATTTGAAATTGGAGCTATTTTTGGTTACAACTACTTGCATAACATACTACTCCAACATATTCTACAGGCTCACTGTTATTTCTCCAATTGTCATATGTCATGCACGATGATTTGTGCACGTCATATCAGTATACATTTACTTAGTTAATTTCTCAACTCATACTTGTTTTGATGGGTCGCCAATTCTCAACTCATAGTATTACCATGCTTCAACCACATATCTATGATTTTTCAACAAATAACTTATGAGCCTACTATTTTCTTTCATTAAAAAGAAAAGAGTCCATATTCTGTCAATTGATAGGATGAATTACCTATATGCTGGCATAATGTAACAACTTTCTCCTTAACATGTGAAATGTTAGTGCTATGCTACTTCAACTTCTCTTGTTGCAATGTTCAAAAATTGTTTTCAAGTTTGTTGGACTATACATTAATCACAAGATCATTTTGCCTAAACCCTCTTGCATATCGATTTAACCTCTATTGTCAGCCTTCCATGATTCCACCATATAAACGGGTTTCATCCTTTATGCCATATTCATTTTTCTTTTGATTAAAAAGGAAGTTCTATTTGAAGGAAGAGGAAGTATAATTAATGAGGATGATAATATATGGTCCCTTGGTAAAACAAAGAAAGAAACCAAGTTATCTATGGACATCTATACAAAAGTGCTGTAGTGCCCCTTTGCATGCCTACAGGGACATTCCCTGAAAGAAACCATGTTCTGATAACCATGGAGAGGTGAAGAAAACAACCTTGTTCCAAAGCAAAGTTGAAGATAAGGATTTTTCATTCAAAGTACAAGCATTCTGCTTTGTTTATAAGTCAGTGGGAATTTAGTGTTTCTGGAGGATTTCACTGGATTACCATTGGAAATACCAGAAGCTTTAGATTAGCTATGTCTTTGAAGACTAAAGTTGATGGGATCCTTGAGTAAACGGTCAATCTGAGGTTTCTCTTATTTTCTCGTTGTTTGAGTGAAAGCCATTTTTACTATGGCAGTTCATCCTCGATATTTCCTTGCAGGTACGTCCCTTCCTTTATACCACCTCCTTTGGCAACAAAGGGGAAAGAATCTGAAAAGAAAGTAAGTTTCATCAGTAATGACTTCT
The DNA here is from genome assembly GCA_022379115.2 of Bauhinia variegata. Taxonomy (NCBI): domain Eukaryota; kingdom Viridiplantae; phylum Streptophyta; class Magnoliopsida; order Fabales; family Fabaceae; genus Bauhinia; species Bauhinia variegata. The sequence continues at coordinate 13,546,192 of CM039437.1, forward strand.
TATTTTATTGTTTTAAGGAATATTGTGTTCAGATCCAGTGCATTTGTGTTGTATGTTCAGAAAGAGGAGGAAAAACCCAAAGAAAGAGAAAAAGGGAAGTCACGGAACATAGATCATTTTATGGAAGAGTTAAAACATGAACAGGAGATGAGGGAGAGGCGAAATCAGGAACGTGAACAATGGCGTGATGGGCGTCATGGAGAACATTCTTCTGTAAGTGATATTCTCTCTTATGTGCTTATAGTTGAATTTTCATTCCATATTTTTAATTATACATACACGACTTGATTAGCTCCTGCAGATTTATCTTAAAGCAACTTGTAAAATGTTGACTAAGACTACAGTTTACTAAGGTTATAATACATTTTTTTATCCATATCTTGTTGTTGGCTTACTTTGTGGTTGGAATTCTTGTATGTCTTAAGTAAGCTTACGATGATGAATCCTATTGACTATACGATATACATTATGTAAAACTGCTAGCAGAATATCCGTGTGTCATGTTTTTATGCTGACGGTATTTTCTTATGTGTTATTGCAACAAGTTTGATGTTTTTAAGTGATAAGTTTTTTCCTCAACTACAGTCCAGTCGCTTTGATGAACTTCCTGATGACTTTGATCCAAGTGGAAAACTTCCAGGATCATTTGATGATGGTGATCCACAGACTACAAATCTCTATGTCGGAAATCTCTCCCCAAAGGTTTGATTATCTCCTTGCATATCTGTTTGATTACTTTTCATGAGTTGAGGCATGTTGATCTCATCTTGGCATTCTTGCAATTCTAGGTTGATGAAAATTTTCTGCTCCGAACTTTTGGAAGATTTGGACCAATTGCAAGTGTCAAGATAATGTGGCCTAGGACAGAAGAGGAGCGAAGGAGGCAAAGAAATTGTGGCTTTGTAGCTTTCATGAACAGAGCTGATGGACAAGCCGCCAAAGATGAAATGCAAGGTTTGATAATATTTCTTAAATTCAAAAAAAAAAAAAAAAAAAAGATCTGGGAAAGACAACAACCTTTTTTTAATCTATGTGCACCTACTATATTTGTCTTCAGAAACACTTAGAATTTATACTAGGAAAAGTATGGATGTACAATACTGAGGAAAAAACTTTCTGCAGGAGTTGTTGTTTATGAGTATGAATTGAAAATCGGATGGGGTAAGTCTGTTGCTCTCCCATCACAAGCATTACCTGCGCCCCCACCTGGGCATATGGCCATCAGGAGTAAGGAGGTAATTTTGTTGTCTTACTCCCCTTTGTGATTTGGGGTTTAAATAAAGGAAAGGAGAATTAAATCTTGAAGTTCATGTGCTTCCTTTTCCAACTTGGCATGCCTTCTGTTCCCCCAATGGATGGAACATTTGGAGGGCATTTGGATTAGTTGCAGGAAACTGATTTTGTGGTTTCAAAGGCAGTCAGAAGCCCTAGACTTAGAAAGGATGTTCTTTCACTTATGTCAGAGGAGCTTAAAATTTTTCTTCCGAAGCCACAAAATTGGCTTCCCATAGTTAATCTGAACACCTATAGACAGGATGATCTTTTAATTATGTTACATTTCAATGACATCATTTTACACTTTCTGATGGGCAGGGTGGCACTGTCATCTTGTCTGGTCCATCAGGTCCGCCTGTAACTTCTGTGCCAAATCAGAACTCTGAACTGGTAAGTTCTATGTTTAGTTCTATGCGTTGGATTGGGATGATTTCTTAAAGGCAACACCTGCTTGTAATGTGATTTTGCAATGTGATCAATTCTCTATTAAAGTGGAGGAATTGCAAAATAAGGAAAGCTTGCTGAGATTCAATATGGTTATTTTCTGGAAGGAGATGTGCGTTTTTATAGCTGACACTTTTTTTGTGCACAACCTGTCATCTCTTGCATTTTTGTTTATTCATTTAAATTAGCTTAATTTTCTTTTAGCGTCAGATGGTTGATCACTAGAGTTGCTTCTGTTGTATATCACTTTTATGCTTACTGTAAGTGATTTTTACAGTAAACCTATGTTTTGATATACTGCTAGGTTCTTACTCCCAATGTTCCTGATATTATGGTTACACCTCCTGAGGATGACCATCTGAGGCATGTGATTGATACAATGGCCTTGTATGTTTTGGATGGAGGATGTGCTTTTGAACAAGCTATTATGGAGCGGGGCCGTGGCAACCCTCTTTTCAGTTTCTTGTTTGAGCTGGGCTCCAAGGAACATACTTACTATGTTTGGAGACTTTATTCATTTGCTCAGGTACATCATTTTTGTTTTATACGTATGCAGATGCAATTTGCTTTCTGTAGTTTATGGATTAACAGAATTCTACATTACTGTGGGAAATTCATGTTTATAGCATAATAGAATTGAAGAAAGAAAAAAGAAAGTGTTGACATGGTGGCTAAATAAAGATGTTTGTGAATTGTTGAGGGGATCTTCATCTTGTCTGCAATGCAGGGCGATACTCTTCAAAGATGGCGAACAGAACCTTTTATCATGATAACTGGTAGTGGAAGGTGCTGTATCTCTGTCTTTCCTTTTCAGCTAGTGTTTTGTGCTTTGCTGGTTATCACCAAAAATAAAATTGTTTCACTGTTTTACATTATCCTTGGAAACAGATGAGGTGCTAGTGTCAAATTATAATAGCAATGAACTTAAATGTCTTTATTTCTGTCCAGATGGATTCCTCCAGCCTTACCAACGGCCAGAAGTCCAGAACAGGAAAAGGAGTCTGGTTCCACTCATGCAGCAGGAAGAAGCAGGGTACTCCTTTTGTTTTATTTGCAGGCTCTGAATGTGTATAATTTCTTAACACTATCATAATATACTCTGTCTCCATAATGTTTTATTTTAATTGAAATTTTCAGCGTGTAGAGCCCGAAAGAACACTGACTGATGCACAGAGAGACGAGTTTGAGGATATGCTGCGTGCTTTAACATTAGAGAGGAGTCAGATAAAAGATGCTATGGGGTTTGCATTGGATAATGCTGATGCAGCTGGAGAGGTAATGCTGTTATTATGATACTTGATCACGCACTCTTGATATGCTTAACATTGTGCTTGCAGAGTCTAGAATTAATTATCTTCTGCCTGCTTTTCCATTTATGATGTTATTTTCTTCATCGTAGAACAATAGTTGCTTAACAAGTAGACAAAGTAATGAATGGAGAGTTGCTTAACAAGTATTAAGTCTACTCTATTTGCTGGCTAGGGACTCTTCAGATCTCATCATTTATTTGTGGACAAAGTAAACTTTTTAAATGATTCGTTTTGCTTAACCTTACTCATAATTGGTTACCTTTTAGGTCTTTGTTTTGTTTCAAAACACTGCTAAATAACCCTAACAAAAATTAAAAGACAAATTAGAGCAATATGTCCTATGGAATCTAGGTGAACTTTTTTTTAGCGATCCTTATGGTTTGAAACATTTGGAATTCGTTTTTATAGTTTGCCAAACTGTAGGTAGGCCCAGCATAAGTACCCATGGGCTCAGTTAGGAACTCAGATATAGGGTTCTTTTAGTATTGTCAATTTTTGGCCATGGTAAGAGGGCCAAAACTGGGTCCAAGCCTAAATTTTAAGTTCTAATAAAAAAATACGCATAATTCTAGTTTGGCTCCTCTAGTACTGTTTGTGTGAATAATGATATCCACATAGTGCATGAAGGATAACCAAGTCCAAAGGATACTCAGATTGGGGAGAGGAATATCAAAAAAGATAACCACATATGTACTAAGGATGCTGTTACGACAATATATATTTACAAGGTGGATGTCCCCTGCTCTAATAGTCCAAGAGATTGAAAATTGTACAAGAAAAGAAAAAGGAGGAAAGCGGGATTTTGGGGGAAGTTCGTTAGAGGTCATGTGAAAAGGGAAATAGGGAGTGAGGAGAAATAGGAAGGAGCTAGTGAAGGAAGGGCATTCAGCCATTTAGTGAGAAGTTGGGCATTAAGAGGTTTCCTCTCTTTGTAAGGGCTACAACCTGTGGAGGGCTTCTGCCTATGTGTTCTTGGTTTGTTTTTCATTCCTGTAATCCCCTTCAATCTGCAGTGGTTTTATCTTTGACTGTCAATATAACGTGAGTCATCTTTGTTTTCCTATCAGATGCCTACTTATATTGGGTTTTTCATCCACGTGGAACCGATCATGCTCCTAGGAGGGCATCGTTTCACTTGTCATGATCCTTGCTTGTAGGGAAATTGTTCTCTCATGCTAAAGACTGTATGGGCTATAACAAACCACATAACTGCCTACCGTCCAAAGGATACCCATATAGCTTTAAGGGGGAAGGAGAAAGGAAGGATGATTTCACGGGTAAATGGGATACCTACTTAGAACCCCCAATTACCAGGAACAAAATTGTTAGTTCACTCTTCACATAAACAGTATTGAAGAAACCAATCTAGAAGTAATGAGGAACTAATGCATCTTTTCCAAAGTTTATGACACAAACAATTTTCTCATTTATTAATTCTTTCTTCCTTTACTATTTTTAGTATTTTTCAAAGTTATTTAATTTAAATTCTCAAAAGTATTTGAAAATTGAAAAGAGTCAACCCTTTACCGCCTTTTCCTATATAGGGCTGGGCCTTGCATTTTTGTCTAATTAAAATTTTGGCTTTTGTGCCTGGACCAAAAGGTTAGCCCTTATTGATGATCAGGCATGGATTTATGTTAGAGTCGGGGCAATTACCCCACTCACCAGAAAAGTTTCTTAATGATAGTATTAGAAAATTTCTTCTTGCGCCCATAAAAAATTTCTAATTGCCCCCATAATTGTTATCAATGTCTTGGGAAAAAAAAAAAAAGACTGCCTATTATCTTTTCAATTTAATCATAGAAAAGACATTTTTCTTAAAACATTGAATAAAGGTGAAAAAAGTACATGATTGAATTCATTGTGCAATATTATATCAATATTTAAATAATTAATTTAATGAAAGAATTTAATCATACATAAAAAATATATTGCCTCCACTTACAACAGTTTTTTATCTAAAGCCAGGTTCTTTAGAAACTTGACAATCCTTTGATTTTATTTTATTTTATTTTTTGGTGCTGTTTTTTAGTGGGAGGATGGGGGTTGTCAGCCTTGTTTGTGTTTGCATTTATCCATGCTTTTCGCTATAGCTGGAATGTTATGGATATGTTATTAAGCATGCAAATTAATCAAAGCTCTTGTTTAAATAAAGAAGTTCGATCTTTTTTTTGTTTTTTACGGAGATGTCCAATTTCAGAACAGAAAAAGAAGAATGTTTCTCTTTTCTGAGTTGTTCCCATCATATCATGTCATACTTTTCCTTTCCACAAATTTTTTAATTTCCCTATTGTGCTTTTATGTGCAGATTGTTGAAGTTCTAACAGAGTCATTAACACTTAAGGAAACTCCTATTCCAACTAAAGTGGCGAGGCTTATGCTTGTCTCTGATGTTCTTCATAATAGTAGTGCTCCTGTTAGAAATGCATCTGCATATCGCACCAAATTTGAAGCAACATTACCTGACATAATGGAGAGTTTTAATGACTTGTATCGGAGCATAACAGGACGTATTACTGCAGAGGCTCTAAAGGTAGGTCGGACAACTATAGAATACCTTGTTGTAATTGCTCATTTCCTTCTGTCCTGTTTTGATCTTTGGCTGAAAAATTTCCAGGAAAGAGTAATGAAAGTTCTGCAAGTCTGGGCGGACTGGTTTCTCTTTTCAGATGCCTATGTGAATGGCTTGCGAGCCACTTTCCTTCGATCTGGAAACTCTGGTGTGATACCATTCCATTCCATCTGTGGTGATGCACCTGAAATTGAGAAAAAGGCCACTTCTGAAGACACTGTTGATGGTAGCAAGACCAACCAAGATGCTGTACTGGCGATGGGTCGAGGAGCTGCAATGAAAGAGCTAATGTCTCTTCCTCTTTCTGAGCTGGAAAGACGGTGCCGGCACAATGGGTTATCACTCATTGGTGGTAGAGAAATGATGGTAGCACGGTTGCTTAGTCTAGAAGAAGCAGAAAAGCAAAGGGGTTATGAACTAGATGATGAGATGAAATATGCTCAAAACCAAGCAAGTTCAGGTAGATATCCAAGCAACCAGAGAGAAACAAGTATTGAGCCTGAACCAGTAGGATTGTCTGGATGGAACCACTATGAGAATGATTTGCCATCAGAAAGCGTAGGGTCTGTTTTGGCACCAACGCTTCCCATTCCAGAGCCTGAACTAAAACCCTTCATGAAAAAGGAGAAGAACGATCCTGTCTTGCCAGTCTCTAAATGGGCTCGGGAGGATGATGAAAGTGACGATGAACAAAAGAAAAGTGGAAAAGGTCTGGGGTTAAGCTACTCATCTTCTGGTAGTGAGAATGCGGGTGATGGTTCTGTTAGGGCCGATGAGTTGGAATCTGCCGCTGATACAAGCATTTCAGCACAACCTGACAGTGGAATGAATGAAGAACTGAGGTTCATCATACTTCCTCCTTTTCTTTGTTGTCGCATTTCTGTTCTTCTCACAGTACATAATGTTATTTACAGAACTATTAATTTCTGTTATGTTCTGGAATCACATAATGACCTTAGATTAATTTTTCTGTTTTTGTTTTTATTTGATAGTGACTGTTCCATCCAAAGAAATATGTATGTATGTATGTATGTATATATATATATATATATATATATATATATATATATATATATATATATATATATATATATATATATATATATATATATATATATATTATTTTGGGTGGGGAGGAGGAATGTTAGGGGAAGGGTATGACGTGCAATTACTTCAGGAACTTATTTTAAAGTAGTCATACCTATACCTATGCTGATTATAAAATTTTCATTTTGTAATGTTGCTTGATGGGTCCATAAAAAAATAATTATATCTGACTTTGATTCGGTGAGGGTATAGTTTTAAATAAAGTAGGATCCTCTAAAGCTATTAAAATTGGCAGGAATAGTTTCATTTGTATTTATTATCTGATGCTCATGGAGCCTAGTGTTGGCTGTTATACAGGCAGAAGCTAAGACGCCTAGAAGTTGCTTTAATTGAATATCGGGAGTCTCTTGAAGAGCGGGGGATTAAAAATTTGGAGGAAATTGAGAAGAAAGTTGCAATGCACCGAAAACGCCTGCTAGTGGAGTATGGCTTGTCTGATTCTAGGGAAAATGGTCAAGGAAATAGTAAGTTATTATTCTGTTTCTCTTTTTAAAGCAATTCTTGATGACTATTGATTTCAGCTTGAGTAACTTTGCAATGCATCATCTGGTTCTGTTTCACTTGACTAAGCTGAAAAGAAAGAACTTGTCTTTAGTTTAATATTTTTAATTTAATATTAAAAACAGCATTCATGGTGTATTCTAGAAATCTTAATCTTCCGCACACCCCTATAGATATGTGAAGCTTTTTCTGTACATTCATTGAATTGTCTTTTTCTGTAACTGCCATTATTCATAATGATATGAATTTTAACTTTGACAATTTTACATGAAGAATTTCATTTTTTTTCTTAATAATTTCAGGACGAACATCTTCAGAGAGGAAGGACAGGCGTGATGATTCTCGAGACGTCTCTAGGAAGCGCCATCGTAGTCGCAGTAGAAGCTCTAGTCCACAACAGAAGTTATCAGTTAGAGACAGAGAGAGAGAGCATGATGTAGAGAGAGACCGGGACAGACACAGGGATAGAACTCATGACTTTGATGGTGATAGAGGGAGGGACAGGGAGAAGAGTGGAAGCAGAGAGAGGGATGATCATGAAAGGGATAGAGGCAGAGATAGAGACCGAGACCGGCGGAGACGGCCCAAATAAGGGTATTTCAGATTTCGCCTTAATGAGTTGCTGGGTTTGTCAAGAGTCCAGACTGGAGTTGGCTTTTTTTGTCATCAAAAGGGATTGTTAGCATGAACTGCCTGCCTGGGAATTTGTGTTGTTATACTTATAAGAACAGTCCTGAAAGGATGTCTCCCACCCATTTCCTTTGATAACTTGGAAGAGAATATGTTGCTGTTACTCCATGGTTTAAGCTTAGATGTAATATCAAAACTTTGCACCTGGTGTTTTTGTTTATTAGTCAGTGCATTGCTTCTGATAATTGCACATATGTGGAGGAAGAATTTCATATTTCATTGGTTCACTGAATTCTGATTAAGGGATGCCTGGGCTACCATCTTATTTTTCCCAAGTAGTTTTTGTATTTTTCCTGTCAGTAAATTGATATGGTATTTTTGCAAGGTTTACTTTCAAATGTGGATGGTGAGTGTTATGATAGGGGAAAAGGAGACCTTAGCCAAATTGCATTAGTTTGGATTTGCTCATGTTTAAGCATTAAATAAACATGGTAGTGATACCTGTTTGAAAATATTTATTAAAAAAATAATGATTTGATTATACAAAATAAAGTTTATCACATTAAGAATAATATATTAAAATTTCCCTCCACCAAGAATAACTCCATTAAATGTTATTTATATCTCACATAGGTATTGAGTTATTGCACTACATTTATTACTCTCACATACTTAGACAACAATACGAAGGTTATAAAAGTACACCATTGCTGCATCTATATAGACCGATTAGAACAAGAGATTTTGAGACAAGTGAAACATTAATGAGATAATTAAATGATAACAAAAACACAATATGAATCGAGTCACTACAACTATGAGAAAAGGAGCAACCCAACAACAATATGCAAAAGAAACCAAAAATCTTCCGTATCTATGATTATTTTCATATTTTATTATCTCCATCTTTTTTTTTTATTGAAAAAAATTAAATTTTCAGAACATGAGCTGAGATAAAATTTACTATCTCAAAAAATGTCTTATAACTTGTCTCAAGATAATGCACATTATTTTATAGTTATTTAATTAATAAGATGCTGTGAGACAAAATATGAAACAGTATTTTGGGACAGAAAATTTCCATCCAGAGCAGCTATAGGCCTAAGCCTCAATGGCTGCAGTTTCCTTTAAGTATCTCCCCCATCACTTGATCTTCAAAGTATATCACTACATTTTATCCAAAAATGAATGCAGTCTCAGTCAACTAGAATTTGAAGTCACTTGAATATATCAATCCCAACTAACAGATTTACTATAGAAACATCACTTCAATAGCCCGAAAAATTCCATGCTCCGGCATCAATTAGCGAATCACGGACAATGGAATTTATCTTTTGGGAGAAGTTATGGAATACTATCACTGTTGTGCTTATGGAAATTGTCTTAGGTTTGTTGTGGTTTGGCTTGAGTTTCTTGGATATTTTGGCAGTGGGAAAGCACAGAAAAAGGGTTAGAACAGACACAGCAAGGTAATTGTTCTCAAAACCCATTAGAAAGTTCCATTTGGCAATAAGCCTTTACTGTGCCTTGGTTCTGGCTTGGGATTTGGAACCTACAATCCCATCACCCCACTTCTTCCCTGTACTCTTTATACTTGTCATTGAAGTTGGCCTGAAAAGGAGATAAAATAAAAAATAAAAAACCCAGCCAATATTACTGGGAAAATGTGCTCTGTGACTTACAAAATGCGGAAAATATAATTTATGCGACTCCTTTTACTTTCTCCAAGACCAAATTGTATGGACAAGTAGGAGAAAGAAACAGTCTTGGTGAAAATTGGATTCAACTGCCCCATTGAATTTACTTTTTTTAAAATAATAAAGCTATGATCCTGCATATGGACAGCAAGAACTATATCTAAATACCTGGCATTTTCAAGCAGAATCTATACAGTAGATATCAAAGTAAATTAATTGCATTAAAAAGCCAAGACTTCAACCATGGGAATCCATCACAGCAGAAAAGATCTCCTCCATCTAAACAATTACTACAGAGGTCATCATTTTCATAGGCAGAAAACCTAGGTTCTCTTGATAAGGAGATAGACAGCTTGTGAACAGATACTCCATTAGATCTGTATATGTGCAAGTAATTGCAGTACCAAAAAAAAAAACCCAAATTAGCAACCTCGGGTAAACTGACTAACCTTTCCAGTGTACCTAGATTTTGCAATAGCAGCCTTCAACAGCCCAAGATCCTCTTTGTTTTCCCATAAATCAAAAAACAAATTATTTGATTACATCCAAGTGAGTTCAAATTCTGTTCATAAATCCAGCTATGCAAACAAATAAGCACTCTTCAACAGCGCAAGATTCTTAGCATGATCAAAAACATGTCAAACAATAATAAGTAAACAGTAAACCCATTATCGATTGTGCCAAACAAAAAAACTATAAAAGTGTGAATGACAGAGCAAACAAAGCCAGAAGGAATAAAATAAGAGAAGAGCTAGAAGAGAAGCAAATAAAATTCAAGTCAGAGCCAGAAGTAAGCATATTTTTGGTGCAGATTGAAATTTCAAATAGAAATGTTAGCTAGTTTGAATTGGATAGCCATATAGTTATATTCAAGAACCTTACATTTACACGCTATCCAGATAAGTTTACAAACCAAAAGTGCATTTAACAAACCTAATAAATAAAAGGAACTGACCTAGGGAAGGATAGGTAAGTACCTCTTATCCGGCCAAAGTATAAACGATCCTCAATCAATATGCCATTAGACGTTAGAGAGATTCGGATTATGCCACAAAAAGCAAATGCAAAAAGAACTAAGAATCCTATTGTCTATATACATTTCACACACTGAATCATACCCATGCTAATAATATTACTAACTAAAAGTACCTTCTTAAAGATCTTATAATTAAGATGAGTTCAGCTGCTCACCCCTGAAAAATCACTCTAGAAATTCTCATACAGTATAGTGGAAGTGGAAGAGGATAGTTGATTTTAATTTCTTGACTTTTATTTCATTGAGTGACTAAGTTTTCAGAAAAGCTTTACAATAATATAAAAATTAGTAGTTAATTCTATCATTTATTATTACCTAAGATTAATTGTGTATACAATACATATTTTTTTTAACATATATAATGACAAATATATCACTGATTTAAGAATAGTGAATGAAAGGTTGGCTTTTTATAAAATTAATCTCCTCACAGATTGTGTAACAAATATCTTCAAAGAATCAAGATTCCTAAACTCTGTTAATTATTAGTGGAAATGCTCAAATAGCAACATTAGCATCAATCGCAGGTTAACCCAGAATGAAGCCATCCTCCCAGATGAAAGGAAACAGCATACCTTTTCACTGCAGGTTCCTTACTATGGAATTATCTTTCATGATGTTATGAGGAAATCTTAGACTTAAAATATATCTTTCATTAGGGATTTAGAAGTTGAAATGGTAAACATGTTCCGGGGGATAGAGTATCATGCCATCACTTTAAACTACAAAGTTTAAGAGCCAAACACAGCCCACTTCTTCCAGGAGAAGAAAGGGTAATAGCAATGTAATGATTCACAGCTTTGCAAGTCATGCCTTGCCTATGAACTCCACATCAAATAAGAGAACAGAATCTGGAGGAATAATACACGAGCCTGCATCAGATAAATGAAAACATATCCGTGATAATGCGAAATGGGAGATTTAAGTCAATGCATAACTTCATTTAGATTTCAACAATCAACAACTAAAAAAGTATATGCAGCCTGCAGGACTCTGATTTACAATCATGAATTATACAGTAATAAAATGTTGCTGACCTACTGCAGATGAAGCTTTCTTTCCACTCCACTTATGTAAATTTACGAAATGTTATATAATCTTCCATCCACAGTCATCTAATCTTGGAATAATTTTCACAAAAAATCATATATCTTTAAGTCTCCATGGAAGCAAGAACCCCCCCTTCTCATGATCAAAATAAGCATATCAATGTCAGTGAATTTTGGATATGTCATACATTATGAGTTATCTATTTTTTTTTATTATAAGAAAACTGTTTGCTGTGATCATGATTTGCATCTAGTCATGATCTGATGTTAAATTACTTGTTGCAGCAAATTCAACAAGTTCCACTACTCTTACGCTCATCTCTCATACATACCTTACATTTATTATTATAACTGAGGTAGATCCTATCTATCTCCAGATACAACGTGATGGTATTCATACCAGTTAAAGACTAAACATAGATAAAATCTTGCTTAACACAATTCAAAACAACCAAGAAAAAAATTCCTCATCAAATTTGATCTGTCCATACAACATAGATGTACTACTAAATCATGAACAAGAATGTCAAAACAAATGCATTAACAAAAATCTATACTTGCCTCCTCTACAGCCAGCTCCTCTCGCACCATATCCAAGTTCTGGAGGAATCTTCAATGTACGTTTCCCTCCTAAATTAGAAAATCATGGATAATATTATCAAGATGTTTTATAAAACTAACAAACTTTACAAAACCAATCAATAGAAAAAGAGTACCTGCAAGCATAGGAGGAACTCCATCCCCTCCTAAAATGCCTACATCCCACCCTTTGATCACCTATGGCATTCATGAACAATATTGAGTATGACAGAACAGAAACCTATACCATATGATAACTTACAATGGGCAAATAATTTATTTATCAAACATGGGAAAAAAAATTTAAAACAGTTCATGATTATTGGAATGCATTGAACATTAACATACCTCTCCAACACCCACTCGAAATGAAAGAGGCTTTCCACGATTATAGCTGCTATCAAAAATTTTCCCATTCTCCAATCTCCCTACGTAATGTGCCTGTGCAAATGTTGGTCATAAATGATAGGATTAAGGAACATTCATGTCTTTTGTGTTGGGGGGGAAGGGAGAGGCCAGTTTTTTGGCCTTGCGAGCATGAAACAATGAAGTGAAGTTTTGTTCAGTATTATGTCTTTTGGTTTACTATGATCCAAAAGCAATAGCTATTTGTCACCAATTAGTCTAACTATTCCACACAACGTTGTAGGAAATTCTCAAATTAGAAACCAAAAAATAAATACTAAAATTGACTCAAAGGGGATGTTATGTTACCTTAATCAGCTGTCCCTTGACAGCCTCAGGTCCATTTCCCACAAATTTATCACAGAAAGCGAGGCCTGAAGGAGCTACTGTTAGTTCACATGGAACGGCTTCGGCTGCTGATGTGGGTTGTGGTTGGGAGAGAGCATTAAGAAGGCCAAAACCGAATGCAAGTCCTATTGCTTCTCTTCTCTTCAATTGGGTTGTCATTGTTGTTACGTTGTTGTCATTTTGAAACACTAGTGGTGGGTGAGCACTAGTAGCAGAGGCAGAGATTTTCTGATGACGGTTGGAAAATTGGAAATTGGGTCTGCCAAAGCAAGTCCCAATGGAATATGCCAACGAAGCCATTTCCAGTTTTCACCTAAAACAGAGAATACACATGAGAATCGCAGAAGGAACCAAAGTGAAAGATGAAGCTTCAGTGGACTCTCAATCTCTCTCTGTTTCTCATTTTCACGTGTCTCTATATTTACCACACCAATGCTCAATGCATGTTGCCATGGATAAGAGAACCGAAGCAATCTAAACCGTCCCTTTGTAATACCCATCCCATGTGTCTCCCCGCGTTATTTGTATTTTAAAATAAAGCTAAACTTTACTTGTTCATTAAAAAAAAAAAAAAATTCATTTTTATCTCAAGCTAAAATTTAGTTTAAACGATTTGTTTTATTTTAAAATATGTGTTGTTTTAAAAGACATAACTTAAATAAGGAGTATTAAAAGACATAAATTTACTTTTCTAACGAAAAAGACCAATTTAAGATATTAATCATATAAAGTTATAAACAACTAAATAGATAATTCAATGTTTTATGTAAAGCACTAGTTAAAAGTTTTTTTAAGCACTTCATTTTTTTTTTTTTATGGACTTTTAAGCATTTTATTGGTAGAATAATGATGGTTCACTTTCGTCACTTTACCGTTGTATATATATATTACCAAAAATTAATGCAAACTTTTTTTAGTATTATTATAAAATATATTTAACCAAATAAAATTAGTTAACTTTATTGATTTTTTTAAAAAATTTACAACATCTTAATTTTATTTTTATTTAATATTATTTTTCATTAACGAATAGTTAAAATATTTATTAAAGATAAACTATGCCAAATAAAAATAAAAGTTTCATTAAAATTATAAAATATCTTATAAAAAAATCATTAAAACTTTTTAAAAACTAACTTATAATAAGCACTAAATAAAATAGCTATATTATAACTAGATGGAGTAGCATTCAAGGAATAATAGTTCATGATGAAACTTGACCATTTACCATTTTGATTCAGTCCATTGGTTTAAGAGTCATGCCCAAACGACCAATATTCACCCGCTTTTAAGAGTCAAGCAATCCTAACGGACTCATCCATAACTCAGATTGCGGTGAAAATCATTTATTACCATAATTAATATCTCAATTTCCAAAACTCAAACTAGAATAGGCCAACTAGCAATAGTAGACCCTATATCATGCTTCATCAGAAAGCTAATTTCTATAGAAGTTTCAGTTCTCGTTGTTAGAAAGCTTTCTTTGACAAGCAATCTACAAATTCCATCACTAGATTCTTAGTGAGGCATACGCTACCAAAATTATTTAGTCATTAGCAAATCAAAATAAAATCAAACGGTTTTGGTATACAGATTCACAGTGGCCTCTAATAAATTTGGTCAGTAACCAACATCACCTTTTGAAATGCCATGTCTTGAAGCATGTCAAAAATACATATGAAGCAATGGGCATTAATACCAAGTAGACATCCGTTGCCTATGTCCCATAATCAAACATTGGTCAAAATATCATAAAATAATACATCTTCAACAATTTAACAATACTTGGAATATTATTTTATGAATTTTTGGCCAATGACAGATGATGGGACAAAAAAGGGGACACAATTGTGGGATAGCAAATGTCTACTTCTTAGCACCTGTTTATTCTGGAGATGCATTAATATATATTCTAAGTCACAACTCACAAGGCATGCAAGAGCCTCAATCAAAATTCAGAGATAACATCAAAAATTTGAGAAAAACCTAATTGTATATAGTTGGCATGACTAAGAAATAGATAGAAAAAGAACAATAGAAGAGACCTCATAACAGCAAAATGTAACTCAACAAACCCCATGAGACAATAGAAAGCATGCCCAAGAATTTGATTCTCTAATTGAGATACTTGAGCTACAGTCAACATTATTGGCCTCAATATATAAGTAGTTGATCCCTGAAGATATCAAGAGGACTTCTGTTTTGAAGGAAGATTCAGTGATGGTGATTGCCCTGAATCGGGCTTCGTAAACCAAGTGGTGTACAGAAACTGTTTATGAGCCCCTACATGGTTGCATACCAGTCGAAGCTTCTGCCTCTGTCTCATCCATTTCAACACTATTTTCATGTGATTCTTGCTAGCCAAATCTTTCAATCCAACATCCTGTAAGCAGTCATGATTATCCATCAATATTCATTCCAATTGATGGCTAGTCTACAGAAAAAATGACTAAAAATTTATATGCACTCCATATAGGCACAACTATCTAATTAAAAAGACAGGCTTTTTAGGAGGGGTTGGGGGGAATTTCTTTGGTTTTATTCATCTTCTCCTAGCCCGAAATCAGGCTTTTATATTTAATTTAAACATTTATGAATGGTCATAAAAATGCCACCCAAGTCACATTGATTCAAATAAAAATCTTGCATTTGTTCGCATGTGCTCTACCTCAAAAATCTCATTGTGCAGCATTGCTTCTTTGTTCAAAATGAAGTTGTTAACCTTACTCCAGGCTAGAGAAGAAAAAGAACCATTTAGATACAAAAAGAGAAGATGCTTGCTTAATCTATATGCTCCACATGTTATGGTATATATACACTTTGGCCTGGGATGATAGTTGAAGACAACAAAAGTAGCAGAAATCCATTAAAGCACAGATTCAGCAAAGAAGATAGAGGGAACTGTGCAGTTTGGTTGGGTATAAGGCCATAGAAAATGCAAATGGCGCAACTGAATGCTGTTTCCAATAGGAGTCTAAGTGTGAATCATAAAGCTGATATCTAGGCTAACGGCTGATGGTGAGCAGAATAGAGTGGGCAGTTTCACCCATATGAGAATTGAAACCGACAACCATGACTCTTAAATTGAGAATTCAAAAGCAAATTATGCTTCCTTCAAAGAGAAGCAACTAATTTCAAATAAGAAAAAGCATAAAACCATTAAACTGAGACATATACCTTGACACGTTCCCAGGTGTCTCCAATGGTGATGGGACCATGCTCCCTCACAATATCAAAGAGAACCCTAGTGATAGTCTGCCTCTGTTCAGGTGGAGTTTTGAGCGATACAGGTTTCATCTTTGGCTTTGATTTCTTAGCAAAGAACCTAATTGCTGTCCCAAACATGCTGTCTTCTCGTCCCGGAACCCCAATCTGCACCCTCACAATACCAATACCAATTCTATAAAGAAATATTCTATGAGTACATTTTGAAATTCATAATTTAGAAAGGAATGTTCTTCCCACCACTAGCATCTCACCACTACTACTCTATTAATCTGGGCAATATAGATTGAAGAATACCCTCTTGCATGCTTGAGTTCCACCACTCTTTTTGAACCCAAGTTAGTTTAAATAACAAGGCCTCTCTATAAATCAAAACCCGAAATTAAAATTACCCATACGACTTAACCAGATCAACCCACCAACCCAATTCACAAATCACAAAAGCTATTGGCCCAACTAAGACACTGACCCTACACAAAACAAAGACCTAATCTAGTCTGAAAACTGCATAATCAAACCCACGGTCACTTGACTTCAATTCCAAATCTTATTAGCATGAATGTATAGAGAAAATTTCTAGCTCAGCAATGCTTAACCCACTGACAAAAATATTACATCACCAACTGTCACACGTTAAGAACCAAGAAAATAAAGGAAAGACAGACACTGAGTATGGTGCATGGAGAACTCCAATAATCATCTTTCAACAATAAAACACCATTAACAAATAGCGTATCAAAATCAGGGATGTGAACATGACCAAATTTGTACCCATTAACAAATTCATATAGCATAAGACAGAACACCAACATTTGGACGGACCCAAATGGTACCAAGCATTATCCCAGACGCATTACAACCAAAGGAAATTCCGATCATCAACAAAGAACATTACAAAAAAAAAAAATTCCAGCATGCATAATCCAAACACATCTAGTAACATTCACCAATGCTACATATAGCCTACTCCAAAGTCACATGGAAACCTGCCACAAGTTGAAGAATTATGATTTACGCATTCAATGCTCATCTAGCGTTTCATCCTTCAAGGGAGAAAGAAGGAAAAGAGAGAAGTCATACCTGAGGCTGCTACAACTGAAACAGGGGGAGCTACAGCTGCGAATCGGTTCAATGCCCTCTCTCTACCCAAAATCCTTCAAGCCCTCTATCTATTTCCTACTTCCAGTCCTCCTTCAACCGTAGCTCACCAAAGGGTTACTCTAAAACCCAGCTGTCGCTCTTCTCAAATTGAGAAGCTCTCTCTTCGACCCTTTTCTCTCACTAGCCCGCCTTCTCTTAACTATGCTTCGTCACTCCTCTTCAATTTCTGTGGCAAGTTTTGTTTTTTTTAGTTGGGGTATGCCTGCAATGGGCCCATTCTCTTGTATTTTGGGCTTAGCTCTTCCGGGCCAGAATGCAGTTGGTCCGAAATACTAACCCGTTTCTTTAATAGAAGACCCGATTGGACGAACAAACCCGACATACAAACTATGGAGCCTGTGGAGTGAAAACCCCTGTTTTGGGGTCCCTTTTCATCGTTCTTCCTCCTCTTCGATGGAGTTTCATCTGGGCATGGTTGACTCCATGAAATTCTTTGGATTTTTCATCTTAATCCATTTTATATGTAAGCGTTTCTCGCTACCCTTTCATGATTGATCGCATTATTCTGTCCACTGTACCCTTTTGCATTAATTGAATGTTGTTCGTTCTATCCCTCTTAGCAGACAACAATGGAGACCACTATTTATGCTATTGAAATGGGTAGCACCGCTGATGGGGATGAAGAGCAACATGGTGGTGGTGGTCCTGAAAATGCACTTCAATTCATCAGTGGGTAAGTAATTTCATCCTTAAGCAGTTGATATCATTGTTGGAATGTTGCTAGAAAAATGCATATGAAAGGAAATATGGATGAATTAATATTTGAATCTTCAATTGGATAAACAACTAGAAAAAATAGATATATTTTGTGTGGGAAATTTTGGGTGCAAATTTCTATGTAAATTAGGCATACAGAGAGCCGTTAGCATTTCAATTTATGATGAAGTTATTCAGATTTGTCTGGATCTTCTTTTTGTATTAAAAATTTAGGTGTGTATTTGGATATCCTAGCTGTAAAGGCATGAATCATGATGGTTAAAAACCGTTTCTATTTGTATTTTACTGATCAAAACTGAAATTCAGGGTAATTTTTGAATAAATAATGTGCTCACTGGTTTCAAACCTCTGGTAAGGTTGAAACTTGCTGAGCAAATCAACATAGTTCCCAAGATGTTTTTGCCAATTGTCATAATTGGTTCGTGAAGGTTTGTCACCTTTTACACTTGTATCTCCTTCTTAATAAATATATCTTGATTTATGCTATCCTTCTAAGGAGAAAAGTAATTGTGGTGATAAAGTTGTAACTGAATTCAACTAGTGACAATTTTCTTTTGAGCCTTGAAACGGACTGACTCCATTTCCTTATAAACACCTGTCCATAGTCTAGCAAATAAGGAAAAAGGAGATTGGCATGGGTGCCTTGATTTCATCGATGTAGTCTCAGCTGAACTGCTCTATAGTCATTCTTCAAGAAATATGTACTCATTCTACATCTGAAAGCAAGAATTCTATCAAGAATGTCTACTTCTTAGGACCTCTTTCCCCCTTTCTTCTGTTTCTTCAATTGTTGGATTCTTTCAACTGAGTCTGTCTGGAATTCCTCTGGAATTATATTTCTTCTAATATATAGACTGAAATTTCAGTTTGAATTTGTAAAGAAGTATATGATGAGTGCCTCTTCTTCCAGAAAAGTGAACAAGGTATATATGATAAGAATTTTTTTGTTTCTTTATACCTTATAAGTTAAATTGAGTAGTATTTAACAGATGTTCTTTCTCTATGGTTGCTTTAGCTTCAATCTTTTTCCCTTCACTATACTCTTCTGTGTAGAGTGTTTTTAGATGACTAATCCTTTTATTTTGAGGGGGGATTTGGTATATCACCCACTTGGTAGATTAGTTATTCATGGTTAGTTCTTCTCATAAAAGAAACTTAATAAAGTAAAATCTCTTTCTGATGTTTGATAAACTGTTAAGAGAGCAGAACAATATTAATTGCTTTTATTGATTGCAATTGAATATGTCGCTGGTCAAAAGAGTGGCTTGCATTACGAAAATGCTGAAGATCTGTTTTCATTATACATAATTTAAAATCAAGATTCAGGGGAGCAAAAAGAGGGAATAAAACCCCTTGGAATTCTTAATTAGTTATATCTTTAAGAAACCACATCCAGAGTGAAATGATTAGGAGGTGGTTAGATTCAGTCTTTTAACTCTGGATGGGGTATCTTAAGGATTCATGTGTTAAATGCAACTGTTTATTCATCTTTTGTCGCTTCAGAACAACTAACTTTCTCAAGGAACAATAGAGAAGTTTTTCCCTTGTGCATCTTTATTTTTTTGTTGCTGTACCTTAAATGACCATCAAGTTAATCATCAACTTCTAGTGACTTCTATACTTGTTCAACTTATCCTTTTATCTCCATGTGAAATATTTATTCAACAGCATAACATTAGGAAGGGTTTTGACATCATACTATATCCTTGAAATGAAATTAGAATCATGCTTATAAAACTTATGGTACTTACCACACTTTTATGTATGTTATAAACCTTGTGACATTAATTTAGAAAGCAGTAGTACTTAATATACTTTTATGTTATGTTACACACCAGGCGACATTAATTTGAAAGCAGTACACATTGATATTCTTTAAGATTTAATTTTGTTTGTAGCTATAGAGCTAAACTACTCAATTGTAGTAAGTTATTTCCAAACCAGATAGCGACAGGAATAGGTATCGCTTTTTCTTCACCTATACTTCATAAAGTAATAGATTGGCTTTATTTGTGGTGTGTGCTGTTCTTTGTTGTCTCAGCAGAGAAAGCTAACACTGAAAGACGACAAAGTGATTTTGGATTTATCGATGCACCCAAACGTAATCAAGTATGGTTTAAGTTTTGAATTGACAAGGTCTTAGTTGTATAACTCCCTTGTGAGGAAAAATCAAAACTAAATAATGGATGTCTAATAGTGAGATAAACAGTTCTATTTGGTAATTTACAATAAAATCTTTGCTGACATAGTTTAAACTTTGTAGGTTGAGCAGGTCAACCAATGCAAAATCAGCAAGCTGAAGTGGCTCGATGTTCTTTTGAACAAAACTTTTTTTGATTTGTGTGAAAGTCATCCTGTTCGTAGGAACGAGTTAAACAGGTACTGTGTAAATTGCAAGGTCTCAGCTTGCCAATATTGTGTATCTTCTGGTGCTCATCGCCATCACAAGATACTTAAAATTTATAGACATGTCTACAAAGATGTGGTCTCGCTTGGTGCTATTGAAAAGCATATTGATTGTTCAGAAATTCAGGTATGACATCCAACTTTGCCTTTGGGTTCCATATTTATATGTTTGCATCTTGGTTGAGTGAATAAGTGCACGGTCATGCCACATTGTTTGAATTTGTTTGTTAAGCTGATATACAAGGCTTATATTCACCTAGGAAAGTTTTATGAGATTACTGTCTATTTGGTAAGTCTTAATTGTTTGTATTTTTGTGAATGCCGAATGGACACAGGAATAGTGGAGAATTCATTTAAATGTGCTATTTACTACTTTTCCTTTTTGTTGTACTTTTGTTTTTTTGAAGCATATGATTGATAGATTTGGCTTAAGTGTTTATGGTGGTTATTAGTGCCTAAGAAAGAATTTTCATTTGTTATGTCTTTTGACCTGGGGAATAACTCTGATTTATTGTAATAAACAACTTGTATCATGATAAAGGTGGTATGAAAAGTTGAAGGGTGTTACACACGGCTAACATCACTAAATCTATTGTTAACTAACTTCATGTTAACTTTATCTCATGCCGGAACTTCCCCTCCACCTTATTGTATCATTGTGATGTTTTCTTACATTGCTTATTCACCATACCTTAGTTTTGAAAAACAGATACAAGAAAAATGGTTTTAAATTTTAATCACATATTTTGCACTCTGTTGTGACATATAGACAACATGATTGTTAGCTCTGTTTGGCATAAGTGTTGTCTGTACTGCAACTATCCTTGTTGGATCATCAAGAATTTGGATTAGAAATAGAAATGCACAATTGAATCTTCTCTTTGACTGCCCCCACCCCACCCAAAAAAAAAAAAAAAGCGCTCGACTATTGAATTTTCTCAATCAATAGCCAAAAGAAAAATCTTGATCAAATTCATTACTATGTTTTTGTTCCTCATTCGTTTTTGTATCTCAGCCCTACAAGTGCAACAAGCGATTGATTATAGCTCTGAATCCTCTCCCACACTCTGGTTCCACATCAAAGAGTGAGACTTCATGTGAGATCTGTGGGAGGAGGTTGACTGATCCTGGTTTACATCGTTACTGTTCTGTTTCGTGCAAGGTAATGATACTATTGACTCTCACAGTCACTATTTTCTTTCACTTCAAACTCACTCCGTTGGTAAATTTAACTCTTAAGTATTTTTTTACTTTTAAATGTGAATTTTCAGGTCAGAGCAGTTTCAAGTAAGACTAATGATTCAGCTCCTCCCTTCATTTTAATCCAGAGTCGTCCTGAGGGAAAACCAGAGAATACTCCTCAAACACCAAAGCCTTTGCATAGGAGAAAGGGAATACCCCGCAGAGCTCCCTTCTTCTAAAAGCTGATGGGTGTTTTGCTCACCCTTTCGCTGTTTCCTTTTATAAGACTGGAAATTAAGTACTTATGAAGTTATGTTATCTAGGCCGTTGTTGCGTATTCTGAACATGATTCTGGTCTTTCGTTATCTTTCTTATATTCATGTGGCGCAAATGACCATGAAGACCTTTTTTATCAACTGAAAGTAAGATGGAATTGTATTTGATGATAGAGATCCTAATTATCTTTAACTTTTGCATCTTCTGGTGTGGCGTTTGGAGCATGTGGTTTAACACCAAGGATGCAATGAACCCTTTCTGCATCCAATTTTAGTTCTTGTGAATTGCATCACTGAGTTGTGTTTGCTAATGTTCATGACACTGCTCTGGCATTGTTAGGAAACCATCATGTGAAGTGGGGGACTTTAGGCCTCAACGTAGAGGTAATATCTTGAGGACAAAATATTATGAAAATATGGTTATTTGGTATCTTGCTGTCATCTTCTTTCATGGCTATTTTTGACAGAACAAACCTCTCAATTTTATCTTTTTGCTCATTCAGAATTACTGTTATGGAAGTAAATTTCTTCTATTATGTTTGCTCATGGTGAACTGGTCAGTTTTGAGTGTGTGGATTTTATGTTTAAACTAGATTCGTAGCTAAATCTAGCCAAGAAAAATGTTCATACTTTTCATCCCGCGCATACGTTATATACATGCATCGTTACCCCCAACCTTTGTTATCTCTAGCTCCAGCTCTCTCCCTGAACCAAAATTTTTTATTTAAGTTCAACTTATTACTCATGAGTCTAATTTACTAATTTAATTAACCAGCCAAATTAGTTTAACTTATTAATTATTTCAATTTATTGTTATATTTAGAGTGTGAGATATATGCTGACATTTAGTTATGAGAAAAAAATAATATCTATTCTTCTTTTTGGATAGGTCTTAGTTCTTTCTTTTTTTTTTTAATTTTATCAATTGTATCAAAAAAAAAAAAATACTACATAAATATTTTTTTTCTTAACTCGAGTCATGATATGAATAGATCTAAATCTCAATAGAAGGGTTTTAATATGGCAAAAGTCTTGATGATCAAACTCATAATTTTAGATTAGTGCTACCCTACTCTTTTTTATCTAAAAACTAGATTATTTTACACAAACCCAAACCAATCTAACAAAAAAGTGGGATATGTGTGAAGCTATTAAGTAACGGGGATTTTTTCATACTCTATTTTTTCTTTCATATTTTTCTTGTACTCCTTTACTTATTTACCCTCAACATGGAAACAATTCTTGGTCATCATTTTCGCACCCACGTCTGAGAATAAAACTCCCTTCGCCAGAGACACTTTCAGAAACCATTGCACCCTTCGCTCAACACACACAAAGAAATTTCACGAGAAAAGGAGGGTGGATGAAGGTAAAACCTAAAACCCATGAACACCGTTGAAATTTCCAACCCATCGATCTACCTATGCTCAGAGAATAGTTACGAAGTTGTTGAAGAACAAGCTGAAAAGGCAAAAGCATCAGAAGGTGAGGTGTCTCCACCATGCTCGTCGCAGCACAACAAGTGTCTCCGAGGCTTAAATTTTCCAATATTGCATTCAAATATAAACACTTTCTACGGGCTCTCCTTGGGATAGAAAATTAATGTACTGTACTATTCAAACCCTACAACGTTAATTATAACCTTGAACCCGAAGAGATTTTCTTTCCAAAAATGATAATCAGAAATGTTTTATTTTTAAGGGTAAATGAGTAAAAGTATAATAATAAAATAAATGGGCAAGCGGATATATGCTTCTCGAGTCTCGATTCTTCTCTGTTCGAGATTCTTCCCGAGTCAACGAGGACCATTTTCTTCTTCTAGTCGATCATCTCTAGGAAAGCCCAGCTTCAATTTCAACGTCGAACAGACCACAAACCCTTTTCGTCTACTTGGTAAGTGTTTTCTTTTCTTGGCTTTCTCTTCACTGTTTGGGCTTGTGGGTCTTATATCAAATATTTCGTTGAGTACTTGGTTTTCTTCGGGAAAGGATTTTTTTTGTTTTACTTTATTTATTTTTAAAATTTTTGTTTGGCTGAGTTTATGTTCTGAGATTGAAATGGAACTGTTATATTGAAAGATACATTTTTCTTTTCCTTGTTGCTTGACACTTGTACGTGAATTCAGTGACTTTGTGATGGAAAAAGTCACCATCTTCGGGTAAATCCAGCCCATTGATTTCAAATTCATTCATCTAGCCTTTGGATGAAAATTGGGTATGTTGGGTGGATAATGGAGGGGTCGAATATTTGTGATGCAAATCATTTTATGCATGCTTGATATAGGAAAAATGAGATAAGGAAAAGCTTCAAAAGGAGATTCATAGTATTTTTTTTTTTCTCGTTTATCAAGGTATGAAAATTGAAAGTTCTGAATTGTCACTCACGTTTTTTTTGACCTTCCTAGTTCCCTCCTCCTCCACCAACCATACCCTTGGATGGAAACATTTGTTTTTGTCTAAGAAGTTTTTGCCTTGTGCAATCACCCTGGCATTATTTTGATTGGATCTTCAATAACAATTTTGCTTTTCATGAAACAATGCCTATTTAACTTCCCTGCAGTGATAGATTTTGTCGAAGTGGTATAATACTTGCATCGATTTTGGTGATTTTGGACTCCCTTTTGAAGAAGGTTGTGAATAATGGAGCAAGATTCCAAGAAAGTTTCACTCTCTACAAAGTCAGGTTTGCTGCAGAGTGAAAACTTGTACAAGGTATTATCCCTTACATTCATTATTATTATTTTTCCGTCTATGCAATCTAAGATTATAGTTTCATTTTCGTTTTTGTTTTGATAAATGTTGTAGTATATCCTAGAGACCAGTGTATACCCACGTGAACCAGAGCCTCTCAGGGAACTGAGAGAGGTCACAGCTAGCCACCCAAGGTAAATTGTTCTTTCTGTTCAAATATAGCACTGTTGTGCTTGGCCCCCTATTCTCAAATGCTGTTGATTCTTATCAAATAGATTTCTGAACATCAAATTCCATTAGCTTTATGGAATAAGTCTGAACATTATCAGAAGAAAATGGTGATGGAATAAGAAATATGTAATAGTCAGACTGTGGACTGCGTCTATATGGATTTGGAGCAAATAATGAAAATACTAAATGACTTGTAGCCAAGTGGTACTGTGGTTGTCCTCAGGGCTTATGGGTTCTGTGTTCAAATTTAAAGTTGCAGCCAAAAGTACCAAAAAAAGTGCAAATAATGAAAATTCCATAGCAATTACAGGTGTTCTTGTACAATCTAATTTATCTGAAACAGTGGTTTGTGATAGTTGTTTTATTGATATAGCAGTCTGTGTGAAAATGGTTGAATGATGAACATTATGCTGTACACTGAATCTGAAGTCTTATAGAATATGTTACAGTCTTGTTATATTGGTCCATAATAATAGCCTACTATCAATTGAGCGAACCCCATGGCACAATGAAGATTATGCATCTCTAAATTTACGGATACTGACCGATGAAGCATATTTTGATTTTTGTTTCCAGGGCAACAATGGCTACTGCACCAGATGCAGGGCAGCTAATTGCATTGCTTCTGCAGCTGCTAAATGCGAAAAAGACTATTGAAGTTGGAGTCTTCACGGGATACTCCCTTCTCCTCACTGCTCTTTCAATTCCTGAGGATGGCAAGGTCTTATAGAAATCCATCATCATCGTATGATCGTTATGTGATGTTTTATTGAACTGCTTATGATTCATAGGTTGGCATAATGTATTAGTGCAGATAACAGCAATAGACTTAAATCGCAATGCATATGAGATTGGATTACCAATAATTAGAAAAGCTGGTGTTGAGCATAAGATTGACTTCATTGAATCTGAAGCTTTGCCAGTTCTGGATCGGCTCTCAAAAGAAGTGAGAACTATTGATTTCTTTAAAGTGCATGCTGTTCCCCATGTTTACCCAACCTTGTTTACTTAACCTCGTGTCATCAGTCTTTCTTCTGTTTTGCCTTTGAAAGATTATCCACATTATGATTAATGCTTAGTTATTTTCTTTTCCTTTTCTTGCTTTTATGGTTTTGCAGATTGGCAATGAAGGGAGTTTTGACTTTGCATATGTTGATGCTGATAAAGTTAACTACTGGAATTATCATGAAAGAATCATAAAACTGTTGAAGGTGGGTGGAATAGTTGTTTATGATAACACTCTATGGGGAGGATCAGTGGCAATGAGTGAGCAGGAAACTGAAGGATACATGAAACAAGGCAGGCAACTGACCATTGAGTTCAACAAATTACTTGCAGCTGATCCTCGAGTTCAAATTTCACAGGCTCCATTGGGTGATGGCATCACCATATGCAAGCGTTTATTTTGAAATCTGAATTCTTTAGTATCTAGTTCACATTTATTTATAATGTATGTATGTTCAATAATAAAAGCAACATTTGTGCTATGCGATTAAAAATTGAAACTTGGACTGCACGGCACCGTTTTACTTATTTGTAATCAAATCTAAGACCACAGTTAGAAAGCTTTAACAAAAGGATCTTCTAACATATTTTAATTTTACTATAAGGATACAAGGGTAATTCTCTTTACCTTGACTCCATTCTTTTTACATATCCACTAACTTGAGTATTGGAGAAGTTATCAAAACTCTGGTTCTAACACTTTCCTTGTTCTCTTTTATTCTTGCAAGACTCAGCTGAAACTTGGATGTAACACATTTATATAAAGTCTTATAATATGACTTATGTTGACTAATGTTTAGTTTAACTTTCTACAATTGGATGGGCCCTTTGAAAACACTCGTAAAGAAAAAAAAAATTACAACCAAGTAAAAAAATAATTTAAAATCTTAAATCAAATTAAAATGTTCTCTAATAAAACTATTTCTACAAGTGAGTGGGGCTTTGGATACACTCTAGGTAAGTTGAATTGAATAAAATATATTCTTTGTCGTTGATAGCAATGCTTCTTGGCTCGTCTGTGTTGGCAATTCTTCTTGGTTCTTAGTCAACAAGGAACCCTTTTTTTAGCTCAGTTTATGTTCTGAGATTGGGATGAAACTGTTATAATGAAAAGATGATAAATTTTTCTTTTCCTTTTCCTTGTTGGTTGACTCTTGGGTATGTTTGGTGAAAGAGAAAGTGGTAGATGGAAAATGAAGGGCTTGAAAATTTGGGATGCAAACAATTTTATTCATGTTTGATATAGGAAAAATGAGATAAGAAAAAGCTTGAAAAGGAGATATATCTTATCTTCTTTATTTTTATCTCATTTATCAAAGCATTAAGGTATGAAAATTGACAGTTATTTTTTGACCTTCCT
The DNA here is from genome assembly GCA_022379115.2 of Bauhinia variegata. Lineage (NCBI taxonomy): Eukaryota > Viridiplantae > Streptophyta > Magnoliopsida > Fabales > Fabaceae > Bauhinia > Bauhinia variegata. The sequence continues at coordinate 13,573,397 of CM039437.1, forward strand.
AGTTCCTGCCTTCCCACCAATCATACCTTTAGATGGAAATAAAATAATTAATTAATTAAAATTAAAATAATTGCTAATAACAGAAACAAAGTTAAAAGATATAAATATAATTAATAAAATAAAAATTTAATTATGCTTAACAGAAAGGAAATTAAAAGAAAAAACAACTAAAGCAAAGAAAGTGGATTTTAAAATCATAATTCAATAATAATAATTTTATTACGATCCATAATTACAATTTAGACGCATTAATCACGTAGAAAATGTCGTTTGTCACCTGAGATTAAGAAAATACGCAAAGGATATTATCAAGTTTCACTTTACGCGCTTGTAGTCCTAAAACCCTTCCTTTTTAATTTTTTTAAAAGGATAAATGGATGAGTTATTTGTATTACAATGAAAAACTGCACGCTCACAAATATACACATATTTTTAAGGTTACGTTGTAAGAATAAAATTATAAAAATAAATAAATAAAAAGCAAGATAGATATTAAAAAAAGATATAATTATGTTACATAAATAATTAAAAAGTGTACATAGTATGTCTCTTATGTATCGCGGACAGACATTGTCACATGGAGTATGTCTCTTATGTATCGCCGACAGACATTGTCACATGGTGTTGCAGATCTTATCCTTGAGGTCACATGATTCTCATGCCACAAAATGGTTATCTTCAATCTCAATGTTGGATAGATCACAAACCCTTCTTAGTCCACTTGGTAAGGATTTCCTCCTTTGCTTTATCTTCATTCTTTGGATTTTATAACAAATATATACTACATTAGTTTCATGCTGAGTACTCGTTTTAAGGAAGGTTGGGAATAATGGAGTCGGAGAAAGTTTTACTTCCTTTAAAGCCAAGGGGTTTGCTACAGAGTGAAAACTTGTATCAGGTATTATTTAACCCTTACATTACAGTCATTATTATTATTATTTTGTCTAAAGATTATTTTTGTTGTGATTAATGTTGTAGTATATCCTAGAGACCAATGTATACCCACGTGAACCAGAGCCTCTGAGGGAACTGAGAGAGGTGACAGCCAGCCACCCAAGGTAAAAATGATGAACATTATATGTATGTATATCTAGATGGATTTGTGGATACTGATTGATGAGATGAGATGATTTTTGTTTCCAGGGCAACAATGGCTATTTCACCAGATGCAGGTCAGCTAATTGCGTTGATTCTGAAGCTGCTAAATCCAAAGAAGACTCTTGAAGTTGGAGTCTTCACGGGATACTCCCTCCTGCTCACTGCTCTTTCAATTCCTGAGGATGGAAATGTCTTGTTTCTACAATGATTTACTAAACTAGTTACAATAATGGCATAAATAATAATGCATTTGTGCAGTGCAGTGCAGATAACAGCAATAGACATTAATCGCAGTGCATATGAGATTGGATTACCAGTAATCAGAAAAGCTGGTGTTGAGCACAAGATTGACTTCATTGAATCTCCAGCTTTGCCAGTTTTGGATCGCCTCTCAAAAGAAGTGAGAACTATTTACTCATTTCTTTCTCCTTCTATCAGATTATGATTGATGCTTGGTTTTGCAGATTGGCAATGAAGGGAGTTTTGACTTTGCATTTGTTGATGCTGACAAACCTAACCATTGGAATTACCATGAAAGAGTGATGAAATTGTTGAAGGTGGGTGGGGTAGTTGTCTATGATAACACGCTGTGGGGAGGATCGGTGGCAATGAGCGAGGAGGACACTGAAGAAGGCAAGAAAGAAGGCAGGCAAATCATCATTGAGTTCAACAAATTACTTGCAGCTGATCCTCGAGTTCAAATTTCACAGGCTCCGGTGGGTGATGGCATCACCATATGCAGGCGTATATTCTGAACTCCTAGTTCACATTTATAATGTGTACTCAATAATTAAAACACCATTTTACTTCTTGGCAATCTAATCTAAGACCTTCTGTCTCAAACTATCTTCTAGCATATTTTATTCTTATTCTCTCAAATTATTACCTCATTTGTTTTTGGTAGCAATTCAACTTCATGGTAATTAAATTATCAAGTGCTCAACTGTTTTGTTATAGAAAACTAAGCAGACTGAATTTAGCAAGTTAGAAAATTGATTTCAAGTGCATATTTGTTATAGAAAACTGCAATAGAATATATTAGGTGTGTGGCATATAAGTGATAATTTGCATTCCAAGAGCATGAGAAGCAACTCTAATTTTGGACCTACAACATCCTTCCAATCTCCAATTATATATATCATAAAGAGTTAACATGAATATTCTCAGATTCTAAACGCATATATCTATACTGTTCTACAGATCCCTACACTAATATATAATAACCACCCCACAAGATACACAATATCTACCCACACACATACAAATAACTGCCCGTACAAACAAACATATGACAATAACTACCAACACACAAAAACATAACAAAGATAGTACCTCCTCATATATGGATCCTATCAAGGAGCTGCTTATTCAAAACTGCGGGAAAGCACTTCTTTGTGCAACATTTTTAGGCAGTGGTTTCTGGAAATCTTCTGTAGGCTGAATCAAGGAATGAAAACTTGTTTCTATGATGAGATCATCAATGTTTCCATAGGTATTCACACATTTGACAAAAGATATGTAATATCATCTGGCCCCTGCAAACTGAGCATGTTATCTACAAAACCCATTGAAGGAAAGAGTCACACAGAGTAAGAGAAATTAAATAAAATTAATTTAAGATGTCAATAGTAACTAGTTGATGCATTATTATCAGCTAATAAAAGCCAAATTAATTAATATGTAATTCAAGGGGAGGAGGGGGTTAATAACTATAAGCACATATATTCACAGCATTTCAAAATGCTGTAAATCCATCATTCCCGTTCTTAACCTACTGTATCAAATACTCCAGCATACTTGGCCACAACAGTAGCAAGGAATGTCAGAGAAGATTTCCTTTTCTGAAGTAAGGAAAATGTAGTGCATCCTAATAAAATTACTTAGACACATACATCTTTTAAATTCACTTTCAAAGAAATAAAATATCATAGAGGAAAAATAGTATGTCCAGATAGAAGGGCTTTACCTGAGGCATTCTTAATGGAACTCTACATTAGAAGTGATATTTGAGGGGGAAAAAGAAGGGGGACGGGGAGCTGTTTGTAGCCACTCCTAATCAACACAAAATTGTCCTTCAGGAATTCTCAGACCCTCCCAAATGTCCAGCACAATAATTCAGTATGGCAATCACCAATTGCAGTTGTCCATAAGCGAGAAGAAAGTAACTTACAGATCCAGCAATCACATGCTTAGATCTGAAGACAGAAGCACACAATGAAGTCCAAGAAAATAAAGAACAGTCACTGCTTCGAGTGTGCAGATCTCACCAATGTAAAATAAGGATTTTGATAATTCACCAATCTAAGGATAAAGAAATCACCACCTTAACGAAACATATTAGAAGACTCACCACTCAATAAAATCCACAAAAGAGATACATAACTTGAAAGGAGACCATCAAAATCTATTCTGCAGTACAAAGTCTAAACCCTTTTCTGATACAACTAAACTAAGCTATTCTAGGAAGCTCCACTAGAAATACAGCTGTAATAGAATATACATAACTTAGAATAAATACAAGTAAGGAAAGTTTAAAAGTGTATTAAGGAAGTTCTAAGTCAATAATGCTGTCTAAGTAATTGCCTCATACCATAACCGTTGCAGCATGGACCAGAATCATAAAATATTAAGTGTCCAAACGCCACACTATCTCAATTTTTTTGGTTTAATTTTGGTTTTGGGGCAGATTATAAATTTTTGGTACAACATGTACTTTAGTGATTTTTTTTTTTTAAACATCTTATCAATTTTGATACTTTTAGGTCATTGCCTATATTTGGGCTGATGTCTATGTTATTTGGATGCTTATGAGTCTTTATTTATATGTAGCCCTTAATTGTTAGAAAGAATAAATTCTTTTAGAGCTAGGACTTCATTCCCTGTCCAAATAGTTTCCATTTTATGGGATTATTCAATAAATTGCTTTCCTCTTGTTTGTGAGGTCAAATCAAACACCAAGTGCAATGCCAAAGAAACCTTATGTTTCAATTTCTTCTGTTTTCTTCAAGTTTTCTACACTTCGCAGATTTGACTCATTCTACAGAAAGCATTAAAAATCCATTTAAATATAAGCCTTGAGATTATTGCTTTATATTTTTCCACGTTACCATTCACACCTCCAAACCACCAGTTAATTTGGCATTTAAATCTCATCCTATTAACTGCAAACTGCTCTTTCCACCATCTCTCTACCTTAAATCACCAAAGAAAGGTTGATACAAACCTTCTAATTCAACAAATTGGACTTCCTTTGAGTCTCGGTGACTCAACAATTTTACAGCTTGGTTCCTCTAAACCAAACATGATGTTCGTTAGTTCACCATCAATACAAATTACACGAAAATCAACATATAAATTCAAATTGGAGTGGAAAGAGCAAAAAACAGCAGGAAGAGAATAAGGAAGGAAGCATAAAAAGAATCTCTAAAACTTGCAAAGCCAGTGCCTCCATTGAGGTAAAGCGGAATTCTATATGCTCTTCAGATGCAGCATAACTAGACATAAATCTACAGCATCAAAATTAAATCAGAAGAATCTTTTTAAAGTCAACGTTTAACAAAATTCCAGATAAAGGTAAAACATGCGGACAAAAAAAAAAATAATCACACAGTTAAGGTATATAAAATCATAACATCAAAGAAAAGAAATTCCCTGTGTGTGTTTCAAGTTCAAGTATCTCCTTGAATTACGATAAAGAAATTTAATCAACTCCATGCTTAATTTATCAAATCTTCACATAACTCAGACTGATACTTAGCATATGCAAACTATAGCAAAGGAACACAATTTTAACATTCGCTTTTCTAAATGGAACTAATTTCTCCACAGAAAAAAAATTGAACTTTATTTGAAGAAATATTGAGTCCCATAAATCTGTTATCTGATACCAAATCTGTAACATCAAGAGGAATAACTGTAGTCACAAAAAATTGTGAGACAAGAAAAATTTATAACTGAAAAAAAAAAATGTTTCCCTAAACCTTGTAAAGACAACCATGGCATTCTAATCAAGAGTAAGAATAATATAAAGTGAAAAAGCTTCAAAGTCACCATAACAAATGCATGGAACACCGTGACATTCTCATTTTACAGTTTATGCAGGGTGCAAAACCAGGAATAAGTGGGGTTTGGGGGGGATGTGGGGGGGGGGGGGGGGGGGGGGGGGTGTGTGTGGGGTGTGGTGTAGCCAAAGTGGTGCGACAGCCTAAACAAAAATTATGACAGCGGAAAACCACCTGATAGGTGGGGGTGATTACATAGAAAACTCAGGATCTCAGAAAAATGCCCACAAAATATATTATTTAAAGAACGTATACAAATAAATTGTTACTTTCTAAATAAGATTAGTAGGTGACAAAACCTTTCATTATATTTGTGCTGCACTAATCCTTTCATGATTTTCTTCCTCTTCTTTGACTCTATGATTATTGTTGTCCTGACTTGAGCCCACCAGATAATGCTGGTTGCTTTCTAGGATACTTTCATTGCTCTCTACTGAAGAAAGCTGATCCACCAAGAGAGAATTCCTTTTGTAATTCCAAACAAGCATGGAAATGTAATCCTGAGGCGAAACAAGACCTTGATCCCTGATGCAACTCCTTTGCTCCTCCAAAGTCTTTGGATCCTCAAGTCTTATATATTCTACCAATGCCTTCTCGTGGTCAGGTCTCCAATTACTTGGGAATGGTGTGTAATCTGTCTCAGGTATAAGAGACATCCTAGTATATTGGAGCCCGTCAATTGACTCAGCAAGACCCATCCTCAACAGATTATGATACTCAGGAGACTGCCCTTTTCTCTCCTTCAGTGGACGGCTCAGGTTCCGAGAACCAATCTTGTACACTTTTGCACGTGATCGGAGTTTGTATTTTGCAGCATATAGCTTTGCAAGTGAGCCTCTAATGATATATGAGCAAAAGTTGACAATCTTTTTTCTATTGTCTGCATACCTATACCACTCAACCATGGTTGATAAAAACTTGTTCATTTGAGAATTGGTATGAGCTTGAGTGGCATGAAACATTCTGAAACAAGGCTGTGGATCAGGATCCCGATCACCCTTCAGAAAGTTCAATTTTCTGAACTGTTTAATGCATTGTTTTAAGCTTGCAGTGACTGACAATAGGGTTCCCACACCCTTTTCACTAATGATCTTCCCACCAGTTGCAGTGTATCGAAGAGTTGGATAGACAACTCTCCTGCACAACACATGATCAAGAAACATTATACCTTTGGTAATGTGTTCAATAGGAAGGCTCTCATTGTCAAGCTTGAGCATATATTTCTGATCACAAAAGTCAATCAATTGCTTTCTCAGCGTTGCTGCATCTGCCCTAGGGCCCCGAACACCAATTAAAATATGACCTCCATATCGTACATAATCCATCTTCCGGGTCTTATCTGGTCCACTTGTAGGCACAAATTCTGGCCAAGATGTGTTTCCCTGCTCTGCTTCCCCTTCTGGACTATTCCATATGACATCACTCTTTGACGGACGATAAAACTCCTTGATCTTCCCTTCCATCCAGCGGTCCAACTCATCCAAACAAATATTGACTAAAAGGGGACTAAGAATTCCACAATGACCCCACTTTGGAGCTTTCTCTGCCTCCTCTGGAGCAAATCCAAAAAAAGTATCCAACCAATAGGGGTCAGGCTTGGGCTCATCCTCTGCGAGCACCCTTTTCTTCTGATACTTTCTCTTCTTCTTTTTCTTCTTCGCTGCATCATCAACTTTACTTGTGATAACTGGTGTTACCAATGCTGCTTTCACTAAATCAATAATCCTTTTATCCCTCACATCTCTCATTAAAGCATTTATTACTAACCCTACTTTCATCCCATCCAAAATTGTACTCAAATCACCCTTCATGTACCACAAATAGCCTGCAAAATTCCTCCTAATAACCCTCAACACTGTGTGAGCAGTCCTTCCTGGCCTAAAAGCATATGATTTATCTGAAAAGCGAGATTCATAAATTGGCTCCAAAATCATCAACAAAACCTCCTGAACAATTTTATCTTGAAACGGGGCTGGTTGTGTAGTGGTTAAAATTTCCTTAATCTTCCTCTTTGACAAGGCCTTATAATCAGTCTTATCCTTAGGAGATTTTATATAAAAATCCAACCTTGCTCCCCATTTGAATCTATCATCAAGAACAGCGTTTCTAAGCGCCAACAAGTCCTCAAGAGCAGACCTTTGTATAGCACTTCTGGGCATATAAGCACCCGTCTCATCAGCACAAACTTTCTGGTAAGCCAATACCCACAACTCAAAACGACGAAGAAATGAACTCAAGTTTGTCAAAACTCTATCGGGTTCACGAAAATTCTCAATCCACATTTGAACACAAACTGAAACTCCATCTTCCCTCATCAGGTTGGATGGGTCATCAGGATCTGGAGCACGTCGTCGCTGGGGAGTAAAAGAAAGCAGCCGGTAGCTGGCAACACCATTGGGTGCAAATTTTCTGAAACTGGGCTCAGAGTACAGGAAATTTGCAGTGGAAAATGGTCTCAACGGATTGGGATTTGTGAGTAATCGATGGGCAAAAATGGCAAGGCGGCGGTGCATCATTTTTGTGAGCTTAGCAGTTCAGTTCAGATCATTTTCAGTTTGCAATGAACAAGATTGCGCAAGAATGAGAAAAAACATAAAGGAAATTATAGCTACTCACCTTCTCTCCACCGGAACCACTCAGACTTGCTCTGCTTTTCTTCTTCTCTTCAACTGCCCACAGACCCTCTCAATCCCCCTTTCTTACTGAAATTTCAGGCTCAGAAAACCCAACACGTTCACACTACCAAGTTGTTGCAATGATTTTCTCCTCCTCCCTATTCTCTACCAAAGCGATGAACGCGTGAACCCCCTTCAAGTGGGTCTAGTTAAACAAGTAGCTGTTGACGCTATGGAGTTTTGCAGAGTTCGATAGGTCGAGACCAGTTTCCCTACCGTGCCAAACCCGTTCATAAGCGAGGCGGGCAAGACCTCCAAACTTTCGTGGGTGGAATTGGAGATGAAAATCGTATTGGGCCAGTAGTAAAATACGGGATAAAAATTTATTTTTTCTTCACTTTGTTATTTATTTATATTTACTCTGCAAATTTGAGCTTGGTAAGTTTATAACATAATTGCAACTATTTTTTTCTGTTTTTTAATAATTTAGATTAAAATATGAAAATCATAAATTTTGAAATTGAACTAAATATCAATTTATTCAATGATTTTTAACGGAAAAAAAAAATGAGGACTTATAGAAAAGGCAAAGCATAGATTTAGTGTATTTGGCAGAGGAGTTACTAATTTATTTACGTGTGAGATTATATTTTATTAACTATTTAATAAATTAAAAATAAAAAATTATAATGTTTAAAAAATAATTTTTAAAATAAAATGTTAAGATTTAGTGTATTTGGCAGAGGAGTTACTAATTTATTTACGTGTGAGATTATATTTTATTAACTATTTAATAAATTAAAAATAAAAAATTATAATGTTTAAAAAATAATTTTTTAAATATTAATTAAATTAACATTTTTTTAAAAAAATAATTATCAATAATCCACATATTATTTTTATCTTTAAATTTTTAATAAATTATAAATTTTATTTTTACACAATTAATCTTAGCAATTCAATTTTACTTTTTTTTCACATTGCCACTCGTTTCCTTTTTTCTCTTTTCTTTTTTTTTTTCTCCTTATTTTCTTTCTCTCTCACAAACTTAATTTTTATTATTTAATTAATGTTTATAATAAATAAATATTTAATTAATTGATAATAAATAAATAATAATAATAAATAGTTATTTTTGTGGATTACCGTACTTTTATGGGTTATGGGTTCATCTCGTTGCGGGTCTTACTTTTTTTAAGACTGTATAGAGCTGTTTGAGACATGAGCCAAATTGGAATGAGCCGTTCGTTTATGATTGCTATCATCATCATGATTGGGGACACAATATGACGTGTCGTGTAGACAATAAAAGATCGAAAGATAAACATGAAAAAAAAAAGGGAAGCCAAGTCATATTGTTGCAGTGTCTGGTGTTCTAAGCTAACGGCTGTATGTAGCTATGTGTTATGAGCAAATGGCCTTTTAGCATTTTACCTTTTTTTTTAAAATACAAATCTCCATTAAAAGAACGTTTTAAATAACCTTAACTAAAAGTTGATTTTAAGATGCCTTGAAAAAAGCCAAAAAAAAAAAAAATGCATCTCTTATATGATTGGTTTTCTTTGGGGATATTCATTAACCAATAAATAAATGTCTCATTTTAAATGATTGTGATTTAAAATAAGCCAAAAATAAGCATAAAACGCTAGAAGGAGGGCTTGAACCTCCGACCTTGTGGTTAACAGCCACACGCTCTAACCAACTGAGCTATTCCAGCATGTTGGTTGCTTTGTTTACATAAAAGTTTTTCATTTATTACAAGATAATCTTTCTGGTGATTCAAGCTCTTTTGAAAAGAGATTGGCAAGTGTACTTAAAACATTCCTAGATGACTAGCCATCGTCAAGGACGAAACTACCTTCAGTCATTTAGGGACAATCACTCTAAGGGGATGGTTTTGAAATTCTTTTAGTTCTCCTCCTAACTTAGCTTCACCTAGAGCTTTTGGCTAATGTTTTCATGACTTCCTAATTTGTAAGCACCAAAGTATATGTTATAAACTTTTAATAAAGAATTTATTATGATACTTAAAAATTGTTTATGAGAAACTAATAAGAACTTACACTTGTATTTATAAATCGTTAGAATTATATTTATAGATTGTTTGTGAAAAAATAATCTCAAAATGGAATTCAAACCTAGCTTGAGTAACTAGTTTAACATAAACTAATCTGAATATAGAATATAGCCTAAGTGAATTAATTCACACACCACCAAAAGTTAGGCACAAGTGAATAAGGAGCCTAGGGGCACATTCTATAGAATTACAATTTATAAAGAAATTATCCCAATTTGACTAGTTTAATGTATGAACTAAGTGAACCAATTTATATAGTGTGTAACACATCGCCGAAGTTAAGGAAAAGTGAATAAGGAGCCTAATAGCTAGATAGGCATATATCATGTCCCTATAAAACCAAAAGGTGTATCGTTAGTGCATTATTTTTTGTATTCTATTTTATATGTCATTTAAATAATAAATATAAAAAATAATTACATAAATAATGTTTTTTATAAAATTATTTTTACTCAGTCAATATAATTAATGTATTGTAAGTTAAAAAGTTAAAATAATAGTTATTGATAAGAGTTAGTATTAATTATTTATAAAAGTTAAAATTAGAAAAAATAATTTAATTATTTTTTAAAAATAGAGATATGGCCACAACTAGACTATGTAAATAGAAATAGATTAATAGACAAGAATATGTCAAGAATGCCTTGGCTCCTTAGAAAATTCAAAGTTTCAATACACTCGTGAGTCAAAGGATAAGGACATAATTTGAATAAGGGCATTTGCTAAACAGAGTTAGCAGAGTTGGCACAACTCTTAATAATATTCTTGTGTTCCCTCATTTTTCTGTTCAACTACCGTTTCATTTACTTTCTCCTTCTCCTTATTCCTCTACCATTCTCAATTCTCCATTTCTTTCAGGTCTTTCATAGATCACCTAGCTTGCAACGGATTGCTGTTACTATTTGTGCGCACGTCAGGTTTGCTTGAAGTTGTTTCCTTTCTCTAATTTCTTTCTTTAAATCATAATCATAGCACTTCCTTAAATAGCTGCCATCGTTTTATGTGAATTTTTTGGTGATTTTGAGTTCACACGTTTTCTTTCCACTTCCTTGTTAATCTTTTATCTAATAGAAAGATTTTCTCTTAATTTGCTACGTAACTATTCTCCTCCTTTATAGCATATGACCATGTGGTTCATTTAAACAGGTTATCATTTACGAAGTATTTGTATGTTGATAGCTGCAATTTCTGCTTCAAAGAAGAGAGCAGAGGGATTTTGCTTCTGGGTCTAATTTTCTAGTAGCTCTGCGTTCATGGACCTAAACTTTGATACGTATAATGGTTTCATAAGCAGTTGCCAAATTGATGGTCAAAACATCATCACAGATCCAAATGAATTAGGAAATCTAGAAAATGAGTGGGAATTCGAGGAAAACCTTGAGAGCATCACAATTGATCCATTTTATGAAGCTCATGTAGACCCAGTTAGTTTTGCTCCTCAAACATGGGTCAATTCAAATGTAGATGGGATTATTCCATACTGGAGTGTGAGCCCTGCTGAAGTTTCTTTAGATGTGCCATCTATTCCTACCGTTTCAGCAGCTGATTCTTCCCTGGAAAACAATGACTTTCCCGAAACTGTCAATTTCATGAGCCAAATTCTTATGGAAGAGAACCTTGATCAGAAGCAACCCATCATTTTTTATCCATTAAGCCTGCAAGTCACTGAGAAATCATTTTATGATGCTCTTAAAGAAAACCATACTTCTTTCCCCAATGATTTCCCCCTTGACATGTATCAAAAAGTAGAGAGCCCGGATGTTGATGGATCTGGCAGTAATAACAGTAGCAGCAACCCAGTAGATGTTTCATGCCAAGGCAATCCTTATGATGCCAAAGTCTCTTCATCAGACACCCCTACTTCATACGATCATGCTTTTCAGTTGAGTTCGGGAATCATCTCTCAAAATCCATCCCAACCTCCAAATGCTTTAACTAATACTGGTGACGAAACGATGGGCGTGGGTTCTTCCATTAATGAAACCTTGGCACAAAATATCTTCAGTAATGCAGAATCTGTTTTGCAGTTTAAGAGAGGATTGGAGGAAGGTAGCAAGTTTCTTCCTAAAGGTACTCAACTCACCACTGGTCTGGAGAATAACTCATTGGCTCGTGAGCTGAATGGTAAGGCCACAAAGAAAGTATTCAGTATGGAGAAAGATGTTAGGGAGAGTTCACACAGGTTAAATGGTAGAAAGAATCATGATCGTGAAGGTATTGAACCAGAAGAAGGAAGAAGTAACAAGCAGTTAGCAGCGTATGTTGATGAGAGTGAACTAACAGAGATGTTTGATCGAGTGTTGCTTAGTATTGGGAATGTTCCTCTATGTGATGAACATGGAGGCTTGCAGAATGGATCAGTTAAAATGGCGCAGCCAAATTCATCTGATGGAGGGAAAACTCGCTCTAAGAAAAGAGGCAACAAGAAGGAAACTGTGGATTTCAGGACTCTTCTGATTCTATGTGCACAAGCTGTATCTGGTAATGACAACAGGACTGCTAATGAACTACTGAAGCAGATTAGGCAGCATTCTTCTCCCATTGGCGATGCATCACAGAGATTGGCTCATTACTTCGCTAATGGTCTTGAGGCACGCTTAGTTGGTGCTCGTACGACTGGAACCCAAACACTTCTTATCTCTCTGTTCTCCAAGAGGATCTCTACTGCTGATTTTTTGAAGGCTAACCAAGTTATCTTTAATGCCTGTCCTTTCAAGTTTGCCCACTTCTTTTCATATAAAATAATTCTGAAAGCAGCCGAAAAGTCAAAAAGCCTTCATATTGTTGATTTTGGTATTTCATATGGTTTTCAGTGGCCTATGCTAATTAAATTTTTGTCAGAGAGAAGCAATGGACCTCCCAAGCTACGCATCACAGGCATAGAATTTCCCCAATCTGGCTTCCGTCCAACAGAGAGAATTGAGGAGACTGGTCGTCTCCTAGCGAACTATTGCAAGCGGTTCAATGTCCCATTTGAGTTCAAAGCCATAGCTTCACAGAAATGGGAAACCATTCAAATTGAAGAATTTAATATTGACAGCAATGAGCTGCTTGTTGTGAACGAACTGATGAGGTTTAAGACTTTTCTTGATGACACAGTTGAAGTAAACAATCCAAAGAATGCGGTTCTGAAATTAATCAAGATGATAAATCCCAATATTTATGTTCAAACCATTATTAATGGAGCCTTCAATTCCCCTTTCTTCCTCACACGGTTCAGGGAGGCATTGTTCCATTTTTCTGCAATTTATGATATGTTTGACACTCTAATACCCCGTGAAGACAAATGGAGATTGATGATTGAGAGAGAGTTTCTTGGGCGGGACGCTTTGAATGTTATAGCATGTGAAGGTTTACAGAGGGTTGTGAGACCTGAGACATACAAACAATGGCAAGTTAGAATTGCAAGAATTGGTTTCAGGCAGCTCCCACTGGATAAGGAACTAATGGATAAATTCCGGGGAAAGTTGAAGGCATGGTACCACAAAGATTTCATCATCGATGAGGACAATAACTGGCTGCTTCAGGGATGGAAGGGTCGCATTTTGTATGCTTCCACTTGTTGGATGCCAGCATAATTTGGTGCTACTGGGAGCATGGAGGACTTATAGTGGAGAATATGTATGTTTCTACTCTTTTCACTTTTCAAGTTCCTTCTTTTCTCTATTAACTTGAGCAATGATTCTACTTCTACTTAGTTTTTTACTGAGAGCATGCAAATACTGTTGCTCTCTATGAGCCCATGTAGAAAAATTTTAAGTTCCACGAAAAGCTTGACTTCCCCATATGAACAATCTTTTGTGTTATACTGTGAGATTGTTCCCAAAAATCCTCTTATATATGCAATCAGTTCGAAGTGTATTCAGTGCCCAAAATGCTGACATAGCTGCTTTTCACAGCTTCTGGTATCAAGTTCACTTGACAGGTTGGATGTTGATGATCAGCTGCTGCACACTAACGAGGCTATCACTGTGTAAGCTCTGAGAGTTCTGTATATATACTTAGCATATGCCTTAGCAGACTAACTATGGAGTAGTAATATTCATGGAAAACTTTCCTAGATTGATCTTGCTACCTCTTTGTCTTTGATGTTTGGTTTATGCTAAGCACATGATTAAACTTTATTCCAAGATTCTTCTCTAGATATATGGTTTATATTTTTTTTTTGTTCATTATTCTATTTTTAAAGGATGTTCATCTAAAGTAAGCTCCTATCAGTGGCACATGCTTCTTGAGAAAATGGTAGAACTTGTGGACCAAAACATAGTTACATGCTTTAGGGTAAACTACAAATAACTGCATTGTTATGGATCTTGTCGGAGAAACCTTTCTTTTTTCTATTCCTAATTTCATTCTAAATACTGTTTCATAGTGATCACGTTCATGCCATGAAGAGAACTACCATATGCCTTACTGTCGTAATAATTTATTCTTATTGGATGTGTTGAATTTTTTTTATGAATTACACTACTATTCCTTTTGAAGTGATTGTGATGGTCTGGGAAGTTCTCAAAGGCTTTTCATTGAAAAACAAGAAGAAACTTTTGAAGTGAAAGCTATAAATGCCATTTAGTTGCCTACCTTTCTATGAATAATCTCAAATTAGATACTAAATTTTTTATATTTAACAGGTTTAAGACAAGTTGCTCCTGTGAACCATTACTCCGATTTCGGTTTCTTGAACCTTTGTTTTGCAAATGAAGGTGAATGTCTATGTGGGATTAAATCTATTATCTCATATAATGTCTTATATGCTGTCCCACCATAATAATATATAAAAAAGTAGAACAATTTCATTTTGTGGAGCTGGTGGAAATGCCTCTGAGTAGCTAATTGACCAATTAGCAACATCGACTGTTCGAATGAATCTCTACTCAAGCTTCCACCGTACAGAAGGTTTGCGTTAGTACTAGGCAGAGCATATTAAGTTTCGCCTCCCATAACGTGTAAAATAGAAAGTTGAGTTCATTTAGAACTTGGACACTTTTTTTTTTTTTTTTTTTGTGTTATGGATGAATTTAGAACATTGACTTTGTAACACTTTTTTATTTAATTATATACAATGAAATAGAATATTTTGAATTGATGGTTTCTAGATATATAAGAATACTCGTGCAGATTGCCAAAAACAAAAAAGAGAGTATTGGCCATTAATTGATAAAAAAAAAAAATTAAGTATAACTAAATTATTCGAATTAATTTACACTACACTGAAAAGGCTCGATTTAAAAATTAATTAGAAATTCCAATAAAAAAAAATTTAATTAGAAATAACTCCACATTATCTATACTTTTGGAAAAAGGTGTGAACTTTTTCTTTTCCTGCATGATAATCAGGTTTTTGGCATAACGTACGTGTAGCCAGCCGCCTTGGCTCCTTAGAAAATTCAAGGTTGATCTATAGTCGCATGAATTTGAATGCAGAAGGATGTAGTTCACTTTAAACCCACTTAGAAAAATTAAGACGCAAACTTTTTCTTCATCTTTATAGTATGGCTGCAATTTATATATATATATATATATATATATTATTGCATTAAATGCCTTTACACTTTTTGAATGTAAAACATTTTTTAAATGAAAATTTTCTCTGAATAAATAAAACTATAAATTTCATGCTTGGAACCTTTGAGCTAAAGCCTTGCTGTTCTTTCTATTATCATTGAACAAACATATTTTGATAGTACTATTTTTCCATTGTTATTATACTATTAAAAGGATTTCAAGCTTTAAAATAGATGAAATATCCACCATTAATACCCAATTAGAGATTAATATTATATTATACACAAAAGGTGTGATAATAATAATATTCTATAAAAGTTAGTTGACTCAGTAAAAACATAAATTAAGTATTTTTTAACTTCAAAGCATATCTTTTTAGTTTGTGTCTGAACCAATTCATATAAACTTTTTTAAAAAAAAAATAAAGAAATACATAAATCGTTTGATATTATCGAGCATATTCTTTTGAGTAATTTATAGGAGATTAAATATTATAAGATGATGCTGTGTTTTCAGGTATTCCATTAATTAATACACAAAATCACAACTGTTAGTCTGTGATGGCTTTGACTCTAGGACCCTTTGATTAGCCAACAACACAACACGCAGCGTAAGTCATTTCAATTCAATAGTGAAATGCAACAGTCAACAAAGCAGCGTAAATCCCGTTCCCTTGCCCCATTTCATTTAAGTTCTATTTTTTCCTGATTCCTCTACCTTTCTCAATTCTCCATTTCTTTCAGGTCTTTCATCGATCACCTAGCTGGCAACGGATTGCTGCTATTCTTTGTGGACAAGTCAGGTTTCCTTCAGTTTAAATTTTCCAGTTTCCTGTCTCTAATTTCTTTCTTTAAATCATAATCATAACACTTTCTTAAATAGCTGCCGTCTTTCATGTGAATTTTTTTTCTGATTTTGAGTTCACATGTTTTCTTCCACTTCCTTGTTAATCTTTCATCTAATAGAAAGATTTTGCTCTTAATTTGCTATGTAACCATTTTCCTCCTTTATAGCTTATGACCATGTGGTTCATTTAAACAGGTTATCATTTACGAAGGATTTGTATGTTGGTAGCTGCAATTTCTGCTTCAAAGAAGAGAGCACGGGGATTTTGCTTCTGGGTCTAATTTTTCTAGTAGCTCTGCATTCATGGACCTAAATTTTGATATATATAATGGTTTCATAAGCGGTACCAAAATTGATGGTAAAAACATCATCACAGATCCAAATGACTTAAGATATCTAGAAAATGAGTGGGAATTCGAGGAAAGCCTTGATAGTATCACAATTGATCCATTTTATGAAGCTGATGTAGACCCAGTTAGTTTTGCTCCTCAAACATGGGTCAATTCTGATGTAGATGAGATTGTTCCATTCTGGAATGTGAGCCCTGCTGAAGTTGCTTTAGATGTGCCATCTATTCCTGTGGCTTCAGCAGCTGATTCTTCCCTGGAAAACAATGACTTTTCTGAAACTGTCAAGAATATGAGCCAAATTCTTATGGAAGAGAGCCCTGATCAGAAACAGTCCATCTCTTTTGATCCATTAAGCCTGCAAGCTACTGAGAAATCATTTTATGATGCTCTTAAAGAAAACCATACTTCTTCTCCCAATGAGCACCCCCTTGATATGTATCAAAATGTAGAGAGCCCAGATGTAGATGGATCTGGCAGTAACTCCAGCAGCAGCAACCCAGTAGATGTTTCATGCCGAGGCAATCCTTGTGATGTTAAACTTTCTTCATCAGAAACCCCTACTTTAAGTGATCATGCTTTTCAGTTTAATTCAGGAACCATTTCTCAAAAGCCATCTCAACCTCCAAATGCTTTAACTAATATTGTTGATGGAATGATGGGTGCGGGTTCTTCCATTAATGAAACCTTGGCACAAAATATCTTTAGTAGTGCAGAATCTGTTTTGCAGTTTAGGAGAGGATTGGAGGAAGGTAGGAAGTTCCTTCCTAAGGGTACTCAACTTACCACTGGTCTGGAGAATAATTCATTGTCTCTTGAGCTGAACGGAAAGGCCAGAAAGGAAGTATTCAATATGGAAAAAGATGTTAGGGAGAGTTCGCACAGGTTAAATGGTAGAAAAAATCATGATCGCGAAGGTATTGAACCAGAAGAAGGGAGAAGTAACAAGCAGTTAGCAGTGTATGTTGATGAGAGTGAACTAACAGAGATATTTGATCAAGTGTTGCTTGCTATTGGGAATTGTCATCTATGTAATGAACATGAAGGCTTGCAGAATGGATCAGCTAAAGTGACGCAGCCAAATTCATCTGATGGAGGGAAAACTCGCACTAAAAAGAGAGGCAACAAGAAGGAAACTGTGGATTTGAGGACTCTTCTGATTCTATGCGCACAAGCTGTGTCTGGTAATGACAACAGGACTGCTAATGAGCTACTGAAGCAGATTAGGCAGCATTCTTCCCCACTTGGTGATGCATCACAGAGGTTGGCTCATTACTTCGCTAATGGTCTTGAGGAACGCTTAGTTGGTGCTACTGGAACCCAAAAACTTTCTGTCTCTCTTTTCTCCAAGAGGATCTCTACTGCTGATTCTTTGAAGGCTCAACAAATTATTTTTAATGCCTGTCCTTTCAAGAGGTTTGCCCATTACTTTTCATATAAAATGATTCTGAAAGCAGCAGAAAAGTCAAAAAGCCTTCATATCATTGATTTTGGTATTTCATATGGTTTCCAGTGGCCGATGCTTATTAAATTTTTGTCAGAGAGAAGCAGTGGACCTCCCAAGCTACGCATCACAGGCATAGACTATCCCCAAACTGGCTTCCGTCCAGCAGAGAGAATTGAGGAGACTGGTCGTCTCCTTGCAAACTATTGCAAGCGGTTCAATGTCCCATTTGAGTTCAAAGCCATAGCTTCACAGAAATGGGAAACCATTCAAATTGAAGAATTTAATATTGACAGCAATGAGCTGCTTGTTGTGAACGACTTGATGAGGTTCAAGAGTTTGCTTGATGACACAATTGAAGTGAACAATCCAAGGAATGCAGTTCTGAATTTAGTCAAGATGATGAATCCAAATATTTTTGTTCAAACTGTTGTTAATGGAGCCTACAATTCCCCTTTCTTTCTCACGCGGTTCAGGGAGGCATTGTTCCATTTTTCCGCAATGTATGATATATTTGACACTCTAGTACCCCGTGAAGACGAATGGAGATTGATGACTGAGAGAGAGCTTCTTGGACGGGAGGCTTTGAATGTTGTAGCATGTGAAGGTTTTGAGAGGATTGTGAGGCCCGAGACATACAAGCAATGGCAGGTTAGGAATACAAGGATTGGTTTCAGGCAGCTCCCACTGGATAAGGAGCTAATGGACAAGTTCCGGCGAAAGTTCAAGTCATGGTACCACAGAGATTTCATCATTGATGAAGACAATAATTGGATGCTTCAGGGATGGAAGGGTCGCATTTTGTATGCATCCACTTGTTGGGTGCCAGCATAATGTAGTGTTAATAGAGCATGGAGGACTCATACTGGAGAATATGTATGTTCAAAAATCATAAATAGGTTTCTACACTTTTCTCTATTAACTTAGAGCAATAATTCTACTTCTACTCAGTTATTAGTACTAAAGCTATTTTGCATGTTTTCATGGTTCTGGGTTCATGGTTTATACAGATTACTTAAACTTGAGGTTTTGGTGGTGAATACACTTCCCAGATTGTCACCAAGTTCCTTTGTGAACTGTCTTCCCTCTTTATTGTAACAGATGGTTGAAACTTTGTGTATCCTGGTACGAGCTCCAGATTTCCAAAATGCATTCAAATCCTGTTTAGATTGGTTAATTTTGAGGGAAAAAAAAAAAGAAAGTGGTACACTTTTGCCATAACTTTTTTTTTTTTTTTTCTCCTTAAAATTGAGGGAATCCAAACGGGAAATTGGTGATAAAATGATAGGACACATGGCAGTTGTAGCAGTTATTAGATTTATGTGTGTATGGCAGTTAACAAACAGTTATTATTAATGGTATATGACAGTTATTATCTGTGTATTATATATAGGAGTAGGGTGGGAAGGTCAGGGAAAGTCAGAAAATTGTGTTTGTTGTATTGGCCTTTGGTTTGGGCAGAGATGTTATCTCTTGTATCTGTGTTTTGGGAGCCTAGCTCTATGGACAAGGGAATATCACTTGTATTTGCGTAGAAAAGTGTGTTGTAATTGTGTGATTTCATTAATAAACATATTATATTTGTCTTCAATTCTTGGGAACCTCTGAACCAACATGTGTTGATGGTAGAAATATTTGATGCCTAGATTGAGGAATTTCTTTGTTACCTTTGTGTTTTTTTGTATGAATCACTGGTATCCAAATATAAACTAATCCAGTTTGAGCTGAGTAGGACCACAAGGACAACAAATCTCTTCCTACCAAATTTTAATGCAGCTGCCTTTGTGTTTGTAAAGCATAGCATCAGAAATCTGAAAAAAAAAAAATCCAAGAGCTTGAGATTGACAACAATAGGCTACTTGCTGTTAACTCTCTAAGAGCTGCAGTTCTGAGAGTTAGGAAGACTCTTATTTCTCACTACTCTGCATTGTCTATGTGAAGGCTTAGAACACCTGAGGGGCAGATTAGGAATCAGAAGGGCTGGTTTCCTGCAAATTCCACTGGGTAGGGATTTAATGAAGACAACAATTGGGTGTTTCAGATTTAAAGGGGCTAACACATTTTTGTTTCCACTTATAGGTTACAAGCAAAGTGGCAGGTTTCACAAGGTTTCACTTTCTTTTTGCAGCAAGTATTTTAGTTTAGCTAGAGTGGTGCTATATGTGCATATTTATTTTTTACACATATTTTTTTTTATACATTTATTTTATTTTTTTATTTATAATTTTACCATTGTAACTTAATTAATAGATACAAATGTACATTAAAGTATACATAAAGTATTGTGCAAAGAGCTTTTTCCTGGCTGTAATATATTGAGGAAGGATCATCCGCTGTTTTCAGACTCTGAAATTGTTCGAATTGGTTGCTATTTAGTTATCTCTGCTAAAAATGAACTACTTTTACTTGCAAAACGAGACCTAGGGTATGACTTGTATTTTTTGTGATAAATATTTCATTTTAAAGATGAGTAGCTAACTGTAGACGGTAGCTAATTATCTCCCCATTTTACCATACAATTTCTATCAGTTTTAGGGAAAAGTTAATATGATTTTCATGCAAAACTAAATATTTATTTATTTATTTGGATATTCAATTCCAAGGTATAAAATTCACAAGTTGAAACTTAAAGTGATTGAATTAAACACTGTTTCTAGTAGGAGTTCAATATGTTCATTAAAATTAAACTAGCTTTGAACTCTTGGGCTAGAAGACAATTTTCGATTTGCCTTTCTGATTTTTTTTTTTTTTAAGTATATAAGAGAATTAAACTCTTAGTCTCCACATATTATCTAAACCTCTCCTTATTAGATGACATTTAATAGTTTTTGAACGTGCCTTTAAAATCTCCAATAAAGGATTCTTTTATTGTAAAAAAATAATAATAATAATCACTAATTACTATTTTTTTATTAAGTAATATTAGGGGTCGACATAAGACAAAATATTTAGGTGTCTATCTAGACTCAAGGAGTTTGAGATAGTTTCAATACAAGATAAATCAAGACCTGGGATAGGACTGAGACAATATTTTGTATCTTGATTTTGTCTTAAAGTATATATATTATCATCTTGATCTTATCTTGTTTTAAAATACACATATTCTTTTCCCATTTCATTTTGAAATTTAAAAAGTGAAAATTGTTATAAAAAAATTGAAGATTTTGATTGTTCTAGGATATTTGGTTAATTTTTTTTTCTTTCTTTTTTTTTTTGTGATTCATTCACTTGAAACTCTTAAAATTGCTATTTGAGTAAAAATAATGGCTTATTCTACTAAGTGAATGTTTGGTACAACATCTTCGAATATTTTCTTTCTCCGTAACCATGCTGCACATTAAAAAAATTGTAAATTAATGCTTTTCAACTCTCCAAGAGATCTCTCGTAACCTTTGAATATAATCTCAACTACTATAATTTAACGAAATTATAAACTCTTAAAATATTTTACTTGTGGCAAAGCTTTTGCAAAGAAAAGGTGTTTTAAATCATTAAACAGAAAAAGAACTAGATTTTTTTTTTTTTAAAAAACGAGCACTTGAATATCATAACATATTTGGTAGTCAAATTAATAATTATAGCATTAAATCATATATTTTAATTTTTCTTATTTTGAAAAAGATAAATTTTTCAAATGAAATAAAATGTGTTTAAGGTAGGACTCAGGTGAAGTGAGACGCGAATAGGTCAAACTTTTTAAATTTGAGATAAAATAAGATAAGATAAAAGAAAATTTAGAGCTAGACCAAAATAAATTTTTTTTATCTCAACTAATTTTTAAAATAAGACTAAGATAAATAAAATCTCATCTTATATCCACTTATAAGCAATATAACTAATTTACATTACCTTCTTTTCTATAATTTATCAATAAATGAATGTAAGACTTTCACCTTCGAGTTTATCTATAATGCTGCTAATAATCATGTCTCAATCAATTTGATGAGGTTTGAACATAAGAACTTTACAATAGAAAAGATTGAATAGTGAATGATCACACCTTATTCCTAACTAATTATACTCAAGTCATTTAGTGTATCAACTAATTTTTTTTACCCATGCTACACATGGTTAATATATTTTTAAGGTTGTAGATATTTAATTCAAGTAGAAGAGTACACCATTGATAGTGAGTACTAGAAGTACAACATTAATAAATTAAAAAAAAGTATAAAATATAATGATCTTTCTTCTATATATTAAATTAAAAAGATTAGAAAAAATTATAATTGTCCATAAGAAATACGAAAATTCTCAACTTTTTGAGCAATTGCATAAGTATTTTGTTTATGTACGAACATAATAATAATTCTATTATAAAAAATATAACTATATGTTATATGCAGTAACTATATAAATATAAATTATTTCATACAAATACTTCCTTCATACATGAAAATCTTTCATTCCAATTTTTTTTTTTTTTTTTGTGATGACTAATTTCTTTGTTTTATTTTTATGTCCCCGAACCTTACGAGAATTATCTGAAAGAAACACAATTGTATAATTGTCTGCAGTCTACTCCCTCGTGATCTCCGCCGGCGTACGATTATCCAACTCAAAGTAAATCAACAGTTAAAACGAGAGCTTTCTTTTCTGTCGTTTTTCCATCTCTCTAGAATATTCTTCGATTGTTTAAAATCAGACGCTTAGGAGACACGAAGAGAATCAAACCTGCTCTCGAAGAGATCACGCTTCGCTGCGTAAGTAGACTCAAACATTTTTTCATTTTATTTTATTTTTTGAGTGTCTAGTGTGTTTGGTTCCCGGGAATTCAGGGAAACAGATTCTGGGAAGAAACTTATATCGTTGCAACGATTTGTTTCCTAGCTAGAAACCCAAGTTAAACTAGATTCTAGTTAGTAGTTTTGTGAGTTAAAGTTTCGGACTTGGTAATTGTTCTCTGGTTTCTCAGTGAAAAATTATTAATTTGACTGATTGCTTGATGTTTGATTCTGTTCTCCATGCTGCAGATACTGGGGAAGTCCTCTTAAGCCATCAGATTTTGTGGAATGGAGGAAGCTCAGGAGCCTCACATTGAATCACTCGGTATTATTTTAGCAGTTGATAAGAATATTTTATGTTATGAGATTTGGATGAATTTTTCAGCTGCAATTGCAGCTTAATTCTCATTTGATTCATCATCTGAAAGAATTGTTCACTCACACTGTCTCACATCAGGATGTTTGACATTTATAAGTATTTACCAAAGAATTATTTCTGTGATAATTTTGGTTGCAAATATATAGGGAACAAGGTCTTCCCATTTCATTTATTTTGGTGGCCTCGTTGTGAATCAATTGTGAGAAGATAAATAGTCTTTATTTAGTGTTGTATTCAATTGGAATTTGGAATGTTCTGTTTAATGGACGGATACATTTGTAATGATACATTTAGTAAATATAAGTAATTTTATAAAGAAATGCTCGATTCATCCATAATTCATACTTCTATTGCTGATTGCAGGCCATGATGATGAAAATGAAGCAATTACTGAAAGTTCTGCATTTGTTAAAGGGGAACCTCCAGAGGAAGACAGCAGTCCCCCTAAAGTTGATTCCGAGGTAGAAATCCTTCACGAGAAAGTTACAAAACAAATAATAAAGGAGGGTCATGGGGAGAAACCTTCGAAATATTCAACATGCTTTTGTAAGTAGACTAGTTATTTATAATCTTTATTCTGGCTTAATCATTCACTGCATGAATTTGAAAAATCCATTAGTTTTTGGATCAAAATTCTAGAAGGTTATTTTACTGGCATAACTGTCCATGGCTGTATACTTTTGTATTCCCATTGTGGCATCACATAGATACTTCCTGGCTGTAAATGCTTTGAATTTCAGAAAGGTGTGAAGTTTTTCTGGTTATTGAAACTCGTTTTGATTTAAGACTCAGTGATGATTGTATTTAAATCCATTTGAAAATTTATATTAGTTACTTTTGCTCACAACCTTAAGCCCAGCATAAGTTCTAGAATATTTGTCTATGTGTTGTGTAAATATCAAAGTTAAATCCTTTTTATGGGCATTTTACCAGTCAAATACATGGCTCAGGTGAGGCATAAGGTAAGGCTGGTCAAAAACAATTGTTGGATATAAGATACTGGTTATACTTTAGTCATTTGGCTTTGACAATTCCATTTGAAAAATCTAATCCAAGGGTATGTGTGATAGCATCAAATTGCACATATGGAGTTTTGAGATAATCAAAGGGTATGCATACTTAAAGTTCAATGTAAAGTTATTTTCAAATAAATGCAATGCCACTATTCATGCCCAGCTAGAAAGCAACTAAAGCTTTAATTTAATTCAGTAAGAAATGCTCTTGGATGAGGCTAAATAAAGAAGAAGCCAGGAAAAGTAAATAGCATTAGTTGTTTTGTTTCTCTTATTAACTCCTCCGTTCCTATAATCAGCACTTTCTTGTGTACCATTAGTTATTTTGCTTGCAACTTAAATTTCTGATTCTAATATAAGTCAATGTGATTGTAGTGCATTACAGGGCATGGACTGAAAGCACACAACACAAGTTTGAAGACACGTGGAATGAGCAACGGCCAATTGAGTTGGTAATTGGAAAAGGTATATTCTTGATGGAAGTAAGAGTTGGCCTTTTTCTTTTCTGGTTTGTCAACATTTTTTTTTTTTTTGTGCATCAGTACATGCAAATTTTCTTAAGATATTGTGCTTATATCTATGTCTCAATATTTTCAATTTATATTTTATGAACTGTTAACTTCTGTGACTGTCTGCAACTGAGACGTGGAAGTATGGTCTGACCATCTTCTGTTGCCTTTGGCTCATTGCCGGTGCAGACAAGTTTTGCAAATTGATAGAATAGTTTTGTACTTTTTGGCATACAGCTCTCTCCAAGGAATATTTCATGCGCGAGCAACCTGGAAAATAAGAATGTTGTTGACGACAATGCAACCTTTCTGAAGGGCACTTAAATGGTGCTAGAGACACTGATAAAACATCCCCCTTCTCTACAAGAAGGAAATAAAAAATGCCTCCTTTCTATCTTTAATCTGAACATATTTGCACTTTGTATTACTTTATTTGTCATTCAGAGTTGCTACGTGCATTGTTCTACCAGACATGTTATTGGCTTTTGATTGATTTGCTCTGAAACAGAGAAGAAAGAAATGACTGGTCTGGCCATTGGTGTGGCCAGCATGAAAGCTGGTGAGCGGGCCTTGCTACGTGTGAGCTGGGAGTTAGGATATGGAAAAGAGGGAAGCTTTTCCTTCCCGAATGTTCCACCTATGGCAGATTTATTGTATGAAGTTGAGCTCATTGGTTTTGATGAAACAAAAGAAGTAAGTTACTGTTAAATTATTGTTTGGCCATGGATTGGCAAGATGCTAATAGCTTCTGGTTTCACAGGGGAAAGCTCGTGGTGACATGACTGTGGAGGAAAGAATTGGTGCAGCAGATAGGAGAAAGATGGATGGGAATGCATTGTTTAAGGAAGAAAAACTAGAGGAGGCCATGCGACAGTATGAAATGGTTACACTCTAAATGTTTCCTTTACTACTTTACTCTAACTCATATAGTTCCAAGTCCGTAGGATTACTTTTATCGGTTTTATGTTTGGAATTCAGCGTTGACAAACATTTTGTTTTGGTTCATGTCAGGCTATAGCATATATGGGAGATGACTTCATGTTCCAACTGTTTGGGAAGTACAGGGATATGGCTTTGGCAGTTAAAAATCCATGCCACCTTAATATGGCAGCGTGCTTGATAAAGCTAAACCGGTATGAAGAAGCCATAGGACAATGCAGCACTGTAAGTATATGACTTGGTCAGATCAATTCTCCTGAAGTTTTTTTTTTTTCTGTTTTCATGCCATGCTATTGAAGAATGCTGTCTTTGAATTCTAATGCTATTAAATCATGGAACTTGAAGGTATTGACTGAGGAGGAAAACAATGTCAAGGCACTATTTAGACGAGGCAAGGCTAAGGCAGCCCTGGGGCAGACAGATGCTGCCAGGGAAGATTTTCTAAAAGCGAAAAAATATGCCCCTGAGGATAAAGCAATTGCAAAAGAATTGCGTTTGCTTGCTGAACACGACAAGGCTCTTTATCAAAAGCAGAAAGAGATATATAAAGGCATATTTGGACCAAGGCCTGAAGCAAAACCAAAGACAACTAATTGGCTTATTCTTATTTGGCAGTGGTTCTTGTCAGTATTTTATAGCCTTGTCAAGCTCTTTAAGGAGAAAAGGCAAAAATCTGACTAGTAGAAGCTGTTCAACAAACAGAAGCAGTTATTTTACATGCAAAGCTGTATTTATCTCTGCAAAACAAATACTGCTAACTAAGGCACTTGTTTGAGTTCATCTGAAGTTCTTTTGTCATGATTTAGTGAGGAAATTTTTTTTCTTGGTATTTCTCTTTTCTGGTGAAAAGTTTGGATGCTGAATGCAGTAATGGACATACTAGTCTCTTTAGAGATGGTTGTGTCTATTTTCAACCAGTTATGAAGTGTTCTTTTCAAGCAGAACTAGATAATTTGAAAGTGTTTTTATTTACTAAGTAGAAATTTGTGCAAGAGAGAATGTATTTGTAAAGTTAACCCGGTCTGAAAGAGCAGTATGATAATAAAGTGTAACGTAATTATGTTATAAATTACAGTCACTACTCATTAGCTTAAAAGGTCATTTTGATCTTTCGAAGATACAATAAAAAATCACTTTAGGAACAATTGTCACAAACTTGGGAGCATCACTTCCTATAACATTTATGAAGTGTTCATATGAAATATATTTAAGTGAATAATGTTTGACAACTCAATTTTTTAATAATTTTTTTTTTCTTTTGTATTTATAAATGATAAATTATTTATCAATTATAAAATTAGAAAAAAAGATAACAAAAATACAATCTCAACTAATCTCCGTCAATTATAAATCATTTGTTACATAATACCACTTGCATTATTTATATTTTAAATCACTTAGATATGACATAAGTTATCCAAGTCTAGCATAGTAAACGTCAAATAACACTGATAATAAACCAAATGTTAATGTCAATAAGGACAGTGTAGTATAAAATTTTTTATCCTTTGTTTAATTTTTTAAAAGATTAAAGTATTAGATAAATCTTTGAAATTTTGTTACTTACTAAATGATAAGAATTTGTCTAGAATCTTAAACAAAAATTTTAACTATGTCATCTCTCAAACTATCTTATAATTCTTTATACTATTACCTCACTCTAAGTCAATTGTCTTGGGTTAACCCCACCAGCTGGTAAGTTGCTCTTAATGGTCCAACAATAGGTTCCTTTTTTTCCACACGGTATTGGAAAGAGACATAGTTGAAACAAAGCATGAACAAGACAAAAGTAAGAGTTAATGCGCACCACACAACCAAAAAAGAATAATAATAATAAAAAAAAATAAAAGATGTAGATGTGAGATGGTGAACAATGAATTTCTGTGTGTAAACCTAAAAGCTTCAATATTCCTTTTTTTATTTTTTGAAGTTTCAATCCCTTTAGAGCTTGCTTGATTACACCAGAAATTAATGGATGCTATCTTTCTTCAATCTGGTATTATATCAGCCTCTTTGCAGGTTATCCTTGACAGATTCTCAACATTTGCTCAGAAAGAAATTGGCCTCTTACTTGGTGTAGATGATGAACTCAAGAAGCTTGAAAGGACTCTATTCAAAGTCCAGGCTCTTGTTGATAGTGTTAAATCCAAGCAGCAGTACTGGTCTTGCAGCAACAAGGGGAAACAACTTTGGCTCCATGACCTCTAAAGTATACTCCATGATGCAGATGACTTACTTGACGAAATCTCCCTCGAACTTTTAAAGCTTAGCTCCAATGGTGCAAACGGTAACTTCACCGGCAAGCAAGGTCAGGTAAGCCACTTGGTCTTGTCTCAGTTTAAGGTCAACATTCCTTCTCAAATGGTCAAAATGACTAATCAATTGGAAGACATGGCCAGAGAAATGGAGGGCATTTTCATGGATCAGAATCAGCCTAACTTTATAAGAAAACAACAAACAAGTTCACTAGTAAATGAGTCATCTGTGATTGGAAGAGAGAAGGATAAGGAAGAGATTGTGAAGATACTGTTGTGTGAGGAAATTACAGCTAGAGAAGATGTTTCTGTTACAGCAATTGTGGGCATGGCGGGTGTGGGGAAAACAACACTTGCTCAAGTCGTCTATAATGATGAGAAAGTGGTGGAGAAATTTGATTTAAGAATCTGGGTATCTGTTTCTGTGGAGTATAGTGTAGAAAGAATCACCAAATCCATTGTTGAGTCTGCTTCAAGGAAAATGTTGGAGTTGCTAGATCTGGACCCCATGCAAATGATCCTTCAAGAAATACTCAATGGAAAGAAGTTTTTGATTGTACTAGATGGCCTATGGGATGAAAATACAAGTGATTGGGATGTTTTGTGCTTGCCATTCAATGTTGCAGCAAGAGGGAGCAAAGTGTTGGTGACTACACAAAGCATGAGTGTTTCAGAGATTGTTGCCACAACTCCTGCTTACCATTTGCAAACTTTGTCTGTTGAAGATTGTTGGGCTTTGATCAAACAGATTGCACTATCAAACAAGAACCAAAATGAGTGCAAAGATTTGGTGGAAATTGGCTTGCAGATTGCAGAGAAATGCAAAGGGTTACCATTGGCAGCAAGAATTCTAGGAAGTATTCTGCGTTTTAAGTCTGACGAAAAGGGATGGGAAGCCACATTGAAAAGCAAATTATGGGACCTGCCAGAAAATGAAAACAAGATACTTCCTGCATTAAAACTGAGTTATGATCATTTGCCTCCTTTTTTGAAAAGGTGTTTTGCTTATTGTGCTATATTTCCACAAAATTATGATTTCAGAAAGGATGATTTAGTGAAGCTATGGGCGGTAGAAGGGTTTGTTCAACAAAAAGGAGTGGCAAGAATTGAAGACATTGGCAAAGAATACTTTGAGTTCTGTTATGGAGGTCCTTTTTCCAATTTTCTCACCTAGATCACAATAATCAACGAATATATAAAATGCACAACCTTATTCATGACCTTGCCCAGTTTGTTTCTGATGGTTTATGCTTCAGAATGGAGGATAACATGTCATTGCCATGGCCCAATATTAGACATGCTAGATACTCATCTTTGCTTTGTAAAGACATTCAACCAAGCACATTGAAAGTGCTTCATAGGTGTAGCCGGCTACGCACATTAATTCTCTTCTCAGAAAATGGAAGCCAAATTAACCAAATCCCTTATGATTTTTTTCTCAATCTTCGCAGCTTGAGGCTGCTGAATTTGAGTTTTACCAGCATTACTGAACTGCCAGATTCTATTGGGAGTTTGAAACACCTCCGCTACCTTGATGTCTCAGACACATACATTGAGAACTTGCCAGAGTCAATTACAAATCTATATGGTCTTCATACACTTAAACTCAAAAATTGCTTTAAACTTCTTCACTTGCCCAAAAACATGAAAAACCTTACAAACCTACAACATCTTGAGTTAGATATAAAGCGCCAAATCAATTCTATGCCACCAGAGTTTGGAAGATTGACTAGTCTGCAGACCCTATCTGCATTCATTGTGGGCAAAGAACAAGGCCAATGCATTGATGAACTTAAGGACATGAGTTGTCTTCAGGGTTCTATCTGCATAACTAGCCTTGAGAATGTGGCAAGTGTGAAAGAAGCAATCTCTGCTAAGTTGGATGAAAAGCCATACTTGGACAAGTTGGAGTTGCAATGGAATGTGTTTAAAGATGGCCAAGTTGAACAGCCAGTCCTTGCTGGTCTGCAACCTCATAATGGGATCAAGGAGCTAGTTATAACAGGTTATGGTGGTTTTATGTTTCCAAGTTGGTTGAGTAATCCATCTTTTTATAAAGCTTGAGAGCATTTACCTGCAGAATTGCCGGAATTGCAAATTTTTTCCTGATCTTGGGAAGCTTCCAATACTGAGATCTCTTTATATTGATGAGATGCATGATCTTATATATGTGCATGGTGAATCAAACAAAAGATCCTCCAGTTTTCCATCTTTGCACTCACTAACACTTCGCGGCATGCTAAAGCTGCAAGAATGGAAGGATTTGGAAGCTGGTGACATGCCTCAACTTCACTTGCTTACCATAGTTCAGTGTCCAAGTCTAAATTTCCTTCCTCCCCTCCATTATCTGATAGAACTTGAAACTTTAGAGATTACCCATTGTCCTAAGCTTCAATGCTTGCCAATTGGAGGGTTACCAAATTCATTGAAATCCTTAATCATCATAGAGTGTGAGATTCTGAGAGAAAGATGCAGGTCCCATGAAGGTGAAGATTGGAACAAGAAAGGTCCATCCCCAGAATTGAGATTGACTATGAGGAGATTTTGGTGAGACAACCTCAGCAAATGGATATTCAAACTTCCTTAACTTTATAGAAGGACAGCTTAGTAAATAGGTTTTGACAATGTTTTTTAGCTGTTGGGATCATATCATCAATGTAACTGGTCTGGTCTATGTTTTAAAATATCTGAAAGAACAATGGGAAGAAATCTAAAATAGTTTTTGAGGACTCTTACAAAAAAAAAAAAAATGTAAAAAGATGTTGCTGGAGATGGGTCCAGACTCCAGAACTCTAACCCTAATTTCAAGTTTTCATAAGGCATGAGGTGTGGCAAAAGAAATTTCTTCAAAACAAATGCTTGTGTCAAACATAGAATGATTTTCTTTTTGAAAATAAAATCAGATGCATGCACCGAATATTAAAATGTTACTATATTTAAATTGATTGTGCAAAGCGAGTGCGTGAGTACGGGTTATGCATGTGCATATGCAGGATGCGCGTGTCTGCATGCGTTTCATGCATGATGGTACAAAGATAGACAGATAGATATCCATAACATCTTTCTTGATTTTTATATACCAAAATGAAAATCAATGAGTTTGGAATTGCTTCAACCATTTCTTGTCACAAATCATAATAAACAAGTTTAAGCTACCACGTGTAATAAACTTAAATAATATTTTAGAAGTTTGGAGTTATTTAACCACTCTTGGTGGTTTTTTTTAAAAATTACTAGTAGATAATTTAGATTAAATTAAAATAATTTTGTATCAATTGATATACATAATCAACTTCCATGTGGCTTTACGATAATGTAATTAATAATTAGATGACCACACATCATTTAGTCAATATTGTCTCTTGCTTTAACTATATTTCTTTTTTTTTATGTCTTTTTATTTATAATTTTTTTTCTCTTTTTGCATGGAGATTAATTTTTGTTTAAGACTAAATAAATTTTTTAATAAATTTAAGGTTTTAAATTATAATTTTTGATTTAAAATGTATAAGACTTTAATTTACTTT